>JAJOZX010004070.1:117500-285000 GCA_023014485.1 Bathynomus jamesi
TTTTGATTTGCTTTCTACTTTGCTAAATAATTGGTGACCTGTTGTTTTTTAAAATCTCATAATCATTTTTTTAGATTTCGCTTAATAAGGAATCCTGCTTAAGCTTGCCATGTTCACATTTTGTATACACTCTCTTTCGTTATAAACAATGAGATCATGTCTTGCCTAAGCATTAAAATTGTACATCTTAAACCTTAAAATTTCACTCATATGCATATTTTAGTGTAAAGATGCATAGTCCGATTTCCACTTTTAGTTAACTTGGCAGATCATGATAACATCAGATCTGAAAAGTCGCGGTTTAAGATAAAAATATGGTTTCGTCTTCAAATATTTTGTTTACTCGTTCCAGCCTTACCACAGCTAAAAATTTACTTATTTTCAAATATTGTGCAAAATAATACAGCCTTTTTAGCATTTAATAATAATAATTAGCAGTTTTTGGGTATATAAACCCACTAAAATTATTCCATTGTCATTCAGAAGCTAATTCAGAGGCTGAGCACTACCTGTATATTTTAGCAGTAAATTTACAGTTGGAGAAACTTTTATTGTCCCCTTCGAGCCTTGCTCTCTTCAGAAGAACTTAGTCGTTAAAACTTTCCGGATACGCTATAAGAAGAATCCGGAACCTTCAGCATTTTTAGTAAGTCTATCAGAGTCCTCCGAGCCACTATAGAAGAACTCGGAGAGTAATATAGAAGAAAACTACTTGAAGTCACACATCCGTTGCTGCCACCTAACTAGAACCCCCGTCGACTTCGAACCAACACGGGCCATAGTCGGAGGGGTTAACAAGTGGCGACCCTTTAACCAGGATCTTCACGACTCCAGGATTCTTCCAGTCTTCCAGACCCTGGAACCAGAACCAACACCCAGTTGACCGGCGTGTCACGACTTCTAGTTCGTCACATCCACCCAGTTGACCGGCGTGTCACGACTTCTAGTTCGTCACATCCACCCTTGGACCGGCGTGTCACGACTTCTAGTTCGTCACATCCACCCTTGAACCGGTGCGTCAGACTCCAAGTTCTGCACGCCTAGTTTTCATCCAGGAACAAGTGGCCAGCAAGACACGTCTTCAGGACACGTCTCTAAGGATTTCGCCGTAGGAATCTTGTTAAGTACAAAACTCTTTTTTAAAATAATTTCTAAACATTTGAAAAGTCATTATTATAAACAATTAATATTTAGTATTGAGCCAGAATTAACACAAAACACAGTGAACACTTCAGACACCAGTGATACATTTTTTTTATTGAAAACAGTATTGTCACAGAATTATTGTCACAGAATTATTGTCAGTTATTTTTACTATTCTAGTTAGTATAGTATAATTTTATTTAATGTACCAAACATAGTATTACCATACCTTCACGTACATTCGAGTGAAATTTTGTTTACATTTTTTTATTATTTTGTTTGCAATCTTTTCAAATTTTCCCCGAGTTAGGCAATTGTTGTGCATTTATTTTTTTAGATTGTGCAGTTAGGAAAACCCCTTAAGTGATCATTACATAAATTAAGATCGGTCAAGCAGACCTAATTAGAATACATTAATAAGTACCTTCACATATGAGCGATTCAGACGGTGCGCTTTCTGACATCGAAAATTTACCTACACCCATTTTTCCACCTACCCCGTGCCCTTCAAACATACTCCCAAACACACAAGCCAATATGTCTCAGTCTCAAACCGCCGCCCCAGCATACATTAACTTAGGCAGACTAGTAAACCTTCCTCATACTGTTTTAATTTTTAAGGGGACCATAGATAATCGTTTTGTTGAACCACGCGTAAGACCTTGGGTTGAATCTTTAGAGCAACATTTCTTACGCGAAAATATTACCGATAATGATATAAAAATTAGGGAAGCAAAAGATTTATTGACCCGAAAGAAGGGAATGCTCATGACACAGTCACTTACGTCCCATCAATTAGCGAAGCTACAACATGGGACGATTTTAAACAAAACTTATTAGAATTTTTTAAAGAAATAACCCTTGCACAACCCTTAGCCACGTTAGAAGCAGTCTTCCAAGCTAAATGGAAGAAAGAGGAACACGAACATTTAAACAATTTTATTACACGTACACATAAACTTGTAGGAGAAGCCCTCCGTGCCGCAGAAAATGCATGGCATAACTTTCACCTCGAAACAAAGAAATCTAATAGTAGCCACAACCATTTACCAAAACCTACCCGGAGCACCTAAAAAAAAGTTTCAGGAGTTTTAAATGTTGACAAACCTGTAAGTGTAGCCATAAACAAAACACGGAACATTACCCCGATTTAGCAAACCAGAACTACCGAAAGAGTAGAGAAACCCCTGTACATTATATTCAGCAGCAGCACACAACACACCAACAACAACCCTATAAATCGAGGCCAATGCAGGGAACACCCCAGAAACAAGCCCCCCCAAACCCAGAATACACGCCCTCCTCCACAGTGTTTTAACTGCGATAGTTTTGGGCACATGATAAGTCAATGTAATTACCCATCGTATTGCTCCCACTGTCACGAACATGGTCATCGCCGTGGCGATCGCCAAAAGTGTGCTGAAACCCCTGCATGGTATAGACCCACTTTCAGAAACCATTTTAACCACGTTCCCAAATCGTTTCTATCAAAAGTCAACCAACCCAGAAACCAGTCCAAGCCTCAGTCGAACTACCAACCCAATAGATCACGACCACAGGGTCAACCACACTCTTACCCCATGTACAAACCTCAATACAACCAGCAAGGTCAACTAGTTCGGTACGTAGAAGTACCCGGGGAGGAATCATTTTCCCCAGAGAACAGTTTTCAAGAACACCCTCCAGCGTATGATATTCCCGTAGAATATGACCCAGGTCCTCCCATAGAAGACCATTCGAGCCCTTTTTTAGACCCTACATTGGAGGCGGCAGTTCAACCTCCTCCCTCCTAAATTACAGTAATGAGCCCAGATACGCACACAAACTCCCCATCAGGATAATAGGTGCGGACCTCCTAGATTTAATAATAAATTGTAGCACCGATAACCAAGATTAACTGCTCTCCTAGATACAGGAGCACACGCGACGTTAATTAAGAAACAATGTGTAGATGAATTACTAGAGAGTACAAATTACAAATATGAACTTAAGGCACCATCCTGCCAACTCAGAGGAGTTACGGGCACACCCATACCCACATATGGAGAAATTGAGTTATATTTAGAAGTTGGAAACGCGGTATACCCCGCGAAATGTTGTATAGTGGACACAGTCGCCACCTTTCAGACAGACATCCTACTAGGTATGGATTTTTTTAACCGGAATCAATGGGAGATTTACCCAGCCGGAAAGTTAGTAAAGTGTCGAAATAGGACACACCATCTCCGCGAGAATGACAGACAACTTAATGCTAATAGACTTAGCTCAGTTCAGATTTCCGAAAGAAATAGGAAACCCCTCTACTTGATAGCAGATCAAGTCAGCCGGTTGCATCCAGAGGGACAACCGCTCCAGAAATCAGACCCCAGGGTAATCAGTTCCAGTTGTTGAATCCAGTTGGATCAACACAGCCAGTTTCAGTCAGTCAGTTTCCAGACAGTCAGTTTCCAGTCAGCAGTTTCCAGTCAGCCAGTTTCCAGTCAGCCAGTTTCCAGTCAGCCAGTTTCCAGTCAGCTTCAGTTCAGCCAATAAGGCAAATTTTAGTCGCCGAACCAGAATCAGATTCACAATTTTTCATATGCCCTACCGAGCATATAACAGTAGCACCTTATGAGAAGATTTGTTTCCTAGCAAAAGTAGTTAACAGTCAAGGAAAATTATTAGAGTCAGAGCGTACTCTGATTACAGAGAAAAGTAATTTCAAAAGAGATGTTCTTATTGCCCAAGTCCTTAGTCAGAGTCAGAATTCAGCTATCCCTGTTGTTTGTTTAAACAAAGGAAAAGTCCTATAGAATTAACTTCAAATCAGAAAATAGGAACTGTTTCCACAGTAGAAGTAGATTCAGATTTCCCCATCAGTATGATAAATCGTGTTTCCAGTTCCTTAGAATTAAATCCTTCAATATTAAAAGAAGAATATAAGAAATGTCTGGAGCACTCCCTTCAGGAGTCACCAGCTTTACAGGATCCCAAACTAATGGAATCACTTCTCGATTTCCTGATAAGAAATAGAGATGTGATTGCCCTAAAAGGAGATCCTCTGGGCCGAACTAATTTGGTCCCTTTTGAAATCAAGTTGGAACCCAATTCCAAACCCATTTTCATTCCTCCCTATCGGGTTCCACATTCCCAGTTAGTCACTATTGAGGAACACATCAAGGACATGTTGGAGCAGGATGTCATTCAGCCTTCAGCTAGTCCCTGGTCCGCTCCTATGATTCTCGTCTCCAAAAAGGACGGAACATCTCGCCCTTGTATAGATTTTAGACGCCTGAACAACATTACCATCCCAGACCGTTTCCCGATTCCAAACATGCAGGAAACAATTCTGAACGTAGGGAAAGCGAACTTCTTTTCATCCCTCGATTTAGCATCGGGTATTGGATGGCAAATGGAGGTCAGTCCCGAATCTCGGGCATTGACTGCTTTCTCCACTAACCGAGGCCATTACGAATTCCAGGTTTTACCTTTCGGAGTCCGAAATGGGCCTGCTAATTTCTCTAGGTTGATGAATATAGTCCTTTCCGACCTATTAGGTGTCGAAGCTCTCGTTTATCTTGACGATATTATCGTCTACAGTTCGGACATAAAAACACACTTTCAACGCCTTCAGAATGTGCTATCACACTTGAGAAAAGCACACCTTAAACTGAAGCTTGCAAAGTGCAATTTTTTACAAGAATCCCTGGTATACCTAGGATTCCTACTCTCGTCCACAGGAATTAAACCTGATCCAGCCAAACTCGAAGCCCTGGAAAGGTACCCTGTACCCAAGACCATCGACGACGCCCGTGCATTTATTGGTTTTGTCGGATTCTATCGGAACTTTATCCCCCAATTTTCGAATATTGCTAAACCCATTACTAATTTGTTCCAGAAAAATTCGAAATTTAACTGGGAATCCGATCACCAACATGCCTTTGAAACTTTAATTAATAAACTAACCTGTCATCCCATTTTACAATATCCTGATTACACAAGACCCTTCATCATAGCCACAGATGCTTCCTCCTATGGACTAGGAGCCGTCCTGTTACAGGACGTAGACGGTGTGGAATTACCCATTGCTTATGCCAGTCAACTTCTCTCTGCACCTCAACGGAATTATTCCACTACGGACCGAGAGGCCCTAGCGGTATATTGGGCTTTGAAAAAATTCCGAAATATCGTCTATGGCTACGATGTAACCATCAAGACTGATCATAAGCCACTCACGTACCTCTTCAAGGACAAGCTACTTGAAGGACGATTGAGTAGATGGGCTCTGTTGATTCAGGACTTTGCAGCGAAAATCGTATACAAACCGGGAAAACTGCAAGTTATTCCAGACGGATTGTCGAGACTCAAGCCCGACGCCCGAGTGAATAAAATAGGAATTCTTCCTGTGTTCGACTACGAGTGTCTGCAATACTCCCAACAACAGGACCAACACACCCAGAACCTTCGGGCGCGCCTGGAACAAAAGGAACCATCGAAGGTAAAAGAACAGTACAACCTCAAAGATGGGCTCGTACATTTCAGGAACGAAGATGGAAACGACCTCGTGGAGATACCAAAGGATCTCGTCGATATAGCCATTGGACTTTGTCACGACTCACCTTTGTATGGACACATGGGGCCGGATCGCACCATCAAGAGTCTTTTGGAGCGATACCACTTTCCCGAGATGAACAAAAGGTACAAGAATACATCGCCGAATGTCCGTCGTGTTTAAAGCATAAGGGCAACGTACCATCCACAGCTCCGATGCATAAATATCCAGTATGCCAAAGGCCCTGGCAAAGAACTGGAATGGATATACTGGGACCATTTCCCAAAACATCAAAGGGAAATCAGTACATCATTGTGTTTACGGACCACTTCTCGCGTTACAGCGAAGTAGCCGCCATTCCAGACCAGACCTCGGAAACTGTGGCAAGAGCCCTAGTGGAACGCGTCATCCAAAATCATACCACTCCTTCCATCCTAATCTCGGATAACGCCCTTAGTTTCACTTCCAAACTGTTCGAGTCACTCTGTAACATGTGTAAAATTAAAAATACACACATTGTGGCATACCATCCGCAGGCAAACGGCTTAGTGGAAAGGCACAATCGAAAGATCTTGGAAGCCCTGCGCCACGTTGTCGATGCATCCTCCCGTACATGGGATGATTCCCTTCCCATGGTACAAACAGCCATCAACAATGGCTATAATGTGTCCATCGGGGACACCCCTCATTTCGTTCTCTATCACTACGACAAGCGTCTACCTTTTGATTTGCCCGACCAAACCGACCCGGCAGTCCTAACATCTTCCGAAATGGCAGAAGCAAATCAGCAACTAGCTGAACGATCTTTCAAGATTTTTGACATAATCCGCTATGCCCTCGACCAACGAAACCAACAGATGGAGCAAGAGCAACATAGGCGTCATCCCCGTCAACGGACTATAATCGTCGGTATGCGATGTTATCTGAAGAGCGTGAAACCGCCAGGTGCTCATCGCAAATTATACCCAAATGGGATGGCCCATATAGGATTATGAAAAACCTCGGAAAAAATCGTTATGAAATCCTCGACCTCCGGGATCATTCCAAACTAAAGATCATTCACGCTGACAATTTGAAGATAGCTTCCGAACAACACCTTCCCAAAAAACAGCTGCCAGGCGTTCGAGCCGCCTATCCTTCAAAAGGTCAAGATATTAACAAATCGGGCAGGGATAAAAAAACTGAAGTGGTCACCGCGGGAACCGCTACCCATGACGAAGATTGGTACCTCGTAATACCACCAGTCGAGGCAATCTCTGAACAAGAGGAGGCCCCAGAGCCAAGCGTCCCATCGGACCCAGACCCTGGAGAAACCCCTTCGAGAGGATCACTCAGTGGAACTCCACCATCTCCTCCAACTCCACCATCTCCTCTGTCACCACCCTCGCCGATTGATGATCGACGCACGGACCCTACATACCGCCCGCAAATGCATCACCCACGTGAACTAGAACCTTCACATAAGAAACGAACCCGCTCAGAATCCGAGCTCAACGGTCGACCCCCATTGCCACCAAAACGAGGCCGACCCCTTCGCCCACAAACACAAGTATCCACACAAGTATCCACACAACTACCCCCAGCTCCGTATAACTTAAGGCGTAGAAATGAATAAAATTGTCCCCCTTATAATTTTCCAAATTATTTACTCTTGTAGACCTAGCATTAAATTTCTACCGGAGTTGTTATAGAAAAACTTGCAGAAGGTAAATTTTTGAAAGGGCACGCAGACCTTTATATAAATTTGCAACCCCCTGCTAGAATTAAAATCAATCTCCTTCAGATACAAACCCAATTAAAAACGTTTGAAAGTAAAGTCCAAATTCTTTCCAAGGAAAAGATCAGATTAGTCGCGTTCTGTTAGAAAATACCCTCGAAAATATTCAAACTACAGCACGCGCCCTATCAGAAATATTAGCCTTACCATGGATACAAACTGAAACTAAAAATTCAGAAAACTTTAACCAAAGAAGTAAAAGGGGACTGATAGATATAGGAGGGAAACTGTTCAAAGGTTTATTCGGATTAGCAACCGAAGAAGATATTAAAAGAATTGAACTTAAATTGAATCTCTTCGCGCGAAATCGACAATATAATGGACACATGTTAGAACAAACTATTAGGTCATTACACGAAAACAATCGCTTCCTTCACTCCCTTTCGGACAGATTCACATACCTTGAATCCATGTTAGCTCAATACAAAGAACACAAACGATATCTAGAATTAATAGAGATAATGAACATACAAGTAACCCTAATCGATAAATACTTACAACGAATAACTACGATTCATTCCAAGGTTTTGCGTGCAACCCAGCTAGCCCATGGAAAAATCACTCTTTCCACCCTAATACCATGGGAAATACTTCAGTCCTTGATTCACACCGCCCAGTCACAATTAAAATTATCACCCATATTCCCACTCAACCACACTAATTACCCTCAATTTCTAGAATACACCTGGACTGTACATGGACCACGCCCCTACACATACCTCATAATTATACCATTTTTCGATGTCCTCACTTATGACGTATATAAATTTCACCCTTTCCCAACACCCTACCAAAATAACTCTAATGTCTATCGATTGTATTTACCCACCGTACCACCTTACCTTTTCCTCACCAAAGATCTATCAGCTTATTCTATGATGTCAGATAGCGACGTCCGGCATTGCCGATTCCCGCAACCAAATAAACAACTCGTCTGCCCTCCACTCAAACCAGTTATTCTTCCAACTACTAGGTCTTGCTTTATCGATTTAATTCGTGACCGGCACCCCGTATGTTCATTTAAAAATTTAATTCCCCTAAAACATCCAACTACGAATTGGACCAGACATCTGGGTTTCTTCGCGAACAGGACTGCCGCTACTCTCGAGTGTCCATCGAATTATTCCCTCATCACAATCCCTATGGTTATTCGGCTACCAATTGGTTGCTCCTTGCGTTCAAAAGCCCTCCAAATATACAACCCGTATAAGGTTACCCTTAATAACTCATACCCATTCCCGTCGCAAATTAAATTTAAACCCGTCATAGAGATCTTAAATCTCTCCATAAAACCTGTAACCATCCTACCCGAACTACATGCCCCTGAATGGAATGATCAATTGAGCCGGTTTAAAATTTCGGATGATAACCAAAACAACCTCTTACAAATACTACAACCGGTAACCATTTTCTCAACATCTGCCGTTAGTATCATTATTGTGTGTGCTATTATCCTCGGTATATTTGTGGTGAAAAGATCATTCTGGGAACAAAGAAAACCAAGTGACACGGAACATGAAACTATTTATGCACGACCAAGAGTGCGTACCCAGACCACGTGAACTAGACTTAACCACCCGACTTATGTTGTATATATAAATCTGTATTATAAAACCAATAGTTATCATCTAGTTAGCATTAGTTAGGATGTTACGTTATTATATTAATATCATTCTAGAGGGAAGAGCCCTGTAAAAATGAACCATAAATAATTCCCATATTCCTATATTATCTTATCCTTCATGTAATTCTTGTATTCATTTATATAGTCTCTGTATCCATTGTAAGAAAAAGTATCCATTTTAAAAATTCATGTGTTATATGGTTCATGTATTTATATAATCCTGTATATTCTTATATATTTAACTTTATATAATGCCTATACTCATATGTATGTACGTGTGTGTATTCATTTTTACATAAGGACCAAAATCGCCCAACGCGAGTTTGGATAAAATTTTGATTTGCTTTCTACTTTGCTAAATAATTGGTGACCTGTTGTTTTTTAAAATCTCATAATCATTTTTTTAGATTTCGCTTAATAAGGAATCCTGCTTAAGCTTTGCAATGTTCACATTTTGTATACACTCTCTTTCGTTATAAACAATGAGATCATGTCTTGCCTAAGCATTAAAATTGTACATCTTAAACCTTAAAATTTCACTCATATGCATATTTTAGTGTAAAGATGCATAGTCCGATTTCCACTTTTAGTTAACTTGGCAGATCATGATAACATCAGATCTGAAAAGTCGCGGTTTAAGATAAAAATATGGTTTCGTCTTCAAATATTTTGTTTACTCGTTCAAGCCTTACCACAGCTAAAAAATTTACTTATTTTCAAATATTGTGCAAAAATAATACAGCCTTTTTAGCATTTAATAATAATAATGTTAGCAGTTTTTGGGTATATAAACCCACTAAAATTATTCCATTGTCATTCAGAAGCTAATTCAGAGGCTGAGCACTACCTGTATTTTAGCAGTAAATTTACAGTTGAAGAAACTTTTTATTGTCCTTCGAGCCTTGCTCTCTTCAGAAGAACTTAGTCAAAACTTTCCGGATACGCTATAAGAAGAATCCGGAACCTTCAGCATTTTTAGTAAGTCTATCAGAGTCCTCCGAGCCACTATAGAAGAACTCGGAGAGTAATATAGAAGAAAACTACTTCAAGTCACACATCCGTTGCTGCCACCTAACTAGAACCCCCGTCGACTTCGAACCAACACGGGCCATAGACGGAGGGGTTAACATATATATGTGTGTATATATATATATGTATATATATGTATATATATATATATATTATATATGTATATATATATATATATAGTATATATATATATGTATATGTATATATATACAGTACTGGCCAAATTATTAGGAATTGTTTTAAAATTTCATTTTTGGTATAAAATGTTAAATTAAACCAATTTTAAACGTTGAAAAGTTATTTATTTCTACACAAGAATACATGGTCATTATTTAGCAATAGTTTAGTACTTAGTTTGACCCACCTTAGCTGCCATAATGGCTGCGACACGCTTCGGCATGCCATGAATCAATTTTTTGCATAATTCTTTAGTCGAACGAAGCGTGTTTGTTCGTCAGTTGTCGTTTGGTTGTCGTGCGATGCGGGTGTGTTTCTCTTTCTTTACGTGTCATTGTAACTACGTTTAATTTAAATAGTGTATTTACCCAATTTCGGCAATTTTGTTACAGTTTTTAAGTGAATTTGAAAATGGGGCGAAAGAATGACTTGAGTCCACGGAAAATTGGGCAAATACAGGTTTTATTAACTTCTTCTACATTTAAACAAAAGGAAATCGCTGCCAAACTCCATGTTTCACCACAGTCAGTACTTCGTTTAAGAAAAAATGGTATTTGGAGAAAATGTAGGCCCCAAAAGGGTTGGAAGATGCGGCAGAAAAAGGGTAACGACTCCAAGAACTGATAGACAGATTGCAATTTTGTCTCTTAGAAATAGAAGAGCTACTTGCAAAAACATTTCCAGTAGTCTAGCGGCTGATGGCATCAATATTAGTCGTAGAACAGTCAACAGGAGGCTTCTAACTGCCGGCTTCAAAGCCTACCGCCCAAGGAAGAAGCCCAGGCTCACTGAGGCTATGAAGAAGACACGTTTTGCATTGGCAAAGGAACACATTAACTGGACTAGTGAGGATTGGGAACAGGTAAGAATAATATTAACATTAAATAGAATGTTAATACAGTAAATACAGTATGCATAGAAGTGTATTTACAGTACGTGATAAAACTGCAGTAAAAATATCTGAAAAGCAGCAAGTCATACTGTACTTCGTTTTAGCTGTACTTCATACGCTATGCACTGACTCTTTCACAGGGCTTTCTTTGATTGCAGGTGTGTGTTCTCCGATGAGTCAACGATTGCCGTGCTTGACGATCGTGTTCAAAGTGTAAGAAGGAGGCCTGGAGAAGAATTTTGCCTGAGTGTCTGATGAAAACGGTGAAATTTCCACAAAAGATCATGGTTTGGGGAGCAATTTCTGTGCATGGAACTAGTCGTTTGAGCATTGTTGAGGGGAATATGAACCAAGTCAAGTATATAGAAGTACTAAGAAGACGTCTACTGCCTCAAATAAGGGAATGGTATGGTAATAGACGTTGGATTTTTCAACAAGACTCAGCTCCATGCCACACGGCAAAGTCGGTTAAAAAATGGTGTCATGAAAATAGTGTTCGGTTGCTCCCATGGGCTGGAAATTCTCCAGACATGAACCCAATCGAAAGTTTATGGTGTATTTTAAAGGACGTAATCCATGAAACGCCGATAACAACAAAACACCAACTCATAGAGCGACTTATTCAAGTCTGGTTTCACTCTACACGTATTAAGGAATTATGCAAAAAATTGATTCATGGCATGCCGAAGCGTGTCGCAGCCCTTAAGGCAGCTAAGGGGGGTCAAACTAAGTACTAAACTATTGCTAAATAATGACCATGTATTCTTGTGTAGAAATAAATAACTTTTCAACGTTTAAAATTGGTTTAATTTAACATTTTATACCAAAAAATGAAATTTTTAAAAAATTCCTAATAATTTGGCCAGTACTGTATGTATATCTATGTATATATGTATATATGTATATATATGTGTATATGTATATGTATATATATGTGTGTATATATTATATATATATGTATATATGCCGGGCTTTTTGTGACGGTACGCACCGGTACGGCGTACCGGCACCTTTTTTGAATAATTAATTCATAGATATCTACAATCTTTCTTATTAAATTTTTAAGTTTTCTAAAACTTAAGCGATATTGTATTATAATATTCTGTAGTATAAAAATTATACTGTATGTTATGATGTATGTTAATATATATATCCCAATGAGTACCGGCACCTTTTTTTTTTACAAAAAAAGCACTGTATATGTATATATATATATATATATATATGTGTGTGTGTGTTGTGTGTGTGTGTATATATATATGTATATATAATAATATAATATATGTATTATATATTATATATATATATATAACTTATATATATATATATATATATATGTATATATATAAGCAAACAGCCACAGGGAAAAGGAAAAGGAAACACGAAGTCCGAGCGCTTTCGTGATATATTCACATCTTCAGGGAGAAACAAAAAATATGTATATTTTGTTTTGCGTTAATGTGGTGATCAGAATAATAATGTATATAGGAACAATTATTATTAGCAAAACGATCCGTTCTTTCTACTTTGTTCCTAAGAGGCCTACGAATTTGTAGCCCAGAGTTCATTGACGACGAAATTAGTAAAATATACAAAATTGCGTTTGATTTAAAATATCCAAAGAACTGCATAGATAAGTCCTTAAAAATGGCAAAGAAAACCTTCTACGAAGTAAAGGACAAGATTCCTTATAACACAAAAAATGTTTGTGTTA
Source organism: Bathynomus jamesi (assembly GCA_023014485.1). NCBI lineage: Eukaryota > Metazoa > Arthropoda > Malacostraca > Isopoda > Cirolanidae > Bathynomus > Bathynomus jamesi. Next base: position 130,388 of record JAJOZX010004070.1, read on the forward strand.
CCATTCAGAGAAAATTTCCTTGATCTGCCGAATCTGCTGATGACTTTTAACGTAAATATTGCGTTCAAAAATTTAGATGTAATTAAGAATTCATTGATTAAGAACTCCCCTTTAAGTGAACAGGGTTGTGTATATAAAATCCCATGCACAATATGTAATAAATTTTACATTGGCCAAACTGGTAAGACCCGTGAGTTACGTATTAAGCAGCATCAATACAGTATAAGAATTGGCCAGGAATCTAACGCCATTTTCATTCACGTAAGAGATACTAATCATCCCATTGACTGGAAAAATGCTTCCAAATTAAGGTTTAGTAAATCTATTGTTAGCAGAAATATACTTGAATCAAGTGTGATCAAGAATAATGCGGACTTGGTCCTTAATATTAGCCCTGGGCTGTTTAAATTAGACTCGTTCATTGTTAGAAAGTTGGCGCAGGGCCCATTGTTTTCTTGACCGCATTCTTGCCCCTTAACGGTTTGCCTTGGTTAAATAAATAAATATTATTTTAAGAACTGTTAACATTCTTGTGTCCATTTTAATTGTAATATTTCTTTCGTATATAATCTTTGGGTGCTTGGTGGTTTATTGGACTTTTCAACTGGTTGGCTATTGGGAAAACAATTTTTTTTCAGACTGTTTGTAGAAATTTTGGAATATTCTGTAAGACGATGGCACCATTCCATTTGTTTTCATTAAATTCTTGCCACTTAATTGCCTGCTTTAATTAAATACTAGTTCTAATAACCGTTATAATAATTTTTGTTCTCTGTACTGGTTTTTTTGCCTAATTTCATCTATATAGTTCTTTTATATTCAGTAATTTAGCAGCCTACAGATTATGTTATCTATTGAAAAAATCTTTAGAGGGTTTTATGGTCTTTAATTTGAGTTGCCGATTGGGAATTTTTTTGCTTGTGTATTTAACTCATTTACTTTGTAATATCTGCCTATTTTTTGTTTCCCCCTGAAGATGTGAATATATCACGAAAGCGCTCGGACTTCGTGTTTCCTTTTCCTTTTCCCTGTGGTTGTTTGCTTATTAATAGATCACGTGTTATTCTGTGATTTTAGTGCATATATATATATATATATATATACAATATATATATGGTGTGTGTGTGCATGTGTGTGTACATATATATATATATCTATATATATATATATATATTAGGGTGATTCAAATATGGGGGTAAAAAAAAAATTTTTATATTTTAATGTGTTCAACCCTTTAAATGGTTAATTTCAGCATAAAAATAACTACCCTAAAATATTTTAGCAAATTCTTAATTTTTAAGGGTTGCTACCAGCAATTAAAAATTGACAGAACGACTCAAATTGTCAAATTTTTCCACACCACCCAGGAGGTACAGTACAAGGCGCATTGCTTTTTTTTAATGTGGAAAGCTCCCCGTAGGTCCTACCATAACCACAAGCATGCATAATTAAACTAGCATGATATTTGAGACATTAGCTGTCCTTACTTCATCAATGTTTCTTTTTTTCTATCAGGGTAAATAGCCCTGTAGTTTTTCACTACTTGTAGCAAGAATTGTTTTTGATCTTCGTCATGTGTTAGTATTTTATTATTTCATTCATTAATTTTACTCCTCTTTCCGCTATATCATTCACGACTTTCCACTGTTTGATAGATTTCTTAGCGGAGTTAAACTCTTCATCATTATGCCATTCTTTAGCATCTTTGAGTAAAAATTTTGAACTAAATTCTGTTATTGTAAAGAATCTTTGAGTATTTGATGTGACAAAATCTTCTAATTTCTTCATTAGAATAAGTGCAGGATCTAGAAAAGCCCGCTTTGCAGGAAGAGTTTCTTTTGTATTTTGCAAGGCCTTTACCATTTTGTTTTTTGTTTCAGTAGGCACTTCATCATCATAAAAGGCCAACGCTACCAGTTCTTCTGATAGGTACCAGAGGTGACCTAACAGTTTTTTAATAGCAACAAATGCAATTGTGTCATTTATTTGTTTGTAGACTACAAGATTCTGTAATAATTCCAGATCAAGATGAGGAGTGCAAGATGACACAGGAGCTGTAAACCATGTCTTTACATATAACCGAGTAGCAAAAAGACAGATGTCTTTTAGTCCTTTTTTGTCTTTTACTGAAATTTTGAACTGAGATTTGAACAAAAAATTTTAATGAATATGTAATTTTGGCCATCCACCTAGCCCGATGAAGTCCCGCTGGATGTTTAAATTTGATTCCACCTTTTGGTTCACCTCCCAAAAAAATAATTGTTAACTGCAATAGTTCTAGGTAATCGTCTCTTGGTTGGAATGTGTCTAGTTGATTTGCTGCAAATATAATTATGTCATCTTTGATGTCATGAATATTTTCATAGATATCTGGATCTGATAATACTGTTTCGTAGTCCTCCTTATTAATGCTTGACCATTTTTCTCTGAACTTCTTAAAAAGGACTATATCTGGGCCAGAAGATGGTGATAAAGACTGAAACAACAGCTTCCAGCATAATTTCAAATATGTGGTGTCGACATGCCAGCCACAATAAATCGTTGTCGAATTTTTGTTCTCGAAGAATAGCTGCAGCATTTCTAGGACCAGTATTGGCTGCCGTTGTATCGAAACATGCATTTTATTTGTTCGCAGATGCCTCATTCAAGCGATGTCTGATTGTTGGCATTAAAACTAGAGACGCATTTCTGTCACTCAATTTTGCAACATCAAGACTTCCTAATAATTTATCATCAAACAATTTTCTACGTTTGCCTACCTTACTTTTCCATGTTGAAGGTTGTGCAGCACAGAAACCAGATTCATCACTTTACTCTCCTCTGATTCTGATTCTGATGATGTACTGGTGAGTATGACAGCCTCTTCATTCTTCTTTCTTTGATCTCTTCTTCTGCTTTCCTCTTTTCATAATGTTGCTTTTCTGCTGCTCTTTGCTCTTTTTTAGCAACAGCCTTATCAATGGTACCCACTTTTCCATGACGTCCTTTCTCACGTTGCATTTTCAAGAATTTCTTATCATCTTCTATTTTTATTAGCTGCATAGCATTCTCATGAGCAATGTCAAATAAGTTTTCCAGTTTATCTTTCCATTTTTCTTCTTTATTATTTAAATTTTGTGATCTTTTCAATTTGTTTGCTTTGTTTTTCTTAAGCAGCTGCCATTCCTTCAGTATTCCTTGAATTTTATCTACTGCATGTACTCCGTTTTGCTGGTATTCCTGTTTTTTTCCAAACTGCTAGCACATCATCTGCAGTAGAGTAGCATGATTCTCTAATGCCTCGCTTTTTAATATTTCTGTAGTGCATGAAGAGGGCCATCATTTCCTTCTCTGATGGTAATACGGATGTTTAGTACTGCAGAGGGCTGCCCAATTAGTCATACTTCAGTTTCTTTTCTGTAGAAACTTCTCCCAACTGAGCAACTAGGTGATGGTGAGTTAGGCCTAGCTTCCATAATCGATTAATTGGTATCAAAATTACGAGTTCCAAACAACAATTAAAAGCAAGCTAATATATAAACCATTAATTAAAAATTATGAAATATAAACAATTAAACATAAAATCATAAGTTGTAAAAACAAACAAATTGAAAAAGAGGGAAACTTTGACGCCTGGTAGCACATAGTAAATTTTATTTAAAATTCACCAAATTTGGCATACACTACGTTTTTGTCATAGGCAACAAAAATACAGGTTGAACAATTAAAAAAAAAACTTTGATTTTTTTTAATCACCCTAATATATATATATATATATATATATATATATATATATATATATATATATATATATATATATATATATATATACATATATATATATATATACATACTATATCACACAAGGTGTCCCATAAGTCCGGCATCATAGGAAATTCATATTTTTCTATTTCTACAAACCATAATTCATATTTTTCTCTTTCTACAGGCCATAATGTCTGTGAGCAAGGAAGAACGAATCCAGATAATTCTACTCATAGGAAATCGGAGTGAAAGAGAGGCCGCTGCTGAATGTAACAGACTGCATCCAGACCGCGAGCCAATAACAGAGTTGTGTTAGCAGACTTGTTGCAAAGTTTAAGGAAACAGGACCCATAGAAGATAAACCACGCAGTGGACCTTCAAGGAGGTCCACTGACGATGATACAGCGACTGCTATCCTGGCTCATTTTAACAGAAGTCCCATTAAGTCTCTTCGGCGATTGTCCGCCGAGACAGGAGTGTCGAAAAGTAGCATCCATCGCATTCTTCAGGCTCACAAATGGCATCCATATAAACTTCAGATCCTACAGGAATTAAGCGAAGATGATCCCGACCGGCGGATGGAATTTTGTGAATGGGCTACGGTACAATATGCTCGGGATGCCAATTTCCCGTCCACCATTCGGTTCAGTGACGAGGCTGTTTTTTATGGAAATGGTGAGGTAAATCGACAGAACACCCGCTACTGGTCTCAAAACAACCCTCACTGGTATAACTCTTCAAAGGAACAGGGTGCATCTCGGGTGATGGTATGGTGTGGCATTTGGAAGGATCGCATCATAGGCCCCCTCTTTTTCGATGAACATGTCACTGGAGGCACCTACCTACGTATGCTCAAGGAAGAAGCATTTCCCAGTGTCTTGAACGAAGAAGGAAATTTCCCAACATGGTTCCAGCAAGACGGCGTTCCTGCACATTACAGCACCCAAGTAAGGGAATATCTGTACCAACAATTCCCTGGTCATTGGGTAGGACGTCGAGTGCCTGTGGAATAGCCAGCTAGAAGCCCGGATCTCACGCCACTAGATTTTTATCTCTGGGGCCACTTGAAAGCGCTGATATACGCAAAGAAAATTAGGAGTGTTGAACATTTGCGGCAGCGCATTATTGGGGCATGTAACACCATTACTCCTGACATCATTCACCGTGTGCTTGCTGACTGGGTATCACATCTGAATTTGTGTAGTGAAAACAATGGTGGACATATTGAGCAAATTCTGTAAATAAAAGCTTTTGTTTTGCCTTTTTTTATTATTTTTCCTATGATGCCGGACTTATGGGACACCCTGTGTATATATATCGGAAGAAATGGATAAGTGATCAGTCTTTCCTTGTGAACAGACATGTTTTATCGAGTTTCCAGTGTTACCAATTGAATAAGTGGTTTTCGTTGAAGTGTCTAAAAAAATAGTGTTTGGTGCATTCTTAACTAAATTACCTCGTGTTACTAATCATCCATTAAAGAATATATTTAATTTATTGACTTTAATCATTACTATCTTATTTGATTAAACCAAGGCGAGTGTTTGTGGCTTGCCTTGTTTTTTTTCGAATCTATTAGAAAACGAGGTTTAATAAGGTTGATTTTCCCTTGCCAAGGGATCATCATGCAGGGTGTGGTGACCCTCCGTTGGAGAAAGGAAAAACGGAAATAAAATCTCGGCCGAATAACGGACAGGTAAGTTTTATTAATACTTTCTCTTTGCAGATCCTTCGTCGGTAGCTTAGTTAAGTTATATTCATTAAGTGTAAATTTGTGTTACATGAACCTGTTTCTGCGTTTCAAGATCATTTTTGCGGGCTTGCGCAGGTGACGTCACAATAAGAACGCGGTAGACCTACGTTGTAATTTATTTATTTCCAAACGCCCGTTTTTTTTTATAATTAATTAATAGCATGGCACTCCCCGTCAAGTAGTTGCAATCGCTGTGAACGGAAATTTCCTACTTAAGCGTTTACTTTGGCTAATAACAATGATCAGTTAGTTTGCAGGTGGTGCTCAAACATGGAAGTGTTGATGAACGAGTTGGAGCATGAGAGGGAGGCCAGAGTGAGGCTTGAAGAAAGGGTGATGCTCCTGAAGTCAAAATTAGAATCCCTTGAGCCTTCAGTTACGACCCCTCCTGCCTCAGTTTCAATAAATAATATAAACAGTACTAATAATAGTCCTGTCTTTTCCCCTAGTTCCGAACCCTTCGTTCAAGTGCGTAATGGAGCCTCATTGAGAAAACCTAACACTTGTCTACCAGTAATAACAAACAATAAGTTTTCTATTTTAGGTTTCGAAGATGCTCATGAACCGGAAATACCATTCGTTGGTGATTCCAATTTTCGAGGGCAGCTCGAGGAATTCTGTGGGAGAAATCCGTTACTGCTACCCTGGTGCAAAGGTGGAGGAAATAACTGATAGTGTTGACCATTTTACAGACGGAACCTCTGAGGACACAACGTACGTCATTCATGTCGGTACGAATAACGTTTTAAATTCTAGATCGGAAGAGCTGCTGGCTTGGTAAAGGGACTTACTAGAGCGACTAAAGGAAAAAACTAATAAGATTGTTTTAACAGGTATACTTCCTCGAATTATCCAACGTAGCGATTTCTATAGCAAGGCGACGTATATTAATAATAACCTAAAGTCTCTTTGCCAACAGGAAGGAGTGCATCTTGCGAATTTTTGGAACAGTTTCTACGGCAGGAGGGACTTGTTCCTCGGAGATGGACTTCATCTTAATGACGTTGGAGCCGCGCTTTTAGGAAGACTATTTCATAATACTGTTTTTTCTTTTCAGGCTGCTGTGACTCGAACAGTACCGGCGTAATTTCCTAAAATTTGTCTTGCGCTTGCGAAGGTATCGCGGTTACAAACAATTTGAAGGTTCTATCCTTAAATTCTCATAGCCTACGGAATAAAATAAACAATTTTTTTTCTTTAATTGCTTGTAAAGACTGATTTCATTGCGATAAATGAATCGTGTCTTAGCATTGAAACACGTGACTTTGTAGGGGAGTATGAAATTAGAGGTTATAGACTTTTTGTTAGAAACAGAAGGTGTTAGATTATATATCAAAGATAATATTGCGAGGGTTATAGAATTAAAGCACAGATTTCCAGATCCGATAGATTCGACTATAGCAGAATTTAAATTGAACGATTTCAAACTTGTTGTTGCCGTTATATATAGGCCCCCTAATCAAACAGCTGATACAGACGAAGCGTTATAGCGTGAACTTAAGAGAATAATAGGTAGTGAGCAGGCCTTACTTATGAGTGACTTTAATTGCGTCAACGTGGATTACGATGCAATGGAGGAGACACGGAAGGTAATCGTTTAGTTCATTTTCAAAAGGTTGGGGAACCCACGAGGTTGGACAGTATTTTAGATTTAGTAATAACTACGGATAATAGGCTAATCACTAATCTTCAAGTAATAGAGCCGTTAAGCAATAGCGATCACAATATGGTAGAGTTTGTCCTCTCAGTAAGTCACTCGAAACCAGCACGCAGATGTAAACTTCGAAATGAATTGTCACACGTCAATTGGGAAAACGTAATGGGGATCTCCAACGTGAAACTAATGTGGGAATCGTTTGAAACAGTATTTAGGACTATAAATGAGAAATATGTACCGTACCAGATTAAGCGTACGAAAGTAAACAAGAATCCCTTGTTGTTAGTAGTATGACCGCAGAAGGAGAGAGTGCAATGCAATTGCAAATGTTGATCAGTGTTGCAATGAGTGCCAACCCCTCCCCCCTTGTTGCAAGACTCCCCAGTGCTAACCCCAGGGAGCTAACAAAAAGGGGATGGGAACTCCATCTAACCTCTTTGTGGGAGAAGGTAGGACGGCCTCACCCCCCAAAGGCGTACCTTACCTAAGAGAGAAAGGAGAGAGGTGTGTTCGCTTGGCTCCTGCCAAACGCATATTGAAAGTTCATCCCAGCGCTTGTTGTCTTATCAGGTCCGAATCCGCCAGTTGGCATAGAAGCCAGTGCCTCGAGGTATTATCAGCCAGTTGGCACAGGGTATACATCGTTTGGACAAACGCACACAAACGCACGTACACTACCGACTATACACCCATAAAGTATTACACACACACACACACACACACATCTATATGCACGATTATATGCACCGGGTTCGAGTCCCGGTGACGGCGCGCAGCAATCCCTCCACACAAATGGAAGGTAGATAAAAGGGAACCCTGGGTATCCTAGTGGTTAAGACGCTGGATTCACCGTTAAACAGTAGGTCTAAGGTGGAATGTAAACATCCTTCCACACAAATGGTTGGCAAAGAAATGGGAACACAGGGTATCCTAGTGGTTAAGACGCTGGGCAGCTGGATTCCCGGTTAAACTGTATTGCAAGGCTCGGACATGTTTGTCTGTTTGTGTTTGTTTATTTCTCTCTCTCTCTCTCTCTCTCGTTCATATATATATATATATATATATATATATTAAAAGCTATTTTCCAGTTTTGTGGCGATTTATTTTTCAGAGGAATTGGCTACAGATATCTAGAGATGGGTGTAAACCCCTTCATATATATATATATATATATATATATAAAAAAATATATATATATATATATCATTTATGCCTCATTTCTGAATATACAAGGAGCGGAATAAGACAGTTTACCGAGAATATTTATCCTTTAATACAGAAATCAGTACAAGAAGAGTTAAAAATTTGGGGACTAACTGGAATTCACATGGAATATATAAAGTATGATCAAAAAATTAAATAAAAAATAATAATAATAGCATAAGAAATACGAACGAGAAATATATATATAATCTAATAATATACAAAACGACGGAGTATAACCATCAACACCTTAGTACAGGAGAAGTGTGTGTATATATATATATATACAGACACAGTTATATTAAATAATTAAATATACTGAAAATAAAAAACAATAATTTACACATCGTGTGTATACACACACACACACACACATATATATATATATATATATATATATATATATATATATATACGGCTATTAAAGATTTATTCATTAAAAAAATAAAATTGAAACGCTTTATTTTACCAGCGGGTTTTATTGGCGCCAGGAGCCGAAATACAACAATGGAAATATAATATCGATAATAAACTTCTCTTCGCTGGAACCTTATTTCTACTCTTTAGACATCATAAAGATTAAACTCACACGTTTATGATACAGCCATCTTTCACGGACAATTAATGTTTTCAAATTTATTTTCCAGTTTTAGCGCTTCTCTAACTCAAACTTTAAAAACCTAAGAGAATTGTATCCGAAATCCAAATTTATTTGCGATTGTCACCAAGATCCCTCATACTACCTTTTCTGATCACCCGACAGTGTTACAGGTAAGGCCGTAAAACTTAGGGCCCTAGCCGTCACGGGCCGCTAATTTAGATGGGTGACCATAATCTTAAACCGATACGTTCTGTCTTCGATTTCCAAATTTATTTTGCTATTCTCGCTAAGCTCCTCATATATAAAATGGTACTTATCATATGTTCAAATCTCCCTTCCCACACCCGCCTCATCAGCGTCCCTGAAAAAACGATTTATTTTCCAAACAAAGCGTTTCTCTACGCTTCTAGAAGAAATTTATGGAACGGGCAAGATATATTTGACACGCCCCAGATTTCACGGAACAGCCAATCACAACCACGTGGGCGGAGCCCCAAGACCTCTGGTTGGTGGATGGCAATACTCATACGTTGAGTCCAACCCAAATTTCACCAATAGGAAAATCGCGATTCGGGTATTGTGGGATGTTCACAATTACGATCCGTCTATAAAAGGGGGCATTTTCATCACAGGAATCCTTATCAGTTGTTTTTATCGATCAGTGCTATAGAAATATCTCGCCATGAGTCAGTAACAGTAGTTTTACATCTCTCCGGAATTGTTTGAAGAAAAAGATTTCTACGCAGAGGCATCGCGCGTAATTTTCGCAGCTGCAGACCAGAACGCAGTACTTTCAACGCAGTCCATTGCAGAAATTTGCGACGGAGTGCAAAAGTAATTAATTTAGTTTGTGATTCGCGCTTTATATTTCGGTTCATTCAGTGTCGGTGTTAAATAATTTATAAAAAGTCATAATAAATACGTTTTCAAAAACTAGTTTGTGATTTATTCTCGGGCTATATACATCGTATCATTCAATGCAAATGTTATAAAAGCCGTAATAAAACAATGTGAAAGGATATCAGCTCAGTGGTCGAGGCCTGGTTCTCTATTCATATATACAGTATGTTCTTCTGTGTGTATTTTGGTGAAAAAAATAGGTTTTTAATTATTGCCCATTCTGTGTTTCCTTTGTGGTTATTTCGGCATATATATATATATATATATATATATATATATATGGTGTGGTTCAAATAATACATTTCTTGATAACTTAAAAATTTATAGAAAGTTCTACAGGTAGGATTTTAGAATTACTGAAACTTTTGAGAATTGCCTGCGGACCCGGGCTCGTTACCCGGTGGAGGCAGACGATAGGTAGCACACCCATCTAATCAATAGCGTTATTTAGAGAGCGAAATTTATTAATTGAAATTGAAATTTTATTACACGCTTGTTACTGATAAATTTATAGAAAGTTCTACAGGTAGGATTTTAGAATTAATAAAAACTTTTAAGACTACCCGGTGCTTACTTTTGAAACATGTCAGGATATCTGCTTTGTGATTATAATTTGTCAGGTGTCATAATCATCATTTTCTCTTGTTGTAACTCTTTAATTAAACTTTATTTTAATTTAACTTTAAATAAAAGAGATTCAGCATGAACTAATCATGTTAATTTTTCCTTAAAGGTCAGATGCGGAGCTTGATCGTGTTATAGCAACTTTTCGCGACAGCTTTGATGAAAGGGGAATAAATGATTTGGAGGCTTTATCGCACAGCCAACCCAGTGACATGAATACCGAGGTCGAGGTATTGGCTCACATCCGGTCCAACAAACGCCAGGTCATCGAGGAAATAATGTAAGTTTTTTGTCTACTCCTCACATTTTATCGTAAATGTTGTTTTATTAGCAGGTATTCTCAATTATAGCCTAGTCTGCATTAGCACTGAGCTATTATTTCTAAATGCAAATCGATTTATGAAAAAATGGACTTTAGTTAAAAAGAATCATTATGAACTAATAATGTTAATTTCTCCTTAAAGGACCGATGCTGAGCTCCATCGTGCTATAACAGCTTTTCGCGACAGCATTGCTGAAAGGCGAATAAATGATTTGGTGGCTTTACCGCACAGCCAACCCAATGACCTGAATACCAGGGGTCGAGGTATTGGCTTGTATCAGGTCCGACGAATGTCAGGTCATCGAGGAACTAATGTAAGTTTTTTATGGTTAAGAACAAAACAAATTATATTTTCATTTAATTTATTAAATGGTAGAAAGCATGTTTTAGTACAATTCGGCTTACAGAACTAGCGTCCATTAAATAAGATTAACATTAATGGAGACATTTTACAATTGTATATACACACGTAAAACTTTACACAATATAGTTACAAATATATATACACACGTAAAACTTTAAACAATATAGTTATAAATATATATATACACGTAAAACTTTATACAATACAGCGAGTGCGAAAAAAATGGGAGCCTTTATTTTATTTGTCTGCATATCATTTCATCATTCATATCAGTATCGCACAAATCGAATAATTTTTAGAAATTTAGAAATCCTTCCCACGTGACATGTGCAGGAGAAATGAACGGTAATATATGCCACAAGTATTGCAAAAATATCCTTGGAAGCTGTAAGGATTCCAGACAATTTCAGGGACATGTAGCTGTTCGATAAATTGTACAACCACAGGGTGATTCCAGGGTTGAGTGCCGAGTGAATCAAAAACAGTAAATTCTTTCCCTATTTTTAAAATACATTGCAAACCAGTGAATCTCCTCACCCCTCACAATATCGGTGTTCACGATAATCCCGTACCAGTTTCTCGTAGTTGGCAATTTCAATATTTTATTCTTCGCAAACGGCGATAAATTTGGAGCGTGTGATTCGGTCATTTTTCATTAATCTCTGGAGTGTATTCGCGTCCATTTTAAAAGTCTGTGACCACGTTCTTGAAACGGTCAACTTCTATCAGAGCTTGTGATTCGATGTACACGAGTACGCTAATAGGAGCGTCTATAGGGTTGACAAATTCCAACTTGACTAAGATACTCCCACTCTGTTGTTGACTTAAGTGTGTGTTTATACTAGCAGACAAGTCAGGGATAATATCAAATGAGTAAAGGTTAAATTCTTCAAAAATTCTTTCTGCGTTACGCCAAACCCAAGGTCGTCACAGGCACCGGCATTATGGGCCAGACTACTATAAGCTCTCGCGCAGAGTGGCAACACAGCGTCTCCTGAGTAGTCTGTAACCATGGTCCCGCCCAAAGCAACCCCATTTACGTATAGAGTTATATTTTTAAGGCCGAGATTCTCGAATTTAAAGGCGCTCTTTTTATATTTTCCATTCGTTGAAGCGTGATCCTGCATTCCAATTAATATCCTTTCAGGTAGAACTCCAAGGGCCACGTTTTCTAGCTGCTTCGAGACCAACCCGGCGGGCACCGTGTATAGCTTGATCTGTACTCTGTTAATTGGGTATTTTACTGCGGCGTGTATTAAATTTTTTTCAATTTCTACATATTTCGGGGAACTTAATTTCACTCGCCGTACACGTAAATATGTTTCCATGATGTGAATCACAACGGATTTTGCGCCCTCTTCTTCATCTGGTCCCAGATTTATGCAGATCTCAGGACTCAAGCGGTTGAGTTTTAGATTCATGTCGACGCCCTTCATAAGCAGTTTCTTCAGGAACGTCAAGTCTGTATGAAGACGATCAAAGCATTCGTATATCTTTTTTTAGAATTTTTAAATTTATCCTTTATACTACTTTCATCTTTAGTCTGATAATATCCCTCGGCAGTTAAAAAGGTGTCCTTTGCTTCTTTCGAAAAGTTTAGGACATTTTCAAGATAGGCTCGTAGGTGATAATAATCCGTTCTTGCCGAGATGTTAACCTCATTTAAATACACCTCACAGTGGCTGAATTTGGAGTGTAGAAAGTTGGTTTCAGGATATGCAGAGTAACTATCATCGCAGTCCGTTCCACCTGAATGGGCTATACGCAGTTTAGCGTGAATGCATCTCGGATCAGAAAAGTATGAGCTTGAGCTGGGTATCATGAATTCTATAGGGGCACTCGTTGAACTAATTGTGTTTAATGGGTTAATTGTAATAAAGTCGCATTGCTCAATAGAAACCTGTGTAGTGGGCATATCAAAGAGGGACAGTTCCGATTTACAAAATTGTAAGCTACGCGGATGGATGAAACGCACCATGACGAGTGAGAAATAGTACCACCTCTCTCAACAAGTAGTAATCAGTCTATGATTCGTGAGAGTAGGGTCCTCACTTATATCAGTTAAAAAAATGATCAGTCATAGGCTTCATACGCTTAGAACACTTCTTTTTTGGTGTCCTTTTACGTTCAGCTCCACTTGTTGGTAACCCTTTCTTCCTGACAACCCTCTTCTTCTTCTTTCCGCCACTACACATTTTTCTCTTTGCATGTTTGATGATTTCGTCCCGTGTACGTTTTAAATGTTTTTTTACAGCTTCTTTAGGTTTAATTCCACCCATTATGTCTTCTACCGCGTCAAAACCTGATTGTAACACCTTCCTCCCGAGGTATCTAGCCTCCCCCTCTTCAACAGTGGGACAGCGGTGCGTAGTATGGTTGAAAAAATGGATCCAAGCCCACTCCCACGCTGATATATCACCCCTCGATAGACTGTGAAAAGCTTTCGGGTCATTATAGCTGAAAGCGCCGCAAGTGTAGCTTCACTGATAAGTTCCCATCACCGAATGGGAAATTTTTTCCCTCAATCGTTCTTATATATATCGAGATATTGATTAATAGATTACTCGCAACATTCACATAATGGGGCTTATCATATTTATTGCTCAAACTTTTCCCTCTATGGTTGGGGATGTGTGCAATGCGCAGCAGGCGCACCTGGGTGTCCCCAACAAATTGATGCTCTAAGATATTGCTGTAAATACAGCACATGTCTGGGGATCGGCAGCTTTCACCCAATTTCTCTTCAGCTGATACATTAAGCTGGACAAGTCATGTTGTGCCTCGTGAAGAGCTGCACTATATCGACCCTCAGCCACAACTCTGACCAGCTGTATGTCTTTAATATTTCTACTAAGCGTTGATTTTAACTTTACCGTGCGTGCAGGCGTGTCTATGTTTAATACTTCAAAAAGTAAATCGGTTGTCAGGTACGATTTTTCAAGACTCTTGTTTAACCCCGTCGAAATGTCCATGACTGTCATAATGACCGATTCCTAGTGTTACATTTGTACTATAGTACTGTACCTCACCGAACAGGACTGATCGCATAGTATTGTCTAAGGTTATGCCTAATTTTTCACACTCATAGATTTTTCTAACGATCAGAAATATGATTTGCTCATTTTCAAGAGTTAAAAATTGGGTGGCTAGCTGGAATTCAGAAACATCAACTTCGTACGAATCACGTTCCAAATCAAAGGGTCCATGGAGTTCTGTTATAAAGTTGGCCAGGGTGTTGTTAAGATGTACAGACAGAGAAGAAGAGGAGTGGAATGTGATATAGATGTGGTTAGGCGCCATGTTGCATACTAATTAAGCTTCATTATCGCAGCACCTTTATATAGGTATTGTAGCTTTCTGGGTAACCTAGCCATTTCACCAGGTATATTTTTCTGTTTCCTGAACCTTTGCTGCCTAAAACTTTTTCAATTTTCAACACACTTTTTCCTAAATTAAATGTCACTTTCTACAACTCCTCGCGGTAAAAGCATCCTGCGATTTCTTCCCCATTCAAATCTTCAACGTAATACATCATTATCTCGCCTTTAGGTCTCATAGCACTAAGTTTGAAAATCTCACGTGTCCATCCTTCCTCAAATTCCTTCGCGAATTTCTTTCCCGAACGTGATAGCCTTACATAATCATTGATTTTGAAATGTGTAGAGTGTGGTGGCGGTGCTCCATCTCTTCTCATATCTGTGCGAGTACCTCTTTCTAAAACCTCATTAGGTGTTGTGCTGATCGTATGGTGATGTGAACGGTTTTATGACGAGGCCAATGACCCCAGAATGTTTATATATCTGTATATGTTTTTATGTGTAAAATAGCGATGCATGCGTTCCTTTATGGTACGTTGAACTCTTTCAGCTAAAGAGGCCTTATGTATAGAACTGCTAGTGCAGTAACTGATATTAAACCCTGTCAGCATGTTCTGAAAAGTGCGACCTATAAATTCTTTCCCCATATCCGTACAAAAATGGCCAGGAATTCTATCTTCGTTCAACATCAGCGTTTTGGTTGCTTTAGCAACTGTTTCAGGCGATTTATTTTTCAGAGGAATTTGCCACAGATATCTAAAGAATACATCTATTATGAATAGGATGTAGCGGTATCCGTCATTATATACTGAATATCTTTGCATGTCTATTAAATCCGCTTGCCAAATAGAGTCAATCGAAGCCGCTGTTGTCTTGGCTGTTTTAAATCTTTTCCTCACCGGCTTATGTAGTGTATAAGCATCATGCTCCCGCAAAAACCTCTCAAAACCTTTTTTCCCTACTCCGTAAACACCTCTGTACAGTCTATTAACGCCGCCATAGGAGGCTGGGTTAGAAATACCATAATAACGTTTTCTTAATATGTGAGCCATTTGCATATTTTAGAGACACGTGGATAAGGTTGGCCGTTTGTTCTCTTCTTTCTCCTCTTCAGAAATGCTACTGCTGGGAGTGATGCCGTACTCAGTTGTGACACATGCGAGACTTCATCCAAGTCTTTTAGCCTATTCAGATTCCCTATCTGTTCCTAAAAGCACCTAAACATGTTTAGCGGGTGAATGTCACAAAGCAAATATCCTTAACACTGAAATGTGGCTTCTTTATAAACCTCGAAAAACCCCTTACGCTGAATCGGGAACATTTGATTGGCTGATACCCCAATTTCTGGCAAATCTCTACGTTGTGCGAATGAGACTAGATATTGTGTATTTAACGACACATCGCGCATGTATCTATTTTTGAAAAATAGATTCTGATTGATGAAGAATACGCTTATGTTAAGATGGTGGGAGAACTAAATGTCTCGGCAAACGTTTTATCCATTTCCAACATGAGATCGTCAACTACAGTGACTGTATGCTCATTACCCTTTACGAATTAACGTCATATACACCATTGTGGAACAAAATATCATCTTGGCACTTGTTGAACACTGATTGATACGTCGAATAGTACCATATGACTTTATGCACAAATTTTGGGAAAATCTTCCCCTTATCTTTAATGATTTTAAGCATAAACACAGTTTTACCACATCCTATAGGGCCAGATATAATGCATGTGGATGGGCTTGTGAACCTGAATTTTTCTACAGACTCCATCTCTAACACGTCACACCCCTAACTAGGTAATTTACAAAATTTAACAAAATTTAAGTGCTGCTCCTTATATTCTTGTTTTACTTCTTCCACAGAACCGTGAATGACGACGATGTACAGCCCCCCATCATCGATATCACAGGTGAGCCCGATGACCGTGTAGCTACAGAATCCTTACCCGATGACGAACCCTCACCAGCGATACCCGTAGCATGCGACAATTCAAAGCGGAAGCTTGATGAAGAACCCTCCACGTCAGGTATAAAGCGTGCCAGGATTGCGCCGGTTGTTAGACATCCAGTAATAGAGTCCCCAACCTTCTACGTCTTACGACACAACATCCACAATAGTACCTTTCTCAAATAAACCCCCTTATTCCTGTTTAGTTCCGGGTACTTCCTCCACAGCAACAGCAGCTTCTCGTGCTGTGGAGGAAGGTATAACATTCTAGTTGGTGCGCACTGCTACCACCACCCTTGGCCTGACTAGAAGTCGGTACGTGGTCAGGGTTGACTCTGGATCCCTGTATACCAACGGTGTTGGGCTGCGACGCGTAGTTAAACGTATTGTGGAGTTTGGTCTTCAGAACCGCGATGAACGTGAAGTCCGGACGAGGTTGTCCTTCAGGTTCGGTTTAGATGACGGGGATGTAGATGATTTTTTGGTAGTAATAGCGTTCAGACGTTTGGCAGCTGAAGACAGAATATATCTTGGGCCGTATAATCCAGGCCTCTCACAGTAGTACAGTCTTCAATATGAACAACTTCATGGTAGATACTGACAGAGTATTCCGGGTTGCTGGTCATAGTGCCACACCTTATACTCTTAATTTCAATTCTCCGGTTATTTACAGAAAACATTTAAACGTCGGTCGTGGTTGCGGATTTATAGCAATAGTCTTAGCTCATATGTTCATTGTGCTAAATACACGGACGCAAAAAATTTGGTTGCCTACGGTTGTGCAGCGTGCCGGTAAACTGGCTTCAGATTGTAAGCTTGAGTTTGAGTGGAATACGGGTCCTGAAGAACTGAGAAGGGTCGAGTAGGAAATGAATGCTCGTATAGTCGTATTTGGAATGGATGATCATCGTAGGACTGTGTACGTTTTTAAAAGCTGTGTGAGAGATCGTAACCTCTACTTATTTTAGGATTGTCAGGAACATCGTATCTCCCCATCCGTAATATAAGGACTCTCTACGCTAGTCATAATAAAAATCGAAAATATGGAAGGCATCATGATTTGTGTAAGGGATGTCTCGAGTTTTTGGATGATATAGCGAAACATTGTCAGGAGTGCTACATGGTATGTGAGCAGTGGAAAAGCCCCAAATGTGAAAGTCGTGTAGTTGAATCTAAGATGGAATGTAATATGTGTAGACGTACATATTTCAATAATAATTGCTTTGAGTCAATTGGCACTTGCATGAAAATGAGACTCTGTGAATGTTGCATGTTTCATATGATGGATAATTGAGCATGTTTGTGCATAAATGTCATGAAATTCACTGTTCTATATATCATGAAAAATATAAGGCGGATGGAGTGAAGTATGTATGTTATATGAAAGATGCTAAGCCTAAAAATAGCCC
Organism: Bathynomus jamesi; assembly: GCA_023014485.1. NCBI lineage: Eukaryota > Metazoa > Arthropoda > Malacostraca > Isopoda > Cirolanidae > Bathynomus > Bathynomus jamesi. Next base: position 148,240 of record JAJOZX010004070.1, read on the forward strand.
TTGTATAACCGTGTGTACTACGATATAGAAACATACACGAACAATGAAATCAAAGAGGTTATTCCACATTTACTCGTAAGTCAGACTATCTGTGATGCGTGTATGAAGATTGAGTGTGATGAGTGTCACAAATGTGGAAAACGGACAAACGTTTTTCAAACGATTGCACACGACAGCCCTGTGAAACTCTGTAAAATATATTGTCAAATTAGCAGACAAGTTAAAAAAAATTACTGTGTATATACTTGCCCATAACGGGGCCAAATTTGACACACAGTTCCTTTATAAGGAGTTGCTTGAACACGAGTCGTCTGCGATATTTACAGGTGATCCCTTGAAAAAACGCAAGAAACTAATACAGATTCAGATAAGAGGTAATGTGCAGTTTAAAGACACCCTGTTGTTCACATCTTGTAAATTAGCAAAGCTACCCAAGGTCATGGACGTAGCCGCTGAAGTTTCAAAAGGGTATTTCCCTTACACATTCCTCACTAGCGAAACTTTAAATTACGTAGGACTACCTCCACCCAAACATTACTTTAACTACACCAACATGAATGATAGTGAACGTGAAGAGTTTGACCGCTACTACAACAGTTTTAATGAAGCTAGTCCATACAATATAGCTGATGAATGTGAATGCTATTCCGTGAATGATGTGCGCGTGCTTAGAGTATGTTTCCAGGCTTTAGAAGGATGTACATTGTACAATTTAGGGTGGATCACTTTTCACTTTTTTTAAAACATTATAGCTGGTCAAAGTTTTTCCCATGATTTGGTTCAGTGGAAGTACACTGACACCATTTTTACCAAAATCGATCAATATTTAGGGGTCGCGCATCGACCTTGAAAATTTCAATTTTGGAAATTTGGCCAAATTGACAATTTTTTACTGAATAAAGATAAATCATCAAATGACCATATTTTCTGAATCCTCTCAGTGAAAGAAATCCTCTCAGATACTTACCAAGTTGATAGGACAAGTGGTTTAGAAGTTATACTCACCTTGAGATAGCATTAAAATTTAAAATACCGTATTTGTCCCCGTACCTCCATATGCTGTCTGCCATTGTCTGCTTTTTAGGATAAGATAAAACGAATAAGGAAAGATCAAATGTATTTTGTATTAAAACGGTTTACCGATATCACTAAAGGCACTTACTCCGGTGCCCCTAACTAGGTTCAAAAACTGTATGAATCGTGGTTAGAACACACGTCATCTTAAGGCGTGCGCCATGTACTCTCTCTGCTAACTCCCTTTCCCTCTGCGCTACGTCATCTTGGCAAGTGACGACTTCTTGAAGTCACCGAGTTCTTTCCGGCTCTTTTCCACGAGCTGAAGAAGACCCTGCAGCTGTGACTCGTCTTTTGTGACAGTGTTCGCGTAATCTTCTATCAGTTTTATCCCTCTCTCTGCCACGTCGTTGGTAACTTTCAGATGCGAGATGACATTCTTCAGATCACAGTAGTTCTTATCTTGATCCCACTTATTCACCGGCAGAGTGAGCCACGTAGACGCGCACACCTGCAGGCCTGTGAACACGAACCACGATGACTCATCGATCAGGTCCGGAAGGCGCGTCGTGTCATCAACCGAGACGTTGTCATACGTGAAGTCCTCGGGCACAGCGAGGCGGCACAGCTTCTTTGCCATCTCGTGCTTCACAGTGTCTTCCACTTTGTCACTGCAGAGGGCGAAAACGACGGTCTGAGGCCTCAGATACCACAAGTGCCGCCTGATCACTGCCAGTGAAGCCTCTGCAATCTCGCGATCCACAGCCCTGTACTGCAGAAGACGCTGGTACAACACAAGGTCATTCAGCATCAGCTGCGACAGGAGCCGCCAGCCAGGCAGGTGCGTAGAGGAGTGCAGTAAATAGTACCACTCTCTGAAGTTTCTGTACCAGCTCGTCGTCGAACTCCAGCTGACCGCTGAACATCAGGAGCTTCGTGTAGTAGATGATCTGAAACGAATACGCACTGTGATGTATAAATACCGATACCACTCCATATAAGTTTGTTTAATGGTAAATTATTTATCTTATTTTTTTCTGGTAGGGACTTCAAATGGCTGTTTGCAGAAGGCAATACAATATTTAACTTCTAATTCAAAATACCAAACTTGGCCATCCACCTCGCATGATGGTAGGCTCCTGGGCGCATGAAGTGTGTGCCACGACGTGGCTGGGCCCCGAGTACCAGGAGTGTAATCTCCGCCACTTCTCGGTAGTCTTCTCTGACAAGACCAGAAGCGGTGCCGAGGAACTTGACTGCCTCATCTCGGAGCTCCATCAGCCACGTCACCTCCGCCAAATGCTCGATCTCCAGCTCGCGATAAGTCGAGAGGTCGAGCTTGTCCCACCTGAAAGGGGAGTTATGAAAATATTGCATGAAAACGACTGAAGTTTCCCTTTTCGACTGCTATTAACATCATTAGTAGAAGGACGCTGATATCTCAATTGCTCTGAAGGCAAAAAATCATTGGAGAAAACAAATGCGCCTTAGACTTGAAATTCACCTTCTCCTCAGATACTGGAACAAAGGTTCAGTTGGTGCTGTGGTTCTTCCAAACGCGGTGATGACCACTGCCCCCACGATGAGCTCCATAACGTGATGGCGACAGCCCAGCTGGAAGAGCGGTTTACCAAGCATGTTCTCCAGCCGGACCACCGCACCCTGCACCCTCCCCGTATTGGAGGAAGTTGTGTCGAAGCACAGTCCAATCACGTTGTTCTCGCATCCCCAGTCTTTGAGAGCACGAAAGGTCGCCTGGGCCTGGGACAGACCGGTGCCGTCAGCAACAGTCGGAACGGCCAGCAACTTTCCTTCTGTGCATTGGGGAGCTCCGGAGATGAGAATCGCCTGGCGGTGCTCCAATGATCCAAGAGAGTCCTGAAACGTATGTCATACATGCCAATCCATTATCGTCCACTGGTCAATCCACTGTCGTCACTGGAACATGTTAATTCACTGTCGTCCACGGTGAGGGCAAAACTGACCTTGATTACTTTACCGTCCCAGTGGACGACAGCATGCCTCGGAGATACGAAGGATTTCTGCACAGCTGTCGACACTTCACAACGATGTGCCACTCTTCCACGGCGAGACGTGTCCTTCGAGATACTGAATTTGTCCAGGTCTGCGGGCGGATCTGCCGAACGTAGGACTGCCGCCACGACACTTGCCACCTATGTGCGAAATTGAAAGGAAATTGACAAGGATGCGTATGGTTTTTATGTGACAAAATAATCACTAAATTTTCCGTCGTTACGTCTATTATATCTTTGTCAAGGAAAGATCATTACTGATGATTATTGGACATCCGGAAGCGATCAGCCACTTCAATAACAGCCGGTGCATTGAGGATGCGGTGAGGAAGGCTGATTGATACAGTTGATTCTCTCGGCTGTCGGTATGGTGGTTCTAGCTGTGATTCGGAGTTGCTCGATGATCTGCTTTCTATAGATTCATCGTCGCTCTCAGCTTCGGTTCCTAATTTCGTTTTTGAGGTGCCTGGCTCATCACGAGATTGTTGTCTTGAGAGTTGCCGTTTTCTCTTGACAACGAACACTTTATCATTCCCACTCATTGTTGCCTGGCGCAGGCCCCGTTGATCCTCATAAAATTTAATATCTTCTTGTTTGTTGTTGTCTGAGAGCAGTCGACTTTTCTGTATCTCTTCAATAGCATCGGGAGCTCCGATGTCCCAGAGCTTGTTCAGATTTTCTGAAAACTTCTCCCTGCCTTTTCCCGCGTCACTGTCTCTCATCTTGCTCTTCTGCAGCGAGCGCCACTCTTCCCACAGTAACTCCAGTTTTCTTTCGCAGTTACGCCTCGTGATCGTCTTTATACGTGCCATGTTCCAAAATGCCAGAACATTGGCCACCGTGTCTTTTACGGCGGCCTTCCTGTCAGTAGTTTCCTGCTTGGCATAGAAGAAGTACTGGAGAACTTGATGGGTGGTTGGCAATTTGGCACCACCGATCGAGGAAGATGGCTGACCAATTAAGAAGACGTCCGTGGCTGACCTTAGAGAAGGTGGTGCTGTTGTTGCTGCTTTCTCTTTTCCAGAATAAGTAACTTTCAGAGTCTTCCCACTCCTGGTTGTTAACAGTTTATCCATTGTACTAAAGTCTAGACTTATCAAACAAGAATCAATTGACACAGTTGATCTGTAAAAAGCAAACTGTGATTAGTAAAAATATTGGTCATAGACATAGCGTGTGTGTGTAATTGGGATTTTAGGATGCGCCAGCTACTGATGCTATGATTACGTCCATAACGGGGGACAAATACGGTATTTTAAATTTTAATGTTATTTCTAGGTGAGTGTAACTTCTAAACCACTTGTCCGATCAACTTGGTAAGTATCTGAGAGGATTTCTTTCACTGAGAGGATTCAGAAAATATGGTCATTTGATGAATTATCTTTATTCAGTAAAAAATTGTCAATTTGGCCAAATTTCCAAAATTGAAATTTTCAAGGTCGATGCGCGACCCCTAAATATTGATCGATTTTGGTAAAAATGGTGTCAGTGTACTTCCACTGAACCAAATCATGGGAAAAACGTTGACCAGCTATACTTTTTAAAAAAAAGTGAAAAGTGATCCACCCTAAATTGTACATAGGCCGTTTCAAATGCGATCCGTTGTAAGTCGCAACCACGATCGCCTAATTATGCTTTACGGTGTTCAAGTATAATTTCATGCCCAAAGACAACATAGCCGTCATTCACAGAAACAATCCCTGCATTTATGGGCACAAGGCTTCTTACTGGCTCATACACCTACAGCAACAGATCAGGATATATATAAAACACGCCCGCAACACGGGTGAAGTACACATTAAGGTCAATGGTCGTGTTTTTTGGATTGATGAGTGAGGATCCAACCACGGGTGAGAAGACTATGTACTCCTTTAACGGCTGCTGGTGGCATGGATGCCCATGCCCTGAGTGTGCCGTCACAGGGGACCTCCATGAAAGATCCCCCGCCGACAGCCTCGCATGAAACCGTAACCGCGATCAACTTATAGGCTCCTAGTTCACTCACAAGATCGTGTGGGAGCATGAGTATGATGCACGGATGGAAACAGATGACCAGTACCATGAAGAAATAAAGGCCATCAAAAGTTCAATGGTGTAGGATCCTTTCGAATGTGGCGATAGCTTGTTTCGAGGGCGTACAAACCCATTCAAGCTATACTTCCCGCCTACGGAGGGCGTGAAGCTCCATTACTACGACTTCTGTTCTTTATACCCATACCTGATGACAATCCGTACTCCGTAGGTGCGCCTGAAAAACTAGTGGGTCCCACCATGCCAACCATCGAGGAGTTTTTAGCTAACTTGAGTGAGCGCTACTTTGGGCTCTCTTTTGTAGACGTGCTCCCTCCACGCGATTTATGGATGCTGATCTTACCCGTCGTTATAGATCACAAGCTCATGTTTACCCTGTGCGTGAAGTGCGCAGAGGAGAACAACGGTGATTGTTATTTTACAACCAACCAGCGTAAGATCAGAAGTGTATATACAAGTTCTGAGCTGGACCTAGCCGTTCACCATGGGTACAGAATATTGAAGATACATGAGGTGTGGAGGTTCAGAAGCTACCCAACCTTTTCACACCATATATAAACGCTTTTTTGAAGGATTAGGTAGAAGCATCGGGATATCCGTGAGGAGTTCATACCGAAGATGAAAAAACGCTTATATTCAGCGTTACCGTGCCCATGAAGGTATACAGCGTGACCGTTCCCAAACTGTTAAGAATCCTGGTAAGCGCTTTAGTGCAAAGTTGTGTCTAAATAGTCTTTGGGGGAAATTTGCACAGAATACTGCCAAAGGAACGTTCATTTCGCACAAAGTTATAGTGAAGTCTGGGATTATGTCAACGCTCCCGATAAAGAGGTCATGGAGATCGTGAATGTAGGTAATACTTACATAATGAAGTACAACATCACCGAATTGGCCACAGATACCTCACGGGTTACGTACATACCTGTATCCATCTTCACAACTGCGTACGCCCGCATCAAGCTCTGGGGACAACTGTACTCTCTTGGACGGATGGTGCTGTACGCTGACACAGATAGCGTGATATTCACAGCGAGGGAGGGTGAATACATGCCTGCTATTGGGGAATTCCTTGGAGAGTTAACTGACGAGATCAAGGATGAGTATGGTGATGGTGCAATTGCAGACTCAGTTGTATTAACAGGGCCAAAAACCCATGGGTTACTGGTGAGGGTGGGGGAGGATATGAAATATATCGTGAAGGGTAAGGGTATCACGCTTAACCATGCGAACCGTAGAGTCGTTAACTTTGACTCGTTGAAGGATCTAGTGTGCTTGGAAGATGAGGGCGATCAGCCACCCCGAATAACCATAGGGACCCACAATTTTTGGGCGTAGAAACTGGGGGTGTGAAGGAACTTAGGAGCACTGAGGTATGCTGTAACACCTATAGGAAACGTTACCAGGTGCCTGGTACCTATGATACCGTACCCTTTGGACACCTTAATCCTTGATTGTATTTATATATATGTGTATTGTTAAAGATATGTTTAATTATTACGTATATTTGTTTCAATTAAGGCTTCATTTTCTCCTTTGCGTGCGTGCGTGTGTAAATTCCTAAGCTCCGCCCACTGTAAGAACAGTCACGTGACTCCTGCCACTAACTGAGCATATCTCTATCTCTGCGTGCTCAATTGACCTCTGCAATTCCTTGAGCTCAGACGTGTATTTTCTCGCGTAGACGAAAAATAGTGATGGCTACTTTTGATATTGCGTGTTCGACGTTTACGAAGTGGTATTCGGTAAAGTCGGAAGATGTAGTGGATACTGAGAGACTGCCTACCTCCCCTTCCTTCGAGACTTTTAAGGATACATTAAATAGCGCTAGGGAACAAGATGTTCAAATACTCTGTGGATATTCTGGCAAGAGTATTGCCGGATTTCGCAGCACAAACGATGTGATGGACTACGTTGTAGGGCTAAATTGTATAAAAGCGTACATATACCGTTAGGTGAAAAAAACAACGCGTGCAGAAGAGAAGCAACGGGTATGGATAATGTGTTTGGTTGATGAGTGGTGTGACAGGCGGTATTATATCATGCTGCATCACACAGATTACGCGTACCCTGCGGCGGAGAACGTAAACCTTGCCATCATGGACTTACTAAAGTACTTTTACCACTACATTCATATAGGGTGTCCATAAATGATTACCCTGATTAAAGCATGCTATAACTTTTAAATAACACTCTTATTCAAACAGTTTTAATCATAAGTAGATGAACATACAAAGTTTTGATACATAGTTAATGAACTTAATAAGCTTCCACATGTGCACCCCTAGTGGCACGTAAACTGTTTAAACGGTATTCACACTCACGCCATACATTTTCCAACATTTGTGGGTTAACTGTTGCAATTGCACCCGTAATGCGTTCTCGCAATGTCCTGATATCTGGACCAACTGTTGCATAAACCAAATCTTTAACATGACCCCAGAGAAAGAAATCCAGCGGGGTAATGTCTGGTGATCTTGGGGGCCATGGGATTGACCCGTCCCTGCCAATCCATCGATTTGGAAATGTTGCGTCGAGAGTTTCACGAACAACATGCGCCCAATGAGAGAGTGCCCCATCTTGTTGGAAGATGACAGTTGGCTGCCTGTCCTGCAGCTGGGGGATGGCGCAATTGGTGAGCATATCCAGGTACACAGTTGCGGAAACAGTGTTCTCAGCGAAGAAGAAAGGGCCAATTATCTGGTCATGCATTAGTCCACATCAGACATTGATCTTCGGACTGCCCCGAATATGCTCCCTTACGGCACGTGGGTTTTCCGATCCCCAAATACGCACATTGTGTCTGTTGACTCTATCACTAAGATGAAACGTAGCCTCGTCTGAAAAGCAGACATGTAACAAGAAGTCATTATCCTCGTCAATGCTGTTCAAAATGTCAATAGCGAATTGTTCACGTTTTGGACGGTCATCAGGCTTCAATTCTTGAACAATTTGTACCTTGGAGGCGTGTAACTTCAAACGTTTGTGTAACACCTTGTGCACCGAAGACTTCGGTATCTTTAGTTGGGATGAAGCTTGTCTCACCGATTTCCTTGGTGACCGTGTGAAAGCAGTTTGAATGTTTTCCACCGTCCCATCGGAAACTGATGGTCTACCATTGCTCTTTCTTTCCCTTTTCCACGTTTCCAGTTTCCAAGAATTTTTTCATCCACGACTTAATTAACTTCACATCAGGTGGATTCTTTCCATACTTTGTTCTGAACTTTCGCTGAACACTGACAGGAGATTTTGTTTCTGCAAGCCACACAACACATTGTGCCTTCTCTGTCACAGACGCCATCTTAACTGAACAGCTACTACAGCGCTCCTAGCGGTGAACGCGGTAGACGAAACACACCAGCACAGAAACTCTATGCATGTACGAGATCAACTGTAAAAAGAAAACGGATGTAAGATTCGTCATTAAAACATGAGAGCATACTGTTTTCAGGGTAAACATTTATGGACACCCTGTGTGAGTTTTTGATAGAATTTAGAGACGAGTATCGAGTGTTAAACACAAAGGAAAAATACGGTAACATGTTTCTCTCAAATAGTGCACCGGGTTTGTTTGTGAATAAAATGTGTTTAGTTCGTGAAATTCCCCCTAAGCGAAAATGCCTGGTGCTTGTTCTGGGAAGTGGGAGCGATAAAACATTAAAACCGATATTGCTTCATGTATCGGAAAATTTCTCAAAACACCTACCCACTATAATTGGATGCAAGTATTCACGTCGGAACAAATCCCTACACGATTCAACAGTTTATGGTGTGGCTCGCTCTCCCCGTCGAGCTGGGCCACCCACCGGTGTGCGTCACGCCTCCACACCTGAAACACATGAGTTCGAACAAACCCGTACACGTTTCACCCGTGTGAATCGCTCCTCCCGTCGAACCGATCCACCCACCCGTGGCTCATAGTCATCTCAGAGCTTGAACCGACTGGACTTGCACTCCTCGAATACGGTGGAACTTCCTTTGAGAAACATTCTCAATGCCTCGTACGATGTGTCCGTGATGAAGTCATTGCGCGTGTTCATGCGTGAAACCGGTACCATTAACCATGTACTTCAAACGACTTGCAGGCAAGCAAACAAACGTAATGTTATTTATTTAAGTGTTCAGGAGATGAGTAAAGTCTTCATGATAGCTGAGAAGTGGGGTGAGGATCGTAATAAAATACCTGCAGGTGGAGGTACAAGAAGAGAACAGATTAGTGATGCCCCCTCATATGCCGTTGTTTGTAGGTTGTGTATAAATAACGATCAGCCAGGCATTGTTATACGACTGATGTGGACGAATGCATCTGATAATAACGCTCTTGTCCCTACGCGAAACCGATTCATCCTCGACAGAATGTTTGGAATCGTCTGATTCCGCACGCTGAATCTTATATTAGACGCGCGTGTTACGGATATGATTTATTTTGATACGGTTCTTGAATACGCATACACCGCTCTGCTCGACGGATTTATCGAATGTAGGAATGAACAAGGCGAGAATGGTCTAGAGCTGGATGCTCATTTAAAAGGTTTAGACTCTTCGAAATATCCCGAACTTTGGTACAACGGACTTGAGCGGTACAGGGCAGAGCTCGCCTACACTGTTCACCCTGAAGGGTTGTACCTCTATATAATGAGCAGCTGTCGTTACGACTTGGAAGATTATTTCAATTGCCGCTATGCAGTGTGAAGAAGAGTTCACGATTGAAAAGCTCGGGTCGGTAAGAAAAAAACCTCGATTGGAAAGGTGTTTATAAACTTGTATTTAATAATGATGTGGTGGCTAACGACACCATCTTTGTGCGTGCTTTTGATTGTATTCTATCCGTGTTTAAAGATTACTTGCCAACCGAATGTAAAGTGGGCACAAAAATAGTATTGAACGATATGAAGACCATTTACATCGAGTATAGGAGCCCGCACACCTTGATTGGTGGTATAATGTTAAATCGTATTTACTGCGTAGTGCAAAGCAATAATGATGTGACTGTTGACTCGATTACGTGCGAGTTTAGTGTTTTGCGCAGTAGAACATAAAGTATTTTGAAGTATATTTATTTTCAATATATTTAATCATTTAATATAATTGTGTATATATATCTATATTTTTTCTGTACTAATATGTTGATGATTATACTCCATCGTTTTGTATATTATTATTTATTTTCAATATTATTTTAAATATAATTATTTAATATAACTGTGTGTGTATATATATAAATATATATATTTCTCCTGTACTGATATATTGATAGTTATACTCCATCATTTTGCATATTATTAGAAAATATATATACTCCTCTTCCGTATTTCTTATATTATTAATTTTTATTGCATATTTTCCATCGTTTGATTGTACATTTATTTTCTATATATTTCGTGAAATTGATTCCAATAATTCGACTAAATAAACAGAATGAGGTAATGGTGTTTTATTTAATTCTTTTCATTGCACATATAAACGATATTATTATTTAATTATATGTATACCAAATGGCTGGCTAGGCTTTCTAAACCGACTGAAGGATTTCTAAACCAACTGTCAAAAATATCTGAATAGCACAATCTGGCAGCTGAAAAGTTAATTAATATACACACCTGCCTTCTAGGTCTTGTACATCAACTGGCGGGTTAAGCCAACTGGCGGGATAAGCCAACTGGCGGAAAGCCAACTGTAAAGAATATATGCTTTAATTAAATATATAGCACAATCTGGCAACTCAACCCTAATAATGTACACCTGAACAGGCCATTTACGTATTCGAAGAAGCCTTCTAAGCCAACTGGCTGATTAGGATTTTATAAGACAGCGGGCAGTCGGATGAACTCTCAATATGCGTCTAGCAGGAGCCAGGCGAACACTCCTCTATCCTTCTTAGGTTAGGGCTTAGGTTAGGTTTCCCTTTGGGGGTGAGGCCGTCCCACCTACTCCCCCAAAGAGGTTAGGTGGACTTCCCCAGCTTGCTGGGGGAGTTCCTCTTCACTGCAGCTTGGGGGATAACCCCTCCCCTTGTTGCATAACCCCTCCCCCCTTTGTTGCATAACTGCTTGCAACATTCCCCCATTCTCCCTTTGCTGTAAACCCCTTGCATCATTCCCCCCTGCCCCTTTGCAACATTGATCAACATTTGCAATTGCATTGCACACTCTCCTTTTGCGGTCACACTACTGCTGTTTACTTCTAGAGTAGGAGATATTATAAAGAGTAGAGATAGGGTTTGTAAGCTACATAAGTGCGATAAAGACAATTTATGGTTAAGAAACAAATCTCTAAGGCGTGAAGCGAAAAGTGTAATAAAAAAGTCCAAGCACGATTTTGAAATCTCCATAGCTCGTGACGGCAAAGAAAACCCCAAGCGATTCTTCCAATACGTCAATAATAGGAATCCACTAAAGAGTGTTTTGGGGTAGTTGAAAAATGCTGACGGAGAGCTAGTTTCTGAAAACAAGGTAGGAGGTAGGAAACAGAGGGTGGTCGTTCGTTGATGGAGCCGAGTCATCTTGGGCTAATTTAGCGAGCAGCGTTCCTCAGGGTTCTGTATTGGGCCCGTTGCTTTTCTTATATATATTAACAATTTAGATGTCGGCCTAGTCAGTACAGTTTCAAAGTTTGCGGATGACACGAAGTTGGGTGGTAGGGCGATTAATGACGAAGATCGAGGTAAAATCCAGGAAGATCTGAACAAAATCGTTGGTTGGTCAGTTACATCGCAAATGAGATTTAATGAAAGTCGATAAGTGCAAAATTTTACATATAGGTTTGCGTAACGGTAATTTTGCGTATAGTATGTCAGTGTCTATATATATATATATATATATATGATGAATAAAACCACGAAGGAAAGGAAACACAGAATGGTGCTCAAGCGCTTTCGTCTAATGACATCCTCAGGAACACTGAACATCAGGAACATTAGACGAAAGCGCTTGAGCACCATTCTGTGTTTCCTTTCCTTCGTGGTTTTATTCATCATAAATATTTTTCACGTGTTACTTTCGTGAAATAATTTTCATATATATATATATAAACTTTGGTTAACTTCCGCCCGAATTGTTCATTCTGACGAAGGTCAAGCTTTTCACTCCACCTTAGACCTACAGTTTAACGTGGAATCCGAACCACGCCCCATCAGAAGCCCAGCGTCTTAACCACTAGGCCACTTAGAGTACCCATATATCTACCAACCACTTTCTTTATTGTGTAGAAGGATGAACAGCTGGGTTTTGCTGCGCGCCGGCTGCCGTCGGGTCTCGAACCCGGGGCCGATGGATTCGTAGTCAGCGACGCTAACCACTACACCACCGAGGCGCATTATACACCACCGAAGCGCAATATATATATATATATATAAAGGGTGTCTATAAAGTCCCTATCTATTTTAGTGAAAACGTAGCAAAAAGGGTAAAATTCAATAACACTATAATAGAAGGCATACATTTAATGAATACTTAAGCATGTGATTCTGCATGAGCACCATCGGTATCTCCACTGAGTTCGAATCTGTCAGCAGCATTGTGGAACACATTTTGGAGCATGACAGGGGTTATTTTTTAACTGCTGTTACGATACGAGCACGTAACTCTTGCAGATCTGTAACCCTCGTTTGACAGACGTTTGGTTTGATAAAGCCCCATGCAAAGAAATCCAAGGGCGTTAGGTCTGGAGATCGAGCCGCCCAGGGCCTGTTGCCTCCACATCCGACCCAACGATTTAAAAATCGTTTATTTAGGTACTCCAGAACAATGTTTGCGTAATGACAAGGTGCCCCATCTTGTTGAAAGACGAAGGTGTTTAAAATGCCATCTGAATGAAGCTGGGACATTTATATGCTCGTATCGTAACAGCAGTTACAAAACTAACCCCTGTCATGCTCCAAAATGTGTTCCGCAATGATGCTGACAGTTTCGAACGCTGTAGAGATACTGATGGTGCTCATGTAGAATCATATGGTTCAGTATTCATTAAATGTATGCCTTCTATTATATTGTTAATGAATTTTACCCTTTTTGCTACGTTTTCACTGAAATAGGGACTTTATAAACACCCTGTATATATATATATATATATATATATATATATATATATATATATATGTGTGTGTGTGTGTGTGTGTATATATATATGTGTATGTATCTGTGTATATATACAATTTAGGGTGGATCGATTTTACATTTTTTTCGATTTCCATATTCTAATAGAGACAAAACTTGCGCATGCATGAGAAAATAGCCTCTGCAAAATCGTAGCTTAATAGGTAATCATCTTCTGCCCCCGGCAGAGCGATGAAAATCATATTTTAGTAGTCAAAAACGTATTTTTAAACCCTAGCCTAGAGTCATAAAATTTTGCGTGTGTTATTTCATGCATAAGCAACGATATAAATGCTATGGGAAATATATAAATGCATTATTTAAGACAAAGAGCCGATCTGAAAATATGTATAATACATATTTTCAGATCGGCTCTTTGTCTTAAATAATGCATTTATATATTTCCCATAGCATTTATATCGTTGCTTAGGCATGAAATAACACACACGCAAAATTTTATGACTCTAGGCTAAGGTTTAAACATACGTTTTTGACTACTAAAATATGATTTTCATCGCTCTGCCGGGGGCAGAAGATGATTACCTATTAAGCTAAGATTTTGCAGAGGCTATTTTCTCATGCATGCGCAAGTTTTTGTCTCTATTAGAATATGGAAATCGAAAAAAATGTAAAATCGATCCACCCTAATATACATATATATATATATATATATACACTGTGTGTGTGTGTGTGTGTGTGCATATATATATATATATATATATATATATATATACAGGTCGTCCGATAAGTGAGTGGCGATTCGGGAACAATTTATAAATAAAAGATAAAGGATAATAAAAATTTTATTAGAAGGAATTTTATTATTAGTAAACTTACAATTAATTTGATAATTAATTGTCATAGGGATCAACCTGATCGCCATTTACACGAACAGCAAGCTGTATGCGTCTCCATGTCCTGTCTGACATTTTTTGTAAAAGTTCTTTATCCTCATTGATGTCACTTAACAACTTCTGCGATTTTTGTCAGCTCAGATTCACTTTGATTTTCACGGCCATTAATCTGCATCTTGAGGATTCCCCAGAGGGTATTATCCGGGGTAGTCAAGTCGGGACTCTGCGGAGGCCAAGGTACAGGACCATACTTTCCGATCCATCTGCCAGGAAAATTTCTGTCTAGGAACTCACGCGCAGAGAAAGCGGTGTGTCCTGGAGCACCATCTTGCTGAAAAATAGGGTTGCGAATATTCGTATTTCTTAAAGCGGGTAGAAATCTGTTCTCCAACATGTCGATATAACTTCCTGAAGTAATTCGATCAGTGCACACAAATGGACCAATTAAACAATGCGCTGATATTGCACACCATATCATGATTCGAGGGGGATACTGTTTTACTTGATCATAATAATGAGGATTTTCTTTCGACCAAAAAAACGAAAATTTGCTTTTGCCATCGCCATAAAGGGCACATTCATCACTGAAGAACGTACGATCTCTCTCGGCTTTACTTGGAAAAGCTTCAAGAATTTGTTGACAAGCATTAACTCTGACAATTTTATCTTATGGCGATAAAAACTGAACGGAGGTTGGGCGGAAAGCTTTAAAATGCAAGTCTTTTTTCATCAAATCATGCAGTGTTGAATTCGGAACATTTAATGCAGATGCACGCCTACAAATACTTTTGGTTGGCGATTGTCGAAATGGCACTTGAACATCATCTTCCAATCTTGCTCTTGCTTTGTGGCGACCACGGCGTTTTTTAGCAATTATTTATCATCCCAGTTGTGAATAATTTGTGTTCCCATTTTCGAATAATTTCGCCCTTTGGCGGCACATCATTAAATCTTTGTTCAAACCTTTCGCGTACCACCTTCATGCAATGCTTGGTTTTTCCAGATTCATGCCACCATGTTGCTGCTAATATCCGTGCTTCATATGTGTAGGGACTTTGATCACAAATTTTATCAACACGTGCGTCTACCTCAGCCATTGCAACGCCAATAATTAGAAATAATAAAAATAAAACAATGAAAAACCAGAACAAACAGGAATAAACATGAATTACTGCAAAATTAAAAATTTGGATTTCATGTGAAGCTAGCTTAATTGATAAAAGCATAGACATTTATTAGATATCAAAGGTATTAGTACACTATGCTAACTGACATAGAATCGCCACTCACTTATCGGACGACCTGTATATATATATATATATATATATATATATATATTATATATATATTATATATATGTGTGTGACAGACTTTTGGTAACGTTTGGTGAGTTTGAACGACGATTCAGGATCGACCTGTGGTCGACCCCTCTGCATCATCCCGCCTCATTTGCGGCATTTGGTGAAGGAGGGAATTGCTGTCTGATCTCCTCCTGCCCTCGTAGCCAGCCACGCATGGCTGGTCAAGGATTTTGCACAGGAATCTGTCCAGCCGGTTCTTGAAGTTATTCAGGTCGTTGTGCTGCAGATTCTTCACTTCTTTTGGTAGGACATTGAAAATCTTTAGGCCTCGTATTCTGAGGGTATTTTCCATCCTCGTTTTCATGGCCCCTTGTCCCACCGCAGCTGTGACCGTACAAAATCTGCCTCTCCTCTCATTTCAGTTTGTTTCAATTTCATTTCTAAGGTTAGGGACAGAGCCCTCAAGTATTTTCCATATGTATATTATTGTGTACCGCTCGCGCCTTCTTTCGAGAGAGTAGAGTTCCAGGGATTGTAGTCGAGACCAGCAGTCTTCACCTTCAGTTTCCTCTATCTTAGACGTAAAAGTCCTTTGTATAGCTTCAGTGTTCGCAATATCCCTTTTTCTGTGTGGACTTGTGAGTACTGAGCAATACTCAATTATTGGTAGGACTAGACTCTTCCATAATTTGAGCATGATGTTTGCTTTTCTGCTGCGGAAGTTCCTCCAGATAATTCCCATTATTTTTCTAGCCGTTGTAATTTTGATTTTATAGCGCTTTCTGAATTCTGCATCAGACGACATTATTACTCCAAAATCCCTGACTTATGGATTTGGTGTTATCTGTTTGGCTTGCATAGTTTTGTACCCTTTTTTCTGTAGCTCCTTGTTATTACCATATCTTAGAAGTTGGAATTTTTCTTCGTTGAACTTCATATTGTTGTCTTCTGCCCACTGGAATAGTGTTTCAATGTCGTTTTGTAATTTTCTTATGTCACCTTCGTTCCATATTTCCTTACATATCTTTGTGTCATCTGCGAAGCATGATACAATACTGTCCTTAATATCTGCATCAATATCTGCATTCATTATTATGAACAGCAAGGGGGCTAATACTGTCCCTTGTGGGACAGAGCTCACGACTTCCGAGACTTCCGAGTTAACTCCGTTTATCACCACTCTTTGTGTTCTTTGCGTCAAGAAATTAAATAGCTACCTTCCTAACTTTTCAGTAATTGCTGTATTCTTAAGTTTGTGTGCTATGATTCCATGGTCACATTTATCGAAGACTTTAGCAAAGTCCGTATATATTACATCTATGTTTTGTCCTCGACACAATGTTTCTAATATTTTCTCCTGGGGGTCTAGTAGCTGTGATAGGCATGATCTTCCCGCCCTGAAGCCATGTTAATTTGGGTAACAAGAGAGGACAGGACTCCGCAGGTATATTCCCCACACCATTACATACACTATCCCTCTATCCAGCACCACCCACCGATAATACAACCACCGATATACAACCACAGTGGTATCAAGTGCCGCAATCGCAATTCTCCCAAATGCTGCGGCCAAACCAATAACACCAAACAAGAATCGACCTCGACCCGGAAACCACCACTATATAGGAAAACTGAACATGGAAATTAGAAACCCAGTAAGTGTTTTATACTGTAATATTCGAGGCTTTTACATGGACCATGCAGGCTGCGAATTACTATACTTACAGAATTTAGCTACGGAATCCAGCACAAATATTATATGCCTAACGGAAACACAATTGCATAAATACGAAAAAGGCTGTGAAAACTGCATCGAGGATACTGAATTAGCATTGCTGGATTACAACATTCACAGAGCAGGTAGAGTGGCTAGACGAGGGGGAGGGTGTTGCATCTACGTGTAAAACACGTTGAAGTTATTATATTACAAGTAAAAGAACTGAACCTAACCATTATGAACATTTACAGACCACCAAACACCACAAAAAGTTAATTCCAATTTGCTACAAACGAAATAGAAAACATATTAAAATTACTTGAAACTCCAGCAACAAACATTCTAATTTTTGGAGATTTCAATTTCCCATTCATATTATGGAAGAAAAATGACGAAGTTATATATGTCGAGAAGTTTCATGGCAACATTACTAAAGATGATAGAACCCAAGCAACAATGATATAAGATATTTAAAATTACGCCCATACCCAGGAAGTCTGTGAAGCCACGAGAAAGTAGAACGTTTTGGATTTAATTTGACAAATAACAACGAGATAATAATAAATAAAAAAAGTAACGCACACAAAGTTCTCCGACCATAATCTCATCCATATACAATTGAAGTTGGGACACAGAGGTCCGAAAACGCATCCTTGAGAGCAATGTTCCCTCTAAGGTGTGCGCGTGTGCGCGCGCACACGCGTTGCGAATCCCGCGCACACAGCAAAATAAAATGCGCACAGGCTCAAGCGTATCATGAGTCACGACAGTAAATGAAGTAATTTCAAAAATATAGTATACCGTCACACAAGGTCTGACCATTTTCATCAACATACTCTGTAGTCGCTCTTTTAAGTATTAACCCCTTCCGCCCGACTTCGCCGACGCCCGCGCAATTACGCAATAGGGATTTTTTTTACTCTATGTATTTGCATTTTTTTCTTTTATACATTAACGCATTGAATATAAACCTTCTCTTTCTTATTTTTGCATAAAAACGAATAGTAATTATCTCATAATTCATAAAAAAAAAATTATTTTTTTTTATTCCTATTTTGTGAATGGATAAAATCATGTATTAATCTTGATAGTCTATTTTAAATTGCTGAATGCTAAAAATTGTTTTGAGAAATGATAACTAAAATAGTCATTTTCAATTAATGTTATTTTTATTTTATTTCTTTATTTTGTTGAATTTTATTTTACTACTTTTTATTTTATTCATATTTTTAGAATGGATAAAATGTTTTCTTTTTTAAGAATATATAATATTGTAAACAGTTTTTTAATATCCATTTAATAGTATCGTAATGATCAAGCTATCACCTTATGGAAATAATATTTATTATGTATTTAATATTTATATATACAGGGCGTCCCAAACAAATGTATACACACTTTAACATCTGATAGCTCAATTGATGTTTTTTTCTTTCCAAGTTAAACCCATTAGAATTAATAATGGCAGTCAGACTAAGCTTTGAACAAAGGAAATTCATTCTAAAATGCTACTGGAAGTGTGAAAACGCAGTTGAAGTGCAAAGACAGTTTAGGAGGGAGTTTCAAACAGATCCACCAACGCAACTTACCATCACTCGAATTAGAGATAAGTTTGAAGCCGATGGAACTGTTCAGAATGTCCACAAGAAGCGTTCCGGAAGACCACGGACATCGACAAGCCCCACAAAGCAAGAAAGAGTACTGGAAACGTATCACCAAAGTCCAAGAAAATCTGTGCGGCAAGCGAGTCGTGAGGTAGGAATTTCAGAATCGTCTGTCCAACGCATTTTGAAGCGCTGTCAATGGAAAAGTTACATTCCAAGATTAGTCCATGCTATTAATGAAGATGATCCGGACCGAAGAGTGGAGTATTGCGAGTGGTACTTGGCACGATGTGTGTGGATTGGACGAAGGGGTTTCGTAGAATACCCTCCGCGTTCACCAGACCTCACACCACTAGACTTTTTTTATGGGGATACGTAAAAGACAAAGTCTACGCTATAAAACCTGCAACAGTCGCTGAATTGAAAGCAGCCATTGAACGAGAATGCACACAAATACCAAACGAAATGTTTCGTGATGTTTGCGATTCCATTGCTTCGCGTTATCAGCAGTGCCTGGACCAGAACGGACGTCAGTTTGAAAACAGGCGTTGACAAAACAATTAAATAATGTCTGAAGATTCTATTACATTTTGAAAATGAAATGTATTTTAATAAACACTGCCATTATAATTATTTAAAGTGTGTATACATTTTTTTGGGACGCCCTGTATTTAATTTTGAAGATAATAGCGCTCAGAAAAGTTTGCACAATTTTTCACCATGAATCTAAATGGATGCACAACGAAAATTTCTTGCGCACACGGATTAAAAAAAATTAGAGGGAACATTGCTTGAGAGGCAGATGGAATATTTGAAGGCTTAAACGTAAAATCAAAGAAAGCAAATTGGGAAAACGTAAATAAAGATTTAAAGGAGGTAAATTGGGAATTGCTCATTCACCAGAAGACTCCACAAGAGACACTATGTATAATAGAGACTGAAACCAAACCTATAATATTGAAATATATTCCAGAAAGACAGGAAGGGAAAGGTAGCAAGCTCGAGAGGAAAACCAGAACACTATTCAGGCAATGAAGACAAACCGTAAAATATCTCCACAGATGCAGAACTAATGCAAAGGGACTCAAACTAGAGAGTAAACTTGGCGAAATAGAAATAGACCTAAAGCAAACATTCATACATAAGACAAACGAGGAGGGAAACAAGGAACTAGAAAACATAAAAAATAACCCAAAATACTTCTACACGTTTGTAATAAGGAAAATGCAGTGTAAGGAGAGTATTAGTCCGTTGATAGACGGGGAGGCAGAATACATAAATGACCCGAAAGAAATAAGTGAACTGCTCAGTGAACAATTTAACTCAATACTTATGTATACATGTATATTAAGCCGGGTCGAAAATGGGAAATTTGTTTATTTCTTATAAAGTACACTATGTGAGAAGTTTCATTTTATCATCTTAACAAAATATTAAAATATCAAGCATATTCTACCCCTGGTACCCATAGCACATACCCCCGTTTTTTACCCTCATATTTGCATATATTTAAATGGTAAAAAATTTTATTTCTTAAAAGTACACTATGTGAGAAGGTTTTTTTTATCACTTTAACAAAATATTAAAAAATCAAGCATGTGCTACCCTACTACCCCTAGCACATGCCCCTCCTCCCTTTTTTACCTTCATATTTGCATATGTTTAATGTTGTTATATATTACATGATAAGTTGTTTGTTTAATGCTTGATATTTTTATGTTTCAGATAAATAGAAATAATTTTTCAGATAAATAGAAATAATTTGCATTTGCTTTAATTATAATTTGAATTATCATAAATTATAAATTATAATTTGATTTTACATCTGAATATAAACTATGACTACTAGAGGCAAGTCCTCAAATGCAGCCTTTGGATATCCTACGGAATTCCCAGCAGCCATGACTCCTTCAAAAGCAGTTGTGAGACACTACTTTTTTGTGCGCCGTCGCGAAGAAGCTAAATCAAAAGTATCAGCAACTGCTTAATGATTGTTACAGGGTTGTTGTAAAAGATATTGATGACATTTGGATGAAATTTTCTTTGCTTCCAATTAACACCAAAGACATCTATTTTAAAGTCAGTCGACTAATAGAAGAAGCCTCAAAATTGAACAAGGTGCCGTTACATCGAAGAAATGAAAGTTTTGCCTTAAAAGTAGCTCAGTATGATGAAATGTTTGATATATCTTCTTGTGAATGCTATGATAAGGGAATTGATAGGAAATCTTACAGGTGTAAAGATAAAATACCAATAGCGGAATGGGAGTCTTTTGTGGGTCAAAAACAAAGAAAAAATCATTTGGGACCAATTGATCGCATAGCTACTTCAACAAAGAAGAGATCTTTAGCAAGAGCCCAAGAAGCACAAAACCGTCAACTAGAAGCACAAGAAGAAATGACTGAAGCCACCAATGTTTTACCGTCGGAATTTATAGAAAATAACGAAGAAGACATGGACATTCAAAGAGTCAGGATGTAGATTATGAGGCCGATTTAGAATTGACTGAGAATATTCAGAACAGGCACTCTATAAAAACCTAGCATTAACAGCAGATCGTTATCGTGTAAGTTGTAGAGCTGCAGCTGCAATAGTCAATGCAGCTTTAGAAGATATGGGGATCCTTAACCACACCAACATGCATGACAGAAGGAAATTAGAAAGAGAAAGAAATCGCATGGGTGAAACAAATACTTTTAGGTCTAAATCCGAAAATCTGAAGATGGAGTGCCTTGGATTTGATGGAAGGAAAGATAACACATTAACTAAAAGTGGAAAGATAAAAGAAGAACACTATGTTATTGTGAAAGAACCTGGAAGCATCTATGTAGACCATATCACACCAGATAATGGAACTGCTCTGCTGCATAGCAGAAGAGTTGATAACTATTATTACAGACTCGAATAGCACAGTTACTATCAAAGCTTTACTGTGTGGTGGTACTCTTGTAAGTACAGGAAAAATTGGAGGAGCCATAAAACTGGTTGAAATTCATCTTAACAGACCAGTGCAGTGGTTGGTGTGCCTCTTGCATTTGAATGAGCTGCCTTTTATGCACATGTACAAAGCCATTGATGGTAAAACAACAGGTCCAAATACCTTTGTGGGTTCAATTGGGAATAAACTGAAAACAGATTAAACAAAATTGAAGGTAGTCAAATATTCTCGCGTAAAGGGAAACATTAAAGAAATTCCAGCAAATGTTGTGAAGGAGCTAAGCATTGATCAAAGATATCTCTGTATGTGTCTGGCAGTGCAAACTGGAGACACTTCTCAAGATCTGTGCACTCGATCCCCAGGTACACTTCACCATGTTCGCTGGCTAACTCTAGCCAAGAGGGTCCTTCGATTATATATCTCAACGCCAAATCCGATAAAAACCTTGAAGATATAGTGAAGATTATTATGCAGTTCTACTGTATGTTCCAAGGTGGTTTTGGATAAAATCTCATCCTAATGCAACTGATGGTGCATATAAGTTTTGCCATTTAATGTGCTTGCTTCGAAATTTAGATGAAAAACATAAATCAATCATAAAACCAGTATTAAAGAATAAAACCTACTTCTTTCACACAGAAAATATACTCATATTAATGTTAGTAGTATGGGCTAAAAATGGACGAATGCAAGAATGTTGCAATGCAATGTTTCTAAATGTTGCAAGAGATTATGCAACAAAGGGGAAGTGGGTTATGGAACAAGGGGGAGGGGTTATGCAATGAAGGGGGAAGGGGTTATGCAACAAATCAATGCTGCAAAGGGGGAGAGAGCTTTGGGGGAGAAGGTGGGATGTCTTCATCCTCCAAAGGGAAACCTAACCTAACCCTTAACCTAAGAAGGAGAGATGGGTGTTCGCCTGGCTCTAGCCAGACGCATAATGAGAGTTCATCTGAGCGTCCACTGTCTTATAAGGTGTAAATCAGCCAGTTGATTTAATCCTCCAGTTGGCTTAGAAGGCTTAATCTGACTTAGAAGACGTAAAAGGCTTGTTCAGGTGTACATTATTAGGGTTCAGTTGCCAGATTGCGCTATTTATTTAATTAAAGCATATATTCTTGACAGTTGACTTAGAATTCAGATAGTCGGTTTAGAAGGTTTAATCTGGCTTAGAAAGCGTAAATGGTTTGTTCAGGTGTACATTATTAGGGTTGAGTTGCCAGATAGCGCTATTTATTTAATTAATGCATATATTCTTGACAGTTGGCTTAGAAATCAGTCAGTCGGTTTAGAAGGCGTAACCAGCCATTTCGTATACATATAATTAAGTAATACTATCGTTTAAATATACAACCAAAAGAATTAAATAAAACACCATTACTTCATTCTATTTATTTAGACGAATTATTGGAATCAATTTCATGAAATATATAGAAAATAAATATACAATCCTATACAAACGATGGAATATATATGATCAAAAAATAAAATAATAATAGCATAAGAAATACGAACGAGGAATATATATATATACAGGGTATCCCATAAGTCCGGCATCATAGGAAAAATAATAAAAAAAGGCAAAACAAAAGCTTTTATTTACAGAACGTGCTCAATATGCCCACCATTGTTTTCAATACACAAATTCAGACGTGATACCCAGTCAGCAAGCACACGGTGAATGATGTCAGGAGTAATGATGTTACATGCCCCAATAATGCGCTGCCTCAAATGTTCAACACTCCTAATTTTCTCTGCGTATACCAGCGCTTTCAAGTGGCGTGAGATCCAGGCTTCTAGCTGGCCATTCCACAGGCCCTCGACGTCCTATCCAATGACCAGGGAATTGTTGGTACAGATATTCCCTTATTTGGGTGCTGTAATATGCAGGAACGCCGTCTTGCTGGAACCATGTTGGGAAATTTCCTTCTTCGTTCAAGACACTGGGAAATGCTTCTTCCTTGAGCATACGTAGGTAGGTGCCTCCAGTGACATGTTCATCGAAAAAGAGGGGGCCTATGATGCGATCCTTCCAAATGCCACACCATACCATCACCCGAGATGCACCTTGTTCCTTTGAAGAGGTATACCAGTGAGGGTTGTTTTGAGACCAGTAGCGGGTGTTCTGTCGATTTACCTCACCATTTCCATAAAAAACAGCCTCGTCAGTGAACCGAATGTTGGACGGGAAATTGGCATCCCGAGCATATTGTACCGTAGCCCATTCACAAAATTCCATCCGCCGGTCGGGATCATCTTCGCTTAATTCCTGTAGGATCTGAAGTTTATATGGATGCCATTTGTGAGCCTGAAGAATGCGATGGATGCTACTTTTCGACACTCCTCTCTCGGCGGACAATCGCCGAAGAGACTTATTGGGACTTCTGTTAAAATGAGCCAGGATAGCAGTCGCTGTATCACCGTCAGTGGACCTCCTTGAAGGTCCACTGCGTGGTTTATCTTCTATGGATCCTGTTTCCTTAAACTTTGCAACAAGTCTGCTAACACAACTCTGTGTTATTGGCTCGCGGTCTGGATGCAGTCTGTTAAATTCAGCAGCGGCCTCTCTTTGACTCCGATTTCCTATGAGTAGAATTATCTGGATTCGTTCTTCCTTGCTCACAGACATTATGGCCTGTAGAAAGAGAAAAATATGAATTATGATTTGTAGAAATAGAAAAATATGAATTTCTCCTATGATGCCGGACTTATGGGACACCCTGTATAATAAAAAAATAAAATAAAAAATAACATAATACAAAATAATGGGGTATAACCATCAATATAACAGTATAGAAGAAATACATATGCATACAATTATATTAAATAATTAAATATATTGAAAATAATTATACATCAAAACACATACACTTTATCTTCTACTGCGCTTAACTAAAACACTAAACTCGCACGTAATCGAGTCTACAGTCACGTCATTATTGCTTTGCACTACGCAGTGAATACGATTTAACATTATTTCACCGCTCAAGTTATAGGGATAACTATACTCGATGTAAATGGATTTCATATTGTTCAATACTATTTTTTCGCCCACTTTACATTTGGTTGGCAAGTTATCTTTAAACACGGCTAGAATACATTTAAAAGCACGCACAAAGAGGGTATCGTTATCCACAACATCATTATTAAATGTAAGTTTATAAACACTCCTTTCCAATCGAGTGTTTATTCTTACCGACCCGAGCTTTTCAATCGTGAACTCTTCTTCATACTGCACAGCGACTGTTGAATTAATCTTCTAAGTCGTAAAGACAGCTGCTCATTATATAAAGAAATAGTTCTTCAGGGTGAACGGTGTAGATGAGCTCAGCCCTGTACCACTCAAGTCCTTTGTACCAAAGTTCATGATATTTCAAAGAGTCTAAACTTTTTAATAAGCATCCAGCTCTAGACCATTCTCGCCTTGTTCAGTCCTACACTCGGTAATCTCATCGAGCAGAGCAGTGTATGGTATTCAAGAACGGTATCAAAATAAAGCATATCCGTAATACGCGCGTCTAATATAGGCTTCAACTTGCGGAAACCGACGATTTCAAACTTTCTGTCGAGGATGAAACGGTTTCGCGTGCGAACAAGAACGTTTTTATAAGAATTCTTTCACATCAGTCGTATATCAATGTATGGCTGATCGTTATTTATATACAACGTACAAACAGTGGCATATGAGGGGGTCTCACTAATCTGTTCTCTTCTTGTACCTGCACCTGCAGGAATTTTACAACGATCCTCACTCCACTTCTCAACTACTAAGAAGACTCTATTCATCTCCTCAACACTCAAATAAACAATATTCCGTTTACCAGAGTTTGTCTACAAGTCGTTTCCAGTACATAGTTAATGGCACCGTTTTTACGCCTGAACACGCGCAATGACCGTTACGGACACATCGTAATGGCATTGAGAATGCTGCTCAAAGGAAGTTCCATCGTATTCGAGGAGTGTACTGTACGTCCAGTCGGTTCATGCTCTGAGATAACCACAGTATGAGCCATAAGCGAGCGGATCAGCTCAACGGGAGGAGTGAGTCACACCATAAGCTGATGAAACGTGTACGGCGTTGTTCCAACGTGAATACTTGTACTCCATTATAATTGGTAGGTGTTTTGAGAAATTTTGCGATACATGAAGTAATACCGGTTTTAAAGTTTTATCACTCCCACTCCCTAGAATAAGCACCAGACATTTTCGTTCAGGGGGAATTTCACGAACTAAACACATTTTAATCACACTCCGGCGCACTATTTGAGAGAAACATATGACCATATTTTTCCCTTTTGCTTAGCATACGATATTCATCTCTAAATTCTGTTAAATACTCAAGCAGGCCTTTAGCCACAACCTCACTACAAACCTCGTCATGATATATATTAATGTACTGGTAAAAATACTTAAGATTCCCCATGATGACAAGATTTACATTCTCAGTCGCAGGGTACGAATTAGAGATGGAACCCGGTTTTAACCGGTGACGAAAAATTTTTAATCATCACCGAAACCGAAGATAAGAACCGGTTTTCACATCACTTTGGTCCATTTTTTATGAAACAAACGTTTCCAAACGTTTAAAAACAGTAATTACGTTTTGCATCGTTTCGTATCGTTTTTTGTTTGTTTATAAGTGTAAATAATTGATGCTTCAGTCTTGAATGTTATGTGGATGATTGCACATTAATCAGTTAAGATTCTAAGATTTAATACTTCATCATATCAAAGAAATCAAATGCTTGGTATCATTGAAGAAACAAAGAACATTGGAAGAGTTTGTGCAAAAAAAATCCATAGAAGAGGAAATTTCGAAACTTGCGTGTGTAGATGGACTAAGTTTCTAATCATTTGCTAAAAGTGAATTCATTCAAGAAAGCCTAAGAATGATAAAATACGACAAGCCTTCCCATTATGGTGTCAGAAAAATGGTGCTTAGTTTTTACGAGGAAAAGAAACGTGAATTGGTCAACTACTTCAAGAATCAGGTGAGACAAGGAATCCGCTATTCATTAACTATGGATGAGTATACATCTTTGCAAAACCAAAGATATATTAATATTAATGTTCATGATGAAAATCAACATTGGTCTCTTGGTCTCATGAAAATAAATGGTTCTCTCGAGAGCACCAAAACTATTGCAATCGTTAGGAAAAGATTGGAAGACTTTGGCTTGGACCTAGATAAGCATATCGTGGGTTGCACCACCGACGGTGCCTCAGCAATGGTCAAATTTGGAAGAGAAATAGTACCTCATCACCAGCAATGCATTGCACATGCTATACATCTCGCGGTTTCGGATATCTTGTATTCAAAAACTGCTGAAAATTCAGTTGAAGGGGAAAGTGACCCTACCCCTGAAGATGAGGCCATCGAAGAAGATGAACACTCTGCACAAGAGTTAAGCGAAGATGAGTGTGAAATTTTATGCACTGATACAATTTTTGAGTCCGACATAGATAAACTAATTGTTCTTCCAAAACTTCGAGAAGTTACTTAAAAGTAATAAATAAGGTGAGAAAAATCTGCCGCATATTTCTAAAGTCTTTGAAAAATGAGAGATTGCAGGATTTTGTCAAGATGAATTTAATGGAAAGGAAATGAAGCTTATCCTTGACTGTAGAACGAGGTGGAACAGTCTTTTGGACACGATAGAAAGATCTTTGAAACTCAAAAATTGCATTCCAAAGGCCCTCAGTGTGATACGCTCAACAGAGACGATTTCAGATGAAGAATGGAATGCTCTGAAGAGCCTCTTTGACACGCTTCGTCCAATGAAAATTGTTTTGAAGGGACTCTGTTCCGAAGATGCAAATTTGCTCAAAGCTGAAGCTTCCATGAAGTTCATTTTGGATAAATTTGAAAGCAAAAACAATCCTTTAGCTTTTGAGCTACGTCAGTGTCTCATTGATCGCTACTCATCGAGAAGACAAAAAGAAGCTGTCGCCTTGCTGAGTTTTCTCCACAATCCCGAGGTCTTGAAAAATGAATCATCAGCACCGTTCCTCTTTCCTTCAAGACAAGCACTTAAGAAGTATGCGGATCATACATTTCAGAGGCTTTTTCCAGAAGCTTGCCAGATTTCAGAAACAGACGATCAAGTCCAATCAATTGCTTCGAAACTCGAAGATTCACAATGCAGCTCAGGTCGTGAAGTAAATGATGACGATCAACTTATGAACGAGTACATGTGTGAGATGAACAAACTGAAAATGAAACCCAAGAAAGATTCTTCTGAGACCTTTGACGTAAACAATGAATTCAAATATTTTGAAGCTACTTTGAATAGAAGCGAAAATTTGGATCGAATGTACGAGGCGTTGCTTACAATAAAAGGCACCACGTAGGGTCCGAGAGAGTGTTTTCAGCTGTTGGTTTATTCGTCACAAAGATTCGATCAAGAATGTCAGATCAGACACTTAATGCTCTTTGTTTTATCATTCAAAAATCAAGTTCGATAATAAACTTTTTAATTCAAATGTTACAAATACTTCAATGAATCAATTAAAACCTTATATCTGTTTAATATTTTGATCATTTACCTCCCTAAAAAGCATACAGAATCCCATCGGTAAAAACCGGTAAAAACCGGCTTTAAGAATATAGCGACGGTGAAAACCGGTTTTACACTTCGGTTATTTTCCATCCCTAGTACGAGTACTCGGTATGATGCAACATGACATAATACCGCTTGTCGCGCCATTCATCAACAAGACTCACTAACCATAACCGTTGCTTCTCTTCTGCACGTGTTGTTTCTTCCACTTCACGATACATGGAAGCTTTTATAAAGTTTAGTCCTACGACATTGTTCAATACATCACTTGTACCACGAACTCCTGCAATGCTCTCGCCAGAATAGCCGTAGAGTATTTGTACCTCTTGTTCCTTCGCACGATTCAATGTAGCCTGAAAAGTATCAAAAGAAGGTGGAATAGGGAGCCATTCAGTAACCTTATCTTCACTCTTTGCCGAATACCACTTCATAAACGTCGAACACGCAATATTAAAGTTAGCCATTACTATTTTCCGTCTTCGTGGGAAAATACAGGTCTGAGACGCAGGGCTTGCAGCGATCAACTGAGCACGCAGGGAAGAGATATGCCCAGGTAGTAGCATGAGTCACGTGTCCGATCATACAGGTGGGAGGAGCTTAGAACTTCCATTTGTACACACGCTGGGCTGAACTTAGAATTTTCTCCTGTACACACACACACACACACACACACACACACACACACACACACACACGCGCGCGCGCAAATGAGAAAATGAAAAGCTAATTGAAATATTCAAGGTAGGCTTACCATAATTTCTTTGCCTCAAACCGGGACATTTTTAGGGTTTTACTTGAAAAAATAGGAAAACATGTGATACACCACATACACGAATTTATAAAGAATATTTACTTTAGTACAAACAAATAAAGGCTAAAATATATCAATTACCTGCATGGAATCACTCTTTGGAGAACCAGTTGTATTTTTCACTAGCGTGAACCTTTCTTAGAAATGGTTTGTTATTTTTTATTTTTTCATAAAACTTACTGCAACTTAACCCTTTCATACCCAAATTAAGTCGAAAAGTAAAAAAAAAAATTGGGATATAAAAATCGTTTAATTGGACCCAAAATAACTGGAAAATATATTTTACAAAGTTTTATTGTTCATAATTAATAAAATACGAAATGTGTTAAATTTCACACATTGGGAACTGGAAGGTCTAAAATTGCTTCCAAAGATAACGATGAAAATTTCACACACTGGGCATTAAAGGGTTAAATCAATGTTTAGTTTACAGTACATTAGTCCTTTTACTGTTGATTCGGATATTCGACCTCTTTCCTGAGACCATACATTGTTCATCACTGAAAATACCCTTTTAACAGGAGCAGAAGTGCCTGGTAGACAGAAAACATACTCCATAACACGGCTGAGGTTATGCACAGAAATGTTCTGGTCTTTAAAATGATTAAAGAGTTGAGCCCATTTTTCTTCACAATTTATATTCTTTATTTTCCAAATATCGTAGTTTCAAGACCAAAATGTCTTGGCAATCACTACTTCATCAAACAGTTCATCTACGTTTATTGCGGCATTTCCAAGCGTTTCATTAATTTTTATAGCTAATGTTTCAATTTCTGGCCATTTAATATCACTGTTGTTTATCCAGACAAAGTATTCTCCTCCACCAAAACTATTTTCCCACATCTCAATGTAAGATAGACATCAATCATAAAATTTTGTAAATTCATCTACAATCAAATCAGCAAATTATTTTTATTCTAGCGTTTTTTCTGACCGGGACAAAATGACAAACTGACCGGGACGCCGGGACCGGACCTTCAAAACGGGACAATCCCGGTCAAAACGGGACGTATGGTAAGCCTAATTCAAGGTGCATATATATATATATATATATATATATATATATATATATATATATATATTACAAATACGTGTAATAAATAAACATATCGTTAACAATAGGCATATATAACAATCAGAGATTATGGCATCTAAAGGGTACGGTATCATAGGTTCCAGGCACCTGGTAACGTTACCTATAGGTGTTACGGCACACCTTTGTACCCCAAAGCTTCTTCACGCCTCCCAGCTTCTGCGCCCGAAAATTGTGGATCCCTACAGTTAGTTGGGATGGCTGGTCGCCCTCATCATCATCCAAGCACACTAGATCCTTCAACAACTCAAAGTTAACGACCCGCCGATTCTTCTGGTTGAGCGTGATACCCTTAGCCTTCAAGATATATTTCATATCCTCCTCCACCCTCACCCGTACCCCATAAGTTTTTCGCCCTGTTGAGACAAAAGAGTCGGCGTATGCGATGTCTCCATACTCATCCCTGATTTCATCAGTCAACTCTCCGAGCTATTCACCAATAGGAGGCATATATATATTCACCCTCCTTCGCTGTGAATATCACACTATCAGTATCGGCGTACAAAACCCTCCGCCCAAGAGAATGCAATAGGCCCCAAAGTTTGATGCGTGCGTAAGGCGTTGTGGAGCTGGCTACAGGTATGTTTGTAACCCGTGAGGTATCTGTGGCCAATTCGGTATTGTTGTACTTTATTATGTAAGTATTATCTACATTCACGATCTCCATGACCTCTTTGTCGGGAGCGTTGGCATAATCCCAGACTTCACTATAACTTTGTGCCAAATGAACGTTCCCTTTGGCAGTATTCTATGCCAATTTTCCCCAAAAACTGCTTAGACACAACTTTGCACTAAAGCGCTTGCCTGGGTTCTTTACGATTTGGGAACGGTCAAGCTGTATACCTTCAAGGTCACGGTACGTTGAATATAAGCCGATTTTTCATCTTCGGTATCAACTCCTCGCGGATACCCTGATGCTTCTACCTTATCCTCAAAAAAGCGTTTATATATGGCGGGAAAAGGTTGGGTAGCTTCTGAAACCTCCACACCTCATGTATCTTCAATATTCTGTAGTCATGGCGAAAAGCTAGATCCAGCTCTGGGCTTGTATATACACCTCTGATCATACGCTGGTTGATTATATGATTACATTCCCATTGTTCTCCTCTACGCACTTCACGCTCAGGGGAAACGTGAGCTTGTGGTCTATAACGACGGATAAGATCGGCATCCATAAATCGCGTCGGGGAGCACATCTACGAAAGAAAGGCCGAAATAGTACCCGTTCAGATTTGTTGAGAACACCTCGATGGTGGGCAGGTCAGGTCCCACCAGTTTCTCAGGTGCACCCACGGGGTACGGATTGTTCTTCATCACGTAGGGATATAAAGAACAGAAGTCGTAGTAATGGAGTTTCACGCCCTCCGTATGCGGAAATTATAGCTTGAAGGGATTTGTACGCCCTCCGAACGAGCTATCACCGCATTTGAGAGGATCCAGCACCATTGAACGTTTGATCGTGTTTATTTCTTCACGGTACTGTCCATCTGTTTCCATCCGTGCATCATACTCATGCTCCCACAAGATTTTGTGAGTGAACTGGGAGCCTATAAGTTGATCGAGGGTGCGGGTCCACGCAAGACGGTCGGCAGATCTATCGTGGACATCTACGATTCCACACTCAGGACGGAGTCATCCGTGCTACCAGCAACCGTTAAAGGAGCACACAGTCTTCTCACCAGTGGCACTGTTTTCGCTTAGACCATCAACCCAAAAAACACGACCATTAACCTTAATAGGTACTTCCCCCGTGTTGCGGACATGCTTTATGTATACACCTGTCGGCTACTGTATGTGTATGAGCTAGTGAATAGCCTTGTGCCCATAACTGCTGGGATTGTTTCTGTGAATGACGGCTAAGGTGTCTTTAGGCATGAAGTTATTCTTGAACACCGTAAAACATAATGAGGCGATCGTGGTTGCGACTTGCAACGGATCGCATTTGAAACGGTCTATGTACATTGTACATCCTTCTAAAGGCCTGGAAACATGCTCTAAGCAAGCACACACCATTCACGCAATAACGCTCACATTCATCAGCAATATTATAAGGATTAGATTCATTAAAACTGTTGTAGTAGCGGTCAAAATCTTCACGTTCTTCTGTACTCATACATTCATAGTTAAAGTAATGTGTGGGTGGAGGTAGTCCTACGTAATTTAAAGTTTCGCTAGTGAGGAATGTGTAAGGAATATATCTTCTTGAAACGTCAGCGGGTACGCCCATCACCTTGGGTAGCTTTGCTAATTTACAAGGTGTGAATAATATAGTGTCTGTAAACTGTACATTATCTCTTATTTGCATCTGTAAAAGTTTGTTTCCTCTTTTCAGAGGATCACCTGTAAATATCTCAGCTGACTCGTGCTCAAGCACGGAACTGTGTGTCAAATTTGGCCCCGTTATGGGCAAGAATATACAGAGTTGTTTTATTGAACTTGTCCGCTAATTTGACAATATAGGACACAAAGAGTTTCCCAGGGTTATTGTGGGCATTCCTTTTAAAAACCTTTGTCCGTTTACCATATTTGTTACACTCATCACACTCGCTCTCCATACACTCATCACAGATAGTCTGGCTTACAAGTAAATGTGGAATACCCTCTTTGGTTTCAGCTTTCGTGTGTTTCTATATCGTAGTACACAGTTATACAGGGTTTATTTTTAGGCTTAGAGTCTTTCATATAACATACATGGTTTACTCCAACCGCCTTATATTTCTCATGACATGTAGAACAGTGAATTTCATCACATTTATGCTTGAAATTCCTTCAATTATCCATCATATGAAACATACCTCATTCACAGATTCTTATTTTCGTGCACGTGCCAATTAATTTATGGAGCTCAAAATAGTTATTATTGAAAAATGTGCGTCTACAAACATCACAATCCATCTTCTCAGCTTTAACTACACGGCTTTCACATTTGGAGTTTTTACACTGCTCACATACCATGTGGCAATCTTTAGAATGTTTCACTGTATCATCTGCAAACTCGATACACCCCTTACACAAATCATGATGTCTTCCATATTTTCGACTTTTATCATAACTCGCGTAAATGTCCCTTATATTACGGATGGGTAGATACGTTGCTCCTGACAGCCCTAAAATAAGTAGGGGTCTTGTACGATCTCTCACTCTGCTTTTAAAAATATACATAGTCCTACGACTATCATCCATTCGAGATACAACAATACGAACATTCATTTCCTGTTCACCCCTTCTCATCTCTTCAGGACCCATATTACAATCAAACTCAAGGTTACAGTCTAAAACTAGTTTACTGGCACGCTCCACTACCGTAGGCAACCAAATATTTTTGACCCGTGTATTTATTACAGTAAATATACGGGCCAAGACTACTGCTATAAAGCCGCAACCACGATCGACGTTTATATGCTTCGGTAAATATCCCGCGAATTGAAATTAAGAGTATAAGGTGGGCACTATTACCCGCAACACGGAATACACGGTCAATATTTACCGTGAAGTTCTCCATATTAAAGGCTATACTACTTTGAGAGGCCTGCATTATAGGCCTAGTATATACTCTATATCTACAGCTGCCAAGCGTCTGAAAGGTATTACTATCCAAAAATCATCTAATCATCTACATCCCCGTCATCTGACCCGAACCCGAACGACAGCCGCGTTCTGACTATACATGGATCTAGGATCAACCCTGACTATATACTGATTTCTAGTCAACACTCGGGTGGGGGTAGCGGTGTGCACCAACTCGAATGTTATGCCATCCTCTACAGAACGAGAAGCTGCTGCTGCTGATGTGGAGAATGTACCCGGAATGGAATTGAACAGGAATAAGGGGGTATATTTGAGGAAGGGTCTGTTGTGGGGGGTTGTGCAGTAAGACGTAGAGGGCTGGGGCTCTAATACTGGGGTTTAACAACCGGCGCCATCGTGGCACGCTTTATACCTGACGTGGAGGGTTCTTCATCAAGCTTCCGCTTTGAATTGTCGCGTGCTACAGGTATCGTCGGTGTGGACTCGGCAGTGAGGATGGAGTCTGTGACAATAACTACACTTTCGTCGGGGTCATCTGTAATATCGATGATGGGGTGCTGTATCTCATCGTCATTCACGGATCTGTGAGAGAAGAGAAAAACAAGACTGTAGAATATAAGGATCATCACGTAAATATTTATTATATTTTGTAAATGACCCACCAACGAGTGTGACGTGTTAGAAATGGATTCTGTAGAAAAATTCAGGTTCACGAGCCCCTCCACATGTATTATATCTGGCCCTACAGGATGTGGTAAAAGTGTGTTTATGCTTAAACTCATTAAAGAAAAGGGAGAGATGTTCTCAAAATTTGTGCATAAAGTTATATGGTGCTATTCGACGCAACAATCACTGTTCAACGAGTACCAAGATGATATTTTGTTCCACAAAAGTGTATATAACGTTAATTCGTTAAAGGGAAATGAATATACAGTCATTGTAATTGACGATCTCATGTTGGAGATGGATAAAACGTTTGCCGAAACATTTAAAGTATTCTCCCACCATCTTAACATCAACGTGTTCTTGATCAATTAGAATCTATTTTTCAAAAATAGATACATGCGCGATGTGTCATTAAATACACAATATCTAGTCTTATTCGCGCAACGTAGAGATGTAGCACAAATTGGGGTATTAGCCAATCAAATGTTCCCGAATCAGCGTTATATGGTGCTATTCGACGCATCAATCACTGTTCAACGAGTACCAAGATGATATTTTGTTCCACAAAAGTGTATATAACGTTAATTCGTTAAAGGGAAATGAATATACAGTCATTGTAATTGACGATCTCATGTTGGAGATGGATAAAACGTTTGCCGAAACATTTAAAGTATTCTCCCACCATCTTAACATCAACGTGTTCTTGATCAATTAGAATCTATTTTTCAAAAATAGATACATGCGCGATGTGTCATTAAATACACAATATCTAGTCTTATTCGCGCAACGTAGAGATGTAGCACAAATTGGGGTATTAGCCAATCAAATGTTCCCGAATCAGCGTTATATGGTGCTATTCGACGCATCAATCACTGTTGAACGAGTACCAAGATGATATTTTGTTCCACAAAAGTGTATATAACGTTAATTCGTTAAAGGGAAATGAATATACAGTCATTGTAATTGAAGTTTATAAAGAAGCTACAAGTCAGCGTTACGGATATTTGCTTTGCGACCTTCATCCGAGAAACACGTTTAGGGTGCTTCTAAGAACGAATATATTTCCAAACGAGCCTGAAACGGTGTATATTCCAGAATGAAAAAATAGGCTAAAGAAGTACCACGAGTTAATAAAAATCTATCATCGACTGACCTGGGCAATGCAACAGATGTTTGCTAAATATATTGACTCCGACTTTTTAAAATGCATCTGTGAAATCTGTCTTAACGTTAGAAGTTGCAATGTATCAATGAAAACCCCTCAGAAGGTTCGCCTACGCCGTTACAAGAACATAATACGTGCACTCGTTCGTAAAAGTTAAACTGTGGGGAAGAAAAAATGAATTATTGTACAAAGAGGAGGGTCATTCCTCCCCATCTTATTTTCAGTTTTGGGTTCTTTACTGACTAGATTAACATTATGAAGAATGTGGTAGTGATTCCACAATAGGTGTATGTTTCACTGCATCGTTCAAAGAATCTAAACACGGTTCTAGAACCCCATAAAAGCAGGCTTAAAAGAATGGAAAGCGAAATGTTAGCCCTATTAAGTAGTGAAAAAACACCTGATGAGAAAAGAATCTTATACCAAGAAGCACTGCAAAAATTTCTTCACAAGTACGAAAATTATAAGAATGTGACAGAGATTCCCGTGGTTATTAGGCGCAGCACGGACAACGGTGGGAATGGTGACATAGGGCCTGTGTCCGACACACAACATATAGAGTAGGGTGGAGCGAAAAATACGTTTTTTCTAGTATGAAGTTCTAATAGTGATTAAAGGTTGCATTTAGTGGACGATATATACCTGCCGAAATATGAGTTCATTTGTTTAATATTTTCAGCTGCCACTAGGGGGCTAAAGTTAACACAATTTTGGGTAAAAAAAAAAAAGCTTCTATTTTAGGTTTATCAAACTATTATAAAATTTTATCTTAGAATTATCTAATAGTTTGATTAATATTCTTAAATGATAAGAATTCGCTTTGTAAAAATGCCTTTTCATATGCTTAATATCTTCAGCTGCCACAAGAGGGCTGAAGTTAACTTAAAAATGACAATTAAGTACGATTCTGTATTTACTTGAAAAAGGGAACAGTAATAAATTAGGATGTCTCTCCTCCTTTATACTGGCTTGAGACAGTTAAGAAACGTTATTTCGTGCCTTAGCGGAGTTACCACCCTTTCCCCAACCAACCTCCCTCTAGAAAGGGTTCTTGCT
The DNA here is from genome assembly GCA_023014485.1 of Bathynomus jamesi. Classification (NCBI taxonomy): domain Eukaryota; kingdom Metazoa; phylum Arthropoda; class Malacostraca; order Isopoda; family Cirolanidae; genus Bathynomus; species Bathynomus jamesi. The sequence goes on from JAJOZX010004070.1 coordinate 184,701, forward strand.
GAAGACTATTTAGTAATTTGCTTTTGTGTCAAATTTTGGCTGTTTTTTCCTTGATTCTAATGTAGCACGAATCCAACCGTCTCTGTTTGTAGGTCCGTAGACTGATCCAGCAGCGTCTGTAACGAGCTTGACGCATCTCTCTACGGCTTGTGTATGACATGGAAACTGAAATAATTCTGAATGAAGAGTAGTACCATGTTTGATGCATGATTCAATATCATCAAGAGAAACTCCTTTGGTTATCGGTGGTTCTGCTATCTGAAAATCTTGCCACATAATGAGATCTGTATAGTCTTTGGCATAAAAATTTATTTCTGGCACCTTAAAATACCTGATAACATCTGTTTCTTGAATGCATGCCCTTGCTTTTATGATACGCCTAAATCCCAACTGACGCACATGCTCCCTTTCATCAGCTATCATTGCGATGAGAATGTTTTCTTGATTTGCGTAATATGCATTTCGCTGAATGACTGAGTCATGTACTCTCCTAAGCTCTTCACGGAGATACCGGCTTCTTGCAATCATATGCCACATATGTTTAGCACCATATTGGCATAATGGTTTACGCTTTATCTGAAACCACATTGGTGCGTATACCCTAACAATGAAAGTAGCTAATTCTTGTAAATTGCCTGAAGGATTCTCTGTGCTTGCATATAACCGCAGAGTCCTGTCCTGTTTGCTGTGGTGAGCCACCTTGAATGTGATATATTGCCTGGACTCTTATGACTAAGACTCTTTGAGAATGTTCCACTTGATATAGCCTTGTGAATTTCAAGAAGGTATTTCTGGTCAGTACTTATGTCATCTACATCAACTTCACACATGTCCTCTTGAATTTCAATGGGTTTGAAGTTAACTATGGGAAGCTTTTCACAGTCTGAAAGTGCTCGGCCAATTTCTCCTGAAAATGCTCTTGGTCCAGTAGTGGTACCATCCAAGTGATGAAACAGATGGCGCAATGGAAGTTCATTAAGGTGTAAAAGGCATATCAGCCACTGCAATGGCTTATTAAAGGCTTCTTCCAGTAATCTTATTGTGCCTCCAATACTACCAGTGTTAACCACTGTCGAATCACAGCCAACTGCAACGATGTTCCCTATATCAACATTCCTTTCTTTCAAGCAATTCACTAGCGCTGTGCAAATGTATTTAGCTTTGCCACTGGAAGGTGTCACATGTGCAAAGTACAGAGAGTGTGGTTCAGATATTATGCTGATATGCTCTTCGCGTTTGGTTCTTTGGTGGTTAGAGCCATCACTCTCCTGGACTTGAATCATTGTTTTATCCTTTCTGCCATCAAAGTATAATCCCCGCATGGTTTTTGGCTCTCCTATCTGTTGTAGTTCCTTTCTCTGTTTTTGTCTTTCACGTCTTAGCTTACTTCTGTCTATAATATTCCCTTTGTCTTCGGGAGTAACAATTTTAAGATCTGCCAATACTGCAGAAGCAATAGCAGCCCCAGCTCTGTCCGACATTTTAAATCTATCACAAGTAATTGCTAATGAAGGCAGTGGCTCACGCATCTGTTGTTCTGATATTACATATTGAGTCGAGGTTGTATCTTCCTCATTATCTTCAGATATCTCTTCTAGTTGTTGAAGTTCACTTGTCTCTGTTTCGATTTGTAAGTTGGACGTATTGGTTATAGCAGCACTAGTTGTTTGTGAGGATTCCAGACGTGCTTTTTCCATTTCCTTTCGATGTTCTCTTGCTTGTAATCGTCTTGTGTGTGCTATGTCAATGCTTCCTATCACCATTATTCTGCGTGTTCGTTGGTCATTTAAAAAATCCCGCTCTTTTGGAGGAACTTTCTTACTCTTTTCACATGAGCATCTCCTAAACTCCTTACATTTGCAGGTGCAGATGTCAAACAAAGTGCATTTTGAAGAGTTTTCAAATTCTTCAAGCTGATTTTTGTACTTAGGCTGATCCTTGCGTGACTTGTATGGCTTTAATAAGGACCTGTATTTATCATGGTACACTCGCATCATCTGTAAAACGTGTGTATGTGAAACTATTGGCAAAGAGGCCTTCTTCCAAATATTTTCTACCTTTTTGGAAACTGCCTCTGCTATTTCAGAAAATGAAGGCTCCTTGTTATTCATCTGCTCCTTCACTAAATATTTTGTGAACAGGTAATCTTTCATAATGCAGTTATAAGTTGGTAGTTGCATATCACTCATCTCACAAGGTACTTCAAATATGGCACACTTCATATGTTCTCTAGTGAAATGTTTATATTTAGTATTTGATGCCATAATATTTTTAAGAAAAATTCACAATCACAAAATATCCTGTAACATCAAAACATTATATAATTAATATATATAATATATTTTATAAGTATATATAATATATTATATAAATATATAATATATTATATAAATATATAATATATTATATAAATAAACTAAAATTATATAATACATTATAACAAGCATTTATAATAAAATCAATATTATCTCTATATAAATCACTTTAAAATAAAGTTTTATAATATTCCGATCATATTAAAAAACTCCGATCAACTGAGCGACTAGGCCTACTACCTAAGAAGACAAGTGTTAACACACTGTTCTAATGACTCACAGAAAGAAATTCCTTCACACCAAAACCCTCCCCCACAACCCTCCCCAAACCCTCCCCCACAACATTCAGTGTATTCTCAACATGACTCAGTTACTCTAAATTGTGTTAAATTCAGCTCTCTTGTGGCAGCTGAAGATATTAAGCATATGAAAAGGCATTTTTACAAAACGAATTCCTATCATTTAAGAATCTTAATCAAACTATTAGATAATTCTAAGATAATATTTTATAATAGTTTGACAAACCTAAAATAGAAGCATTTTTTTCCTTTTTACACAAAATTGTGTTAACTTTAGCCCCTGGTGGCAGCTGAAAATTTTAAACAAATGAACTCATATTTTGGCAGGCATATTTCGTCCACTAAATGCAACTTTTAATCACTATTAGAACTTCATAATAGAAAAAAAGTAGTTTTCGCTCCACCCTAATATAGAGCATGTATTAAAAAGCACCCTCCCACATACATTGAGGAATAAAGGTTTAAGTCTTTATAATCTATTGAATGAGGATCAAAACATACAGTGGACCGATACAGGTGAGATCATTGTGGAAGGAGCAAAGGTACAGGGATCGAATTTCGTAGACATCGTCCATGATCTGGTGAGAAAGTGGGATAGGCCCTTACCATCAGGATGGAAGCATATTAAAGCAAGAGTACAATAGATAAATATCCCAAAAGCAATGATGGGAAATCTGAAGAGGTTAAAAGACTTGGAACATGCATCGCACGTGCCACAATTGAAAATGCCATCACCCCCGGCGGTAACACCTCTGAAGAGGAGAAAGAAGAGGCCAAACAACGATCAACCCTACCCACGTGCCTCTAAAATACGCAAATGGCTAACATATTAAAAAGAGGTTATTATGACATTTCTACCCCAGCCTTCTACGGAGACGGACGTAGATAGACTGTCCAGAAGTGTTTACAATGATGGAGCAGGGAAAAAATATGGTCGAAAGTTTTTGCGGGAGCAGGACGCTTATGCACTTCATAAGCCGGTGAGAAAAAGGTTTAAAACAGCCAAGACAACAGCTGCTTCGATTGACTCTATTTGGCAAGCAGATTTAACAGACATGCAAAGATATTCAATTTATAACGATGGTTACCGCTACATCCTATTCATAATTGATGAATTCTCTAGATATCTGTGGCTAATTCTTCTGAAAAATATATCACCTGAAGCAGTTGCTAAAGCCAACAAAACATTGATGTTGAAATAAAACAGGGTTCCTTGCTATTTTTGTACAGATATGGGGAAAGAATTTATAAGCCGAGTTTTACAGAACATGATGACATAGTTTAATATCAGCTACTACACTACTAATTCTATACATGAGGCATCTTTAGCTGAAAGAGTTCAACGTACCATAAAGGAACGCATGCGCCGCTATTTTACACATAAAAACACACACAGATTTCTAGACATTCTGGAATCATTGGCCTCACCCTACAACCGCTCACACCATCGCACGATTGGGACAATACCTAATGAGATTTTAGAAAGAGATACGCGCCCAGAGCTGATGTGAGAAGAGATGGAACACCATCACCACAATCTGCGCGTTTCAAAATAAATGATTATGTAAGGCTGTCGCATTCGGGAAATAAATTCGCGAAGGGATTTGAGCAAGGCTAGACACGTGATATTTTAACCTTTAGGGCTACGAGACCTAAATGTGAGATAATGTTGTATTACGTTGAATAGAATAGGGAAGAAATCGCAGGAGGCTTTTACCGCGAGGAATTGCAGAAAGTGACATTAAATTTAAGAAAAAAATGTGTTTAAAATTGAGAAAATTTTAGTAAGCAAAGTTTCAGGAAAGAGAAAAATGTGCCTGGCGAAATATCTAGGGTACCCAGAAAGCTTCAACACCTTTATAAAAGCTGATGCAATAATGAAGCTTAAATAGTATGCAACATGGCGCCTAACCATTTCTACGTCACACTACCATCAATGGACCCATTGAATTGGATCGTGATTCGTATGAGGTGGGGATATACGAAACTCAGCTGGACACCCTCTTTTTAAATATTGATTATAAAGATCCCGTTTTTACGATTCTTAGAGACCTTGATGAGTGTGAGAAAGCCGGCGTAACTCGGGAAAATCTATACGTATCGCCCGGACTGAGGATGCACGGTATTACAGTACAGTAGTAACACTAGGTCCGGGCTGTTATGGTGCGGCTGAGGATGTTGTGAGAGATTTAAACGTATGTTTAAAAAACTTAAATCTTACGGCTGATTTAGTATACGAAATCATAAACAAACAAAACCCTGCACATACTCTAATCCTAAAATCAAAGGCTAACAGAAATATTAAAGACAAAGGACTGTTCAAAATTATAAACTAGGGGCGATATCGATCAGCCTTCCAAAGAGATACCTTTCATGAAGTACAACATGACTTGTCCAGCTAAATATATCAGATGAAAGTGGAGAAATTGGTTGCTGGCTATACAGCCCTAGACATGTGCTATATTTACAGCAATATAGTGGAGCACCAGTTTGTTGGGGATACCCAGGCACGCCTGCTACGCTTTGCTCAAATTCTCAACCATAGAGGGAAGAGTTTGAGTATTACAAATGACAGGCCCCATTATGTGAATGTCGTAACTAATCTAATAACTAGGGCCCGGATGTTTAGGCATTATAAAATTGAAAAATAGGCAAAATAAAAGTATAAAATAGGCAAAAATAGGCATTTATTTCATACCGATCAAAAACACACAAAACAAAATAAGTTATATAATAATGTATGAATGTATCATTAGTTTCATTACCTTGAGACTACGTCGCACATTATTAGTCTGAATTACACATAATTACAAGTAATTTTTTTATGTTTTCAACTTTTAGGCCTCTTCTTCTGTCTGAAAGAACATGCTTGTACAGCGAGAATGACCTCTCTACTTCCACTGATGTAACAGGAGCAAATTTGAAGCATGATACATTCATGGGATTCATATCCCCTACATCGGCATCAGTGTGTCCTTCAAGAACGTGTGCAATGTTCTTTAGTCGTTCCAGATCTGCATTTGCTCGTATCACTCGGTCACATTTTTCGCGAACAGATTCACCTTTCTCGCCGGGCGCTTGACTGATGCCTGCAATGACTAACTCAAAAATTTTCAAAGCGTCGATTAACGGCTGGTTCCTAGTTTCAAGAGCAGTAATGTTCTCAGGTATTTTTGCAAAGTGGGAAGTGATGTATGAAAGTTCATTGCGAAGAGATCTATCTTCAATGAGGTCCATCACGATGCGGATTGATGAGCATCTTCGATGTCAAGTGCTGATACAACTTCTCGAAACTTGTCAAAATTTGACGTGTAATACAATGCAGCCGAGATCCAGGTTCCCCACCTCGTCAAAACGGGCTGTGGCGGCAATGCGAGTTCAGGCGCTATTTCATGCAACATATGACATCTTGATGGTGCCTTAAGAAATATCTTCTTTCCATTAGAAATTAATTTGTCGACATTGGGGAACAAGCCTCGTATCTGCTCAGCAACACGGTGAAGTGCGTGAGCCAAACAAGTAACATGTAGCATTTGTGGAAAAAGAATTTTCAATGCTGTTGCTGCCTTCTTCATGTACGGCGCTGCGTCTGTCATGAAGAGAAGAAACTTTTTCATGCTGGATGCCCTCTGGCCAAAGCAAAGCGAGGGATGTTGTGAAAAGTTGAGCTATTGTTGAGCTGTTGGTCTTTGGCAGCTCTTCTGATGTCAGCAGATAAACTTTCGGCGTCTGATCAGCTTCCAAAGTACCTATAATCACGTTAGCAATATATCTACCCATGGAATCGGTGGTCTCGTCTATTGAAATCCATATCTTGTTATCTGCAACGCCTTCACGTATTTTCTGCATTGCAAAGGCGTAGTTTGTATCCACATAATTTTTTCGAAGAGTGGACTCACTTGGAATAACTTGTTTTGTGTATTTTTCTAAAAAGGTCTTTAATGATTTGTTTTCCAACTTCCACAGTGGAATTCCAGCATCAATAAATGATTTGCATAGCTCCAAGGAAAAGGTAGATTGACGACTTGACGTTGAAGCAAATGTTGTCATCAAACACGTTTGTAGGCTGTTTGGTTTCATCTTTTCAGCAGAAGCTTTGTGCTTAACGGTCTGCACATGCTGGGAAACAAAGTACCTTTTCTCACTATTAACTGCTTTGTCACACACTTTACAAAATAACACTGTGCCATCTGTGGAAAAGATATCTTTTCCAAAGTCACGAACATGTTGGTTCAGTTTACTACTTGAAGATGAACTAACTTTTGGCATATTAACGTCTTCTAAATATCATTCAAGTTTAGTCAAATACCACTGATGATCGCACACCCTCACACGCACGAAGCAGAACAACGAATATGAGGAAATGGCCGTGCGAGGCTAGTTTTCAGATACTGCGCTCAGCTGATAACGTCAATCATACATGACGTCATTTCCGCAATATGAAATTCCACGATATCTTCATTCACGTTATCTGCGCATTCCTGGTTAGTCTAGTCGTAACTAATACATGATAATTTTCCTATAAATGCCTATTTATGTCTTTTTTCTTTATAATCTAATTAAAAAGGCAAAAATATGCATTTTCAACGAAATAGGCATTATCATACTCATACTCCCAAAAAAGGCAAAAAAAGGCATTTATGGCATTTTGCCTGAACATCCGGGCTCTACTAATAACCAATATCTCAATATATATAAGAACGATTCAGGGAAAATTCCCGATTCGGTAACGGGAGCTTAACAGTGAAGCTGCAATTTCGACGCACTAAGTTATAATGGACAGAAAGCCTTTCACAGTCTATCGAGGTGTGAGATACCAGCGTGGAAGTGAACTTGGATCCATTTTTTCAACCATACTACGTACGGCTGTCTCTTTGCTGAAGAGGGATGCCAGATACCTCGGGAGGAAAGCGCTACAATCAGGTCTTAACACGGCAGAAGACATATTGGCTGGGGCTAAACCTAAAGAAGCTCTAAAAAAACACTTGAAACGTACACAAGACGAAATCGTCAAAGATGCAAAGAGAAAATGCGTGGTGGTGGGAAGAAAAAAGGGGCTGTCCAAAAGAAGGGATTTTCACCACGTGACATTAAATGTAAAAGGATATTAAAAAAGAAGTGTTCAAAGCGAATGAAACCTGTGGTTGACCATTTTTTTTAATGATTTGAATGATATAAGCTAAGGACATTGATCTCATGAATCATAGTTTGTTTCCTATTTGTCGAGAGAGGAGGCACTATTTCTAACTCGTCATGGTACGCTTCATCCATCTGTGTAGTTCACAATGTTGTAAATCGGAGCTGTCCCTCTTTGACATGCCCCCAACTCAAGTTTTTTTTAACACAGTGACTTTATTACAATTAACCCTTTAAACACAATTAGTTCCCCGAGTGCCCCTATAGAATTCGTAATACCCAGCTCAAGCCCTTACTTTTTTTACCCAAGCTGTGTGCACATGTACGCTAAACTACTTATAGCCCATTCTTATGGAACGGACTGCGATGACAAATATGCTGTATACCCTGAAACAAACTTTCTGCAATCCATATTCAACCAGTGGGACATACTGTATATCTAAATCAGATCAACATATCGGCAGGAACGTGGTACTATCACGTACGAGCCTATCTGGAAAATGTGCTGAACTTTTCCAAAGAAGCGAAGGATACCTTTTTAAGTGCCGAGGGCTATTATCATGCTAAAGACGAAAGTAGTATAAAGGACAAATTTAAAAATTCTAAACTGACGATATATGAGTGTTTTGGACGCCTGCATACAGACTTCATATTCCAGGAGAAGTTGCTTGTGAATGGGGTAGATATGAAAATAGAGCTCACCCGCACGAATCCTGAGATCTGTTTAGATCTGGATGCTGATCAAGAAGAGGGAGGAAAACCCGTTGTGATTCACATTATGAAGTGAAATTAAGTTCACCAAAACAAATAGAAATTGAGAAACATTTACTACACGCCACAGTAAAATGCCCAATTAACAGAGTACAGATCAAACTATACACGGTGCCAGCATGGTTGGCATCGAAACAGATAGAAAACATCGCCCTGGGAAATCTACCTAAAAGGATATTAATTGGAATGCAGGAACACAATTCGGTGAATGGAAAATATAAAAAGAACGCCTTTAAATTCGAGAACTTCGGCCTTAAAAATATAACTCTATACGTGAATGGCTTTACGTTGGGAGGAACACTGGATACGGACTATTCATCAGACGCTGTGTTCCGCTTTGCGCGAGATCATATAGTAATCTGGCCCATATTGCAGGTGATTGTGATGAGCTCGGGAATGTGGTAGCGCAGAAAGAATTCTACAGATCTACAGAAGCTAAGGCTAACAAAATCCATAAGATCCACTCTAAGGTTAGCCCGAGAGAAAGGAAAGAGTAGGGGGTTAAAAGGGGAGAATAAGGTGTTAAGAAAGTACCAAACCCATCATTCGTGGGTTAAAATTCATTCAGAAAAAGAGAAAGAAAGACTCACCATCACAATCCGCCGGACACTGCCGACAAGTCGGAAAAATAGTCGAAGAGAATAGAAAAGGGGTGAAAGATGAAAAGAAGTAAAATACGAACGCTTACAAACCATGCAAACACAGTCTTAACTCAAACACTGTCATACCATGCAAACTACAGACATGCAAGTAAGGAGACGATAAGAAAAGGAAAAAAAAAGTAGGAAGAGTATCACAAAAAGTGGGTTAGTTTACGCTACGAGCTACATCTACGTTCGTGTTAGTCTATTTTTTTTAATACTTTTATTGCTGGCATATCACAAGCTAGCGTGTCACAAGCTGGCATTAATCGTCAACAGACTCATCCTCGACCATAACCCCAGAGCTCCTGTTGCTAATTGTTTTATTATTTTAAACAACGTTAATATTTTTAAATGCCTATCTAAACGGTTTTTAAACATATTAACGCAGGTAGAGTTCACGACAGACGCGGGAAGATTATTCCATTTATCAATTACTTTAAACTTGAAAACGTTTTTAGCAATATTATTAATGAATCGTCTGCCACTCAACTGAAATCCGTTATTACGAGTTTTGCTATTATCGAAAGTGAACAGTTTGTCAAAATTTACGTTATCGATCTTATTAACGATCTTGAAAACTTCAATAAGCTCCCCCCTTAATCCTATCTTCGTAAGACTTGTTGCGCAATGACGGAATTAATTTCGTGGCGCTACGCTGAACTCTTTCCAACCTATCAATATCCTCACGAAAATACAGGCACCAAAACTGAACGGCATATTCTGAGTGAGGCTTGCCTAGGGACTTGTAAAGGGGCAATATAATATTTTTCAATTTAAATTCGAAATTACGCTCTATGAATCCTAACATCCTATTAGCTTTTGCGCAAGACTCCAGGCACTGGTTTCTAACTTTTAAATCCTTAGATACACGTACTCCTACATCTACTTCCTCGTCAACGCTCGCTAACTGTCTATCGTCCATCGTGTACATGTAATTATTGTTACGAGAACCTATATGCAAAACTTTACATTTGTCTACGTTAAATTGCATCTGTCACTGATATGTTACTGGTCAACCTACATCTATTTCGTTAATGTAGATTACGAATAGCAATGGGCCTAACAGTGAACCATTTGGGACACCGCTACCTACACCCAACCACCCCGATTCATTACCATTAACAACGACCCTCTGTTTCCTAGCACGAAGCCATTCCTCTAACCAGTTAACTACCTGACTGCGTATACCGTTCGCTTTAACCTTCGCAATTAATCTTCTATGCGGGACTGTATCGAAAGCTTTTTTAAAGTTTAAATAAATAACGTCAGCCGCTCTATGCCTATCGTATTCGCACACTATTTCGTTATAAAACTCTAACAAATTAGTTAAACAAGATTTATGGCGTCGAAACCCATGTTGACTACTATTAATCAAATCGCAACTTTCTAAGTGATCGACGATACGATCCCTAACTACGGATTCGAAAAGTTTACCAACAATTGACGTTAAACTAATAAGCCTATAATTGGTAGCTACTGTGCGGTCGCCTTTTTTAAAAATGGGCGTAACGTTACCTAATTTGAAGTCTTCAGGAATAATCCCCGCTTCCAGTGACTTATTGAAATTTTTTTTAAGGGGCCGACGATAACGTCTTTCAAATCTTCGAAATGTCTAGGTTAAAATGCGTCAGGGCCTGGAGTCTTGTTCACTTTTAGCTTATCGATATAATGAGCAATCTCACACTCGTAAACAGTTATTTCATTCAAATTAGTCTTGCTACTAAATGGAACGATATCGTCCACGTCGGAAACATTATTTACATCCTCTACGGTAAAAAACTGCCGCAAAAAATGTTAAAATTACCCGCCATTGCCTGAGCGTCGGAAGCCAAAGCGCCATTAACGTTCACTAAAGGGCCTATGTTATCTTTTATCGGCTTACGATTATTCACGTAGAAAAAAAACTTTTTTGGGTTATGTTTACTATTCCCAGCTATAACTATCTCTAAATTACGCTTAGCATTCCTAACTGGTCTTTTAACCTGACGTCTAAGCTCGATATATCTATTAAAGTTAGCTGCCGTGCCATTGCGCTTATTAAGTCTATACGCTTTGTTACGCTCGTTTATGAACTCGCCTACGAGGAATAAACTCCTTTTCGACATTCATAAAACTTTCTTTAAACGCCTCCCAATGAAAATTTGCGTCATTACCCATAAATAAATTATCCCAGTCCACTACTCTCATCCTGTCCGCAAAACTATTAAAATTAGCCCTACGAAAATCGGGGACCTCTATTACGTTACTATCCTTACTGTTTTCTATCAATAGCTTAAACCTAATAATTTGGTGATCGCTACATCCCAAACTCTCACCTCCTTCTAAACCTTCGACTATAGTATCGTCGTTCGTCATCACCACGTCTAATATATTGTCACCGTGCGTTGGTTCGGTAACCATCTGTCGTAAAAATTTATCTTCCATGAACTCAATCAGTCTCAAACCCTCATCATTACCAGTAAAAGTCGCGTAATTAACATTAGGGCAGTTAAAGTCTCCGACAATTATACTATTCCGATTATTAATAAAGTTACCAAGAAGCGAGTAAAATCTAGTATCGGTAATTCGGTATTGAGGGGTTGAACGGGAGGTCTATAAACAACAACGCATATCGCAGTAATTGCTGCCGGAAAATTTATCTTAACCTCGATAGCCCTAAGGGAATTACGAATGTATAGCAAAATGCCGCCACTAATCCTATGTAACCTATCATTAGTAAAAAGTTTAAAACCTGGTATATCACGTTCCCCAACAAGTCTCGAGTTACGGTATTTAACGACGTTTCCCGGAATAAATTATCACCTTAAATTCGTTCAATTATTTATTTTTAATACTACGCGCGTTACAATAAAATTCGTTTAAATCATTTTTTACCACGGATTGGCATTTTAAACTATTTTTCACGTCGGGCCGGCGTTTCCCGGACCCACAACGTTTAAAGAAGGCTTCGACCGATAGAGCTTTCGAACGTTCTCATCGATTAACCTACCTGGCCTAGCATTCCCTATTTCATTGAAATGCACCCCCATCTTTTATAAAAAGGCTAGGATCATTAAATTCTGACCACAGCTTTACGAAAGGTACATTTTTCTCAGCACAAATCTCTTCTAGTTTAGTATTAAAAAATATTGTTTTTGACGTAATCCTAAGACCTAAACCGTGACTTGGGGTAATACTTAGAACTAAAGACCTATCTCACCTTGCCTTCAGGGACCTAATTAACTCCCTATATCTCCCCAAAAGGTCAGACACTCTCGTATCGGGCCTATACGAGTCGTTACCCCCTACCATCGTCACCAACATCGAGTGACGGGAGGCAACGTCAATCCTATCCACTTCTCTCTAACTCTGTGAACCCTGGCCCCTGGTAGACAGACCCTTCTCCTCTTGGTTGGATTCCGTTCTACGAACTCTTTATCCATATGGCGCAGTAAAGAGTCCCCAATTAAAATCGTTTCCCCCTGGTTCACATCCCTATCCAACTGGGCGAAAGGGTTCGAAACCTTGATAGGGTGGGGGGAATCCTATTACCTATCGTACATGGCCTTGCTCCACCCTTAACTTCTCTAACTCCCTCCACGTCTACTAATCTCGGACCAACCTTAACCCCTTCCTCAACTCTGTCTAACTTTTCCGAAAGCTACCTATACTAGAAACTAGGTTCCTCACCTCACCCTTCATATTACTAACGTCTTCAACGTTACTATAGGTTCGGCCTTCCTCAACTGTAACCCTACCCCTGCCATCATCAAGCGTTACAAGTCTGTCCGTCACCTCGCGTACATTACGTTTCATATCAACTATTTCTTCCCTTAAATCACAAAAGAAACAAACCGATCTCTCAGTAATCGCCATAAGACCGCCGTTGTAATCCTTAAAATCCGTATACCACCGATTAACCCCACACCTAGCACACGACGCTTTCTGCGACGGCATCGTCTAAGTTAAATTAGTTAACGTTTATAGCCGTCACAAGTTTAAGTTAAATTAATCCGGCACACAATGAAATCTTCTAAATCGCTAAAAACCACTAATATTCAGTTACTTAACTATAACAATGCGAATATAAACGCAAGTATATAAAATTCAGAACTTTCCAAAAGTAAATTAATCGACAATATTCAAAAGAAGAAACAATATCAGAGAGCCCAGGGAATGCGTCCGCTCAGTAAGGACCTGACATCACACCTGACTTATCTGCCAGTGTAAATACACAATTAAGTCCACAACAGAATGGAAACATCTCAATCAGATTGGAATTCGCCAAGCCAATAGATGCGCCTATTAGTGTACTAGTATACCACGAGTCACAAGTCCTAATAGAAGTAGACAGATTTAGGGGCGTTGTCACTAACTTTTAAAATGGATGCGAATACACTTCAGAGAGTAATGAATAGTGAATGAATCACAAGTTCCAAATTTATCGGTGTGTTTGCGAAGAATGAAACATTGAAATTGCTAACTACGAGAGATTGCGGTAGTCTTAATGTGAATAGAGATGTTATTGGTAGTGAAGGGATTCATTGATTTGCAATCTATTTTAAAAATAGGGACCGCATGTACTATTTTGATTCACTCGAGACTCAGCCCAGGAGTGACATTGTTATTGTAAAATTTCTCGATCAGATGCATATCCCCGAAAGTGTATAGAACCCCTTCCGTCTACAAGAATATTTTAGTAATACTTGTGGGATGTACAGAGTTTCATTTCTCATGCATATGTCACGTGGTAAGGAATTTATAAATTTTTAAAAATTATTCGACCCCTGTCACACTCAACGAAATGACGAAATGATATGCAGACAGATAAAAGGCCGTTTTCCGATTGTGCGTACTCGTTTTATAGTATGATGTTTTGTTCGTGTGTGTGTGTATATATATATATATATATATATATATTTGTAACGAATAATGTTAGTTTCTATATTCTGCAGCTTAAGGTGGTTATTGTACTAAAAACATGATTTCTTTCATTTAATAAACTGACACAATTTAATAAATTGCCTATAATTGACATTGTGTCTTCTTCCCCCCCCCAAAAAAAAAGATCGAAATATAAGAAAAAACTTACATTATTTCGTTAATGATGTGACAATCGCTGGGTTCACTGCTCGGTAAAGCTTCTACCTTCGTATTCAGGTCCACGACATGCGTTTCTTCAAAAGGAAAGATTGTATAACACGAGTCAAATCCTCATCGGACCTTTAAAGAGAAAGGATAAATAATTAGTTCTTACTGATTTTTTTTAATAAAAAACAAATTGCTTAAAACATGTGCAGAGTATACATAGTGTATAGTAAGAGTATTACAATGTGAAGATATCTTCGAACCGTTCAGAGAAGTTACTTTAAGAGAAAATGCTATGCCGAATAACATTTATTATGGATATTATAAAATTATTTAAAACTTGCAAAGGATTGCTATAAAAAAATTCAAAGAATCAAAACAGGACTTTAGCATAATATTAATTGTAAACTAATCTATAATTGGGGATACCTACTATTTAAATGAAGCATTTTTAATGTGATGAGATGAATTACTACAACCCTCCATATATATATGATGAAATAATCCAGAACAGTGCTCTTTCTCCTAATGACAGGCACACTAAATAAATAACCAGTTCGCGAATAATTGGTTACAAAAAATAAAATTAAAGGCACATAATTACTTACATTTCTACGGCAGTCTCTTGCGTCGGATCGTAAGGAGCGTCATTGCAAATATCATCAACGGTTTTCGTTGGAAATAATGCGTCAAGGTCGGCTGCGTTAAAGACATTAATTGTAGACACCGCTGCAATGTCTCTATCTCGATATAAATCCGGTAAACTGTAAAGTTCTTGTGAATGACTCATGACAGAGGGAATGTTTATTTACTGGGGAAAATAACTGCTGTTGGTCCCAGCTGAAAATATTTCCGTTTATATGCATGATCCCCAAGCACCACCCCCAAAAGACTAATAGGCGGTTCGTAAGTTTGATGATTGGTTATCAATGTAACTGGACGGGCCTATGTTAACTTGGTGTACCAATCGTAACACCGATATAACGGGTCCACGCTTTTGACATCCTGATTGGTCGACTAACGGTGTCTTTATCTTCTCTCCGCAGATGTAATGCTCACATCTGAAGATGAATTGCCACTTGCAATCTCTACCACGATGGTTTCAAATATTTGCAATATTATTTGCGCCCATGCTATTCTCGGTTTTCACATTTTGGAACGCACCCCTTCATGCAATATACCTCACCCCTTTGCAACATAGATCAACATTTGCCACTTGCAATCTCTATCACGGCAGTATTTTGCATTATTATTTGCGGTCATACTATTCGATCCTCAACTTTCCACAGTTTGATTCATCTATTCGGTTTGACTTTCTACTTGCCAATTTTCACGTAGGAGTGTAATTAAATTTTGTTTAGTTCGTGAAAAAGAATGTCTGGAAGGGCTGTTAGATAAATGGGCACCCTAGGTATTCTAGTGGTTAAGACGCTGTGGTGCTGATCGGGTTTAAAAATCGAGTCCGGGCAATGACATTGTAATTTCTGCCCGCCTGTGCTGGAGCGTAGTTCGGATTCAAAGTTAAATTGTAGGTATAAGGCGGTGACTAGACTATCTTCATCTTAGTCAAAATGAACAATTCGGGGAGAAGGAAAACCGATTTAGCTTATTATTACTACTATAATTTGCACCACCCTATATTATATATATATATATATATATATATATGTATATTGTTGCATATGGGAATACGATAAGGAAATTCATTTCTTACTCAAAGGCTAATTTAACCTATAAATAATTTGTTCATGGAAAACAATCACGTGATGCTTATGTACATATATTTTAGTTGTTTTTAACTTCAATAATAATGGCAATAATCAATACAATATTTGAAGTGAAGTGAAACGAAAACCAGTTTGGGGACGATATGTAGGCAGGGTTAACCGCAAAGGTTGACATTTTTGTCCTACAATTCACCTGTGTTTTGTGTTATTCCGTTATTCTTCTGCCTTGGAATTAAAAAAAAGAAGTTATTTTCAAAGAAAGGATCGCTGACAAGTTTAGAGATTTAAAATGGATGAATTAAAATTTTTAGTTTTTAAATAATTAATCATTCATCATCATGAATAATATATAATATATATATATATATATATATATATATATATATATATATACACACACAGCGTTTAAAGTGTGTATTGTTAATTTTTGTACATTTTTCATTTATTAATTAAATATGCTAGCGTGAAGGTACGAAATAATTTTAATTGAAAATAATTGAATAAAGGAATCCTCTTCTTGATTTCGCGGATTTTTGTTTATAAAAAAATATAGAAGATATATAGAAAGGATTGTCAAAAGTAATTAGATAATTTCAGTTTGGCTTTAGATTAAACTTTTTGATTATATATATATATTCCTCGTTCGTATTTCTTATATTATTATTAATTTTTTGATCATATATATTCCATCGTTAGGATTGTGCATTTATTTTCTATATATTTCGTGAAATTGATTCCAATAATTTGCCTAAATAAACAGAATGATGTAATGGTGTTTTCTTTAATTCGGTTTAATTGTATTTCTTTTATTGTTAATAGTGGGATTCGTTTAAATAATTAGTTATCTTACTGAACAAATTTAAGGAGAAAGTCACTCTTGCCTTTAATAAATAAATAAATAAGTGGCAACTCATCTAAATAAATTAAAATTATGCGACGGACTCCGGTGGAATAAAGAACTCTCTCTCTCTCTCCTTCTTAGGTTAATGCTTAGGTTAGGTTTCCCTTTGGGGAGTGAGGACATCTCACCTTGTACCCCAGAGACCCTCCTCCTTCTCCCTTCTCTCCCTCTCTTAGGGTAAGGTTACCCCTTTCGGGGGAGGTCATCTTTCCTTCTCACCCCAAAGGTCCCTCCCCCTCTCCCCTGGCGATTCTTTCAATACGTCAATAATAGGAATCCAGTAAAGAGTGCTTGGGGTAGTTGAAAAATGCTGACGGAGTGCTAGTTTCTGAAAACAAGCAAATGGCTACCTTGCTAAACGAATTCTTTACGTCAGTTTTTACAATAGAAGATGTAACGAATATCCCTACGGTCATACAAATAATACCTTTTGACAATGGTAATACGTTAGATAATATTATGGTTAGAGAAAGGGATGTAATGCGCTATATTGATAAGATGAAAATGCGTAAATCACCGGGGCCGGATTCCATATATCCCATACAACTAAAAGAATTAAAAGAAAGCATTGTTGTGCCGCTAACAAAAATTTAATGCGCCTATATCTGAGGGGTACGTACCATATAATTTCAAGTTAGCAAATGTAACACCTATCTTTAGGAAAGGCGATAAAGGTGCGGCGGGAAATTATAGGCCAATCAGTTTAACGTCTGTTGTAGGTAAGTTACTGGAATCAATAATTAGGGATTGTATAGTTGAACACTTGGAATTGCATAACTTGATTAGAAATATGCAGCACGGTTTTAGGCGAAACAAATCTTGCTTAACAAATCTTTTAGAATTTTTTCAAAGCGTGGTTGACGTTTACGATAGTCATCGGGCGGTAGATGTAGTGTATTTAGATTTTTAAAAAGCGTTTGACACCGTACCGCACAAAAGACTCATTGAAATAACTAAGGCTCATGGGATCAGGGGTGTAGTAATAAATTGGAGAGAAAAGTGGTTGCGAGGTAGGAAACAGATGGGTGGTCGTTGATGGAGCGGAACCGTCTTGGGCTAATGTAGCGAGCGGCGTTCCGCACGGTTCTGTATTGGGCCCCTTGCTTTTTCTTATATATATTAACGATTTAGATGTCGGCCTAGTCAGTACAGTTTCAAAGTTTGCGGATAACACGAAGTTGGGTGGCAGGGCAATTAATGATGAAGATAGAGGTAAAATCCAGGAAGATCTGAATAAAATCGTTGATTGGTCAGTCACATGGCAAATGAGATTTAACGTCGATAAGTGCAAAATTTTACATATAGATTCCAATAACGGTAATTTTGCGTATAGTATGTCAGGGAAGGAGTTGGCAAGCGAAGAACAGAAAAAAGATTTAGGAGTTATAGTCACTGGTGATTTAAAAGTGGCGAAACAAAGTACAGCAGCGGTCATTTAGGCGAACAAGGTGCTAGGTTTTATAGCTTGGAATTTTGAGTACAAATCGGTGATATTATTGTTCTTCTTAATAAATCATTAGTTAGGTCCCATTGGGAATACGCGATCCAATTTTGGAATCCGCATGTGCGCAAAGATATAAATAAAATCGAACGAGTTCAAAGACGAGCAACTAAGATGATTTCGTCGCTTAGGACGAAGTCGTACGAGGATAGGCTTAAGGAGTTAAAATGGACTACACTCGAGACTAGGAGGCTAAGGGTTGATCTAATTCAGGCTTTTAAAATTATGAATAGGTTCGATAACGTTAATAGAGATAGCTTTTTCGAAATATCACAATATAATAGAACTAGAAATAATGGGTGTAAGTTGACAAGTAGAAGGTTCGAGATAGCAGTTGCCCAAAACTTTTTTAAACATAGAAGAGTAAATAGCTGGAATAGTTTGCCAGTAGAAGTAATTAGTAGTATATCTACAAACATGTTTAAAAATCGATTAGACGCACATGTTGATAGATTGGGTATAGTGTAAGGTAGTAAAATTAAGGTTTTTGTGGTGCGGAACCCACGTAACATTGTAGATCCCCTCCGCCACCACGGAGGACATGCGCAATACACAACTAACACCACAGTTAGGTAGACCAGGCATTAGTATTACATAAGTATTAAATATATACACCATATATATATATATATATATAGATGTGTGTGTGTGTGTGTGTATGTATATATATATATATGTATATATATATATATATATGTGTGTATATATTTAATACTTATGTTAGGTGAGTTCGAACGACGGTTCAGGATCGACCTGCGGTCGACCCCTCTGCAGCATCCCGCCTCATTTGCGGCATTTGGTGAAGGAAGGAATTGCTGTCTGATCTCCTCCTGCCCTCGTAGCCAGCCACGCATGGCTGGCCAGGGACTTTGCACAGGAATCTGTCCAGCTGGTTCTTGAAGTTATTCAGATCGTTGTGCTGGAGATTCCTCACTTCTTTTGGTAGGACAGTGAAAATTTTGGCCTCTTATTCCGAGGGTATTTTCCATCCTCGTTTTCATGGCCCCTTGTCCCACCGCAGCTGTGACCGTACAAAATCTGCCTCTTCTCTCATTCCAGTTTGTTTCTATTTCATTTCTAAGGTTAGGGACAGAGCCCTCAAGTATTTTCCATATGTATATTATTGTGTACCGCTCGCGCCTTCTTTCGAGAGAGTAAAGTTCCAGGGATTGTAGTCGAGACCAGCAGTCTTCACCTTCAGTTTCCTCTATCTTAGACGTAAAAGTCCTTTGTATAGCTTCAGTGTTCGCAATATCCCTTTTTCTGTGTGGACTTGTGAGTACTGAGCAATACTCAATTATTGGTAGGACTAGACTCTTCCATAATTTGAGCATGATGTTTGCTTTTCTGCTGCAGAAGTTCCTCCAGATAATTCCTATTATTTTTCTAGCCGTTGTAATTTTGATTTTATAGTGCTCTCTGAATTCTGCATCCGACGACATTATTACTCCAAGATCCCTGACTTATGGATTTGGTGTTATCTGTTTGGCTTGCATAGTTTTGTACCCTTTTTTTCTGTAGTTCCTTGTTACCATTTCTCAGAAGTTAGAATTTTTCTTCGTTGAACTTCATATTGTTGTCTTCTGCCCACTGGAATAATGTTTCAATGTTGTTTTGTAATCTTTCTATGTCACCTTCGTTCGATATTTCCTTGCATAGCTTTGTGTCATCTGCGAAGCATGATACAATACTGTCATTGATATCTGCATCAATATCAGCATTCAGTATTATGAACAGCAATGGAGCTAGTACTGTCCCTTGTTGGACAAAGCTCATGACTTCCGAGACTTCCGATTTGACTCCATTTTCCACCACTGTTTGTGTTCTTTGCGTCAAGAAATTAAATATCCATCTTCTCAGCTTTCAAGTAATTCTTGTATTCTTAAGTTTATGTGCTATAATTCTATGGTCACATTTATCAAAGGCTTTAGCAAAGTCAGTACATATTACATCTGTTTTGTCCTCGACACAGTGTTTCCAATATTTTCTCCTGGTGGTCTAATAGCTGTGATAGGCATGATGTTCCAGCCCTGAAACCATGTTGATTGGGGTTGTATAAGAAGTTCTTTTCTTTTACGTAGTATGTAGTTTCGCTTCTAATTATACGTTCAAAGCACTTTATAAGGTATGAGGTGAGAGATACCGGCCGATAATTCTTGGGCATTGCGCTGTTACCACCTTTGAATAAAGAAGCAATATTCGTGTTCTTTCATGGCAGTGGAGTTTGTCCTGTTTCGAGTGATTTCCTCCATCGTAAGTATAGCGGGTTGGCAATACTCTCTTTACATTTCTTCAGAAATGTGGCACTTCATATGTCTGGCTCTGGTGCCGAATTGTCTCGCATCTATGATAGAACCTCAATTACATCTCCTTCCGAGAACTCTAAGTTCATTAATAGGTTTGTGCCAGAATTGGTCCTTGGCTGATTTGTATATATGTCGAAAAATTCATCTGCGTTTTCCACGTTCATCTCGGACTTGGGGTGCTAAACACAGTTAAATTGTTTTTTAAGCAGTTCTTTCATTTTTTGGGGGGGGGGTCATTTGTGTGTTTGGCCTCCCCGTCTATCAATGGACCAATACTCTCTTTGCACTGCATTTTCCTTTTCGCAAAAGTGTAGAAGTATTTTGGGTTATTTTTCATGTTCTCTGCTACCTTTATTCCTCCTCGTTTGTCTTATGTATGACTGTTTGCTTTAGGTTCATTTCTATTTCCTCTAGTTTCCTCTCCAGTTTCAGTCTCCTTGCATCAGTTTTGCATCTGTGGAGATGTTTTACTGTTTGCTTCCGTTGTCTAAATAGTGTCCTGATTTTTCTCTCGAGCTTGCTACGTTTTTTCCTTTGTTTCTCTGGAACATGCTTCACAGTAATATAGGTTTTTTTTTAGACTCCATTTTCCCTAGTATTTGTTTTGGAGTCTTCTCGTGAAGTAGTAATTCCCTCTCTGGGATGCGTTTTCGGACCTCTGGGTGCTAACTTCAATTGTATATCGATTAAGTTGTGGTCGGAGAAATTTGTGTGTGTTACCTTTTTATTTATTATTATCTCATTGTAATTTGTCAAAATTAAATTCAAAACGTTCTCTTTCCTCACAGATTTCCTGAGTAAGGGCGTAATGTTCCATCATATCTATTAGCATTTTTGTTTGGGTTTTATCATCTTTTGTGATGTTACCATGAAACTTCTCAACATATATGACTTCGTAATTTTTCTTCCATGTTATGAGTGGGAAATTAAAATCTCCGCAAATTAGAATATTTTTTGTTGAAGTTTCAAGTAATTCTAACATGTTTTGTATTTCATTAGTGGCAAATTAGAATTCACTTTTTGTGGTGTTTGGTGGTCTGTAGACGTCCATAATAGTTAGGTTCAGTTCTTTTATTTCTAATATAATAATTTCGACTGTGCTGTTTGATTTGTTTATCTTCACCTCACACGTGTATGTGTTTTTCACGTTGATGCAACACCCTCCCCTTCGTCTAGCCACTCTATCTGCTCTATATATGTTGTAGTCCAGCAATTGCTATTTCAGTATTCTCGATGCAGTTTTCACAGCCTTTTTCGCCCTTATGTAAGAGTGTTTCCGTTAGGCATACTGTATGATATATATGCTGGTTTCCGTAGCTAAATTTTGCAGGTATTGTAATTTGCAGTCTGCATGGTCCGTATAAAGGCTTTGTATATTTGTGTATAATACATTTACCGGGTTTCTGATCTTCGTGTTCGAAATGATGGTCGTTTCCTGGTCAATGTCGGTTCCTGTTTGGTGTTATTGGTTGGGCCGCAGCATTTGGGAGTGTTGGGGTTGCGGCCCGTGATACCACGGTAGTTGTTGTATTATTGGTGGATGGTGTTGAATAGATTGGTGATGCGCGTAATGTTGTGGTGCATATATTTGCGGCGTTCTGTCTTTCCTTGTTAGAAGGGCAAGCTGTGCTTTTATTATCCTCATTTCTTCTAAAAAATATGTTTCATTACTCTTGTTATTACTTCTATGTCGAATATGATCTGTTTTTTCCCGTTCTCTTTGCGTACCCTTTATGTGAAAATACGGACACTCTATGTTCAGGCATTTTTTCTCCGTAATTGACTGTCTGCACATACGAGGGTGAAAAATGTAGCAGTGTGGTCCGTACCTGCATTTTTCATTCCTCATCATAGAGAAGCATTTTTGGGGGTTATTGTATATGCAGTTTGAGCCATATTTGCACGAACCTGTATTATAATATTCGCATATTGCCCGTCCTTGAAATTCCCTCTGAGTCTTATGTGATTCGATTTCCTTCTTCTTCTCCGTCGCCACTTCTTCCCTACTCAGTGGGTATTTTTCTTTCGGGGTGTATTTCGTATCTCTCTCTTTTGCCGTGAGTATTTCTTTATCTGAGGCTGCTTTCGCCCCTCCCTGTAGTGTTATCTATCTCATTTTCATTTTTGGTTGTGACGGCGTTTTTTTGTTGTTTCCAGGTTTTCTCTCTGGAGAACTGCTGTACTTGATTCTTCTGTTTCAACATTTTGTATTCCCCTTTGTACTAATTTCCTATTGTTTTCTATGCACTTTACGCACAAGAAACCATAAAGGCCAGTAGTATAGCCGCAAAAGGGGAGAGTGCAGGAATGTTGCAATTTATTACGTAATGTTGCAGGGAGGGTGGGGTGTTGCAAAGGGGTTGTTGCAAAGGGGTGGGGTTGTTGCAAAGGGGGGTGTTGCCAAAAAAAAAAATCCCCCAAAGAGTACCGGCCTTTGTTGCCAACCGGGGTTGCAAGGGGCATGCAACTTGGAGGCGGAGTTCTCCCCCAAGCTATTCCCCCTAAAGGGCCAGAAAGAGAAAGGAGGAGAGAAAGGAGGAGAGGTGTTCACCTGGCAGGAGCCAAGTGCATATTAAGACTTCAGCCGAGTAGGCGTTGTCTTATAGGCTCCTAATCAGCCAGTTGGCTGAGCCAAGGGGGGGAGGGGTACACCTGAAGGAGAGAGAGAGAGAGAGAGAGAGAGAGAGAGAGTAGTTGCCTTTGATTGCAAGGCATGCAACTTGGAGGCGGAGTTCTCCCCAAGCTATTTTCGTTTACCTAACCTAAGAGGCCTCTAAGGGGTTTTCCCAAAGGGCCAGAAAGAGATAGGACCAGAGGTCCTTGCAGGGCTGGGAGCCGAGCTTGTAATGACTCCGTCATCAGCTTCTCACTCTTTTATAGACCTCTATTCTGGCTGAGTTGCCAGATAGCGTCATGTATTCAGTTGCTGAGTTGCCAGATAGCGCCCTGTATTCAGTTGCCAGATAGCAAAAACCATATAAAATACCACAATATATTTATATAGTTAATAAATTGGAAGATTCATTTAAACACACGCTCCAATAAATCACTTAATTCCTATTTAAATACCGAAAAACGAAAGGAGAAGAAACCTTGCGAAGAAAATTGCAAAAAAACGAAATCTAAAGAAACGAAGAAAGTTGAAATTAGCCAAAACACAATTTGCAAAAAAAAAAAAAATCTAAAGAACGAAGAAGGTTGAAATTAACCAAAACACACGCTCGACCCCAATCCCCCATCTGTGTTTTTATATATATATTTATATTTATATATATATATATATATATATATATATATATATATATATATATATATATATTGAATTTCGCCGAATTAAAACAAAAAAGCACGCTCGCACGCTCGTACATTCCCCCCCAATCCCCTGCGAAGAAAATTGAAAAAAACGAAATCTAAAGAAACGAAGAAAGTTGAAATTAACCAAAACACACGCTCGACCCAATTCCCCGTCTGTATATATATATATATATATATATATATATATATATATATATATGAATAGAAACGACATAAGTATTAAGGAACGTTTCCGCACGTGTGCGGAAACGTTCCTTAATACTTATGTCGTTTCTATTCATTTATATACTGCGCGGTCATTGCAGTTATTTGCATATATATATATATATAGAAAGAATCATAATAACCGTGTCTATTTGTCAACCCTTATATATATATATATATATAATATATATATATATATATATATATATATTGAATTTCGCCGAATTAAAACCAAAAAGCATGCTCGTACATTCCCCCCAATCCCCCATCTTTGTTTGTATATGAACAACTCGTGCGCACACACACACACACACACGCGAGGAAAGGACTGGGTCAATTCGAAGAACACCTGCTTGTCGAGAGACCTTTTTTGGCCGCGAGGACCTTTCTTCCAGGCCGCTCTTGATAAGTCTCCCTTCACCCCAAATCTTAATAATAATAATGTTATTACTTCTACAATGAAACACATTCTCAATGCGCTTACGAAGAAATCTGAAACATACGGCAATTCAATACAGACGATCCTACTCCCTCATTCCCCCAAACCCCCCACTCATCTGTGCTTGTATATATAATAAACTAATGAACCACTCGTGTGCACACACACACACACACACACACGAGGAAAGGCAGAAACTAGGTCAATTCGAATCGTCTCCCAAGAGACCTTTTCTGACCGAGAGTTAATCTTTTTCTAGTCTACTTGAGCAAAAACCTCCGTTCACTCCAATTCTAATAATTATATATATATATATATATATATATATTATTATACTACTATAATTTGTAACACCCTACATAGGGTGGTACAAATTACAGTAGTAATAATAATTAACTCTTTCTCGCCGAATTGGAAAGCTTTTCAATCCGCCTTAGACCCACAGTTTAACGTGGAAACCGAATGCTCTTTTCTTTCTATATATATATATATATATATATATATATATATATATATATAGAAAGAGAGAGAGAGAGAGAGTGTTTTGTTTTTACAAAACATCGTAATGCACGATTTTTTCTATGTAGCAATAATAATTAACTCTTTCTCGCCGAATTGGAAAGCTTTTCACCCGACCTTAGACCTCCAGTTTAACGTGGATTCAGAAATACATCTCGTCGATTGCTCACTATTTCATCGAGATAATTAAAGCTCAGGAACTGCATTGTCTATAAGAGCTGTGGCGCGCGCAGCCTTCAGTGAACAACTGTTCTGTGGATCGAAATACATTTCGTCAGGGAGTCGTTGCTTACTCTTCCACATTTCAACATAACACGCTTATTGAACCGGATTTAAAATAACAGGTTCATTTGATCCGGAGCAGTAGAATGACCGCAAAGCATGTTAATGCATGATTTTCTCTTTAATAATAATAATAGCAACTAGCTCTTCCCCGAAGAGTGACAACGGTTAAGGTTTTCACTCCGCCTTAGACCCACAGTTTAACGCGGAAACCGAATGCTCTTTTAAAAATATAATTAGGATATATTTATAATTTCTTTATTATAAAATGTGGAACATGCAGTCTTCAGTGAACAGCTGTTCTGTGGATCGAAATACATCTCGTCAGGGAGTCGTTGCTCACTCTTCCACATTTCAACATACAGGATTATTGAACCGGATTTAAAATAACAGGATCACTTGATCCGGGGCAGTAGTATGACCGAAAGCATGTTAATGCATGATTTTCTCTTTAATAATATAATAAAACTAGCTCTTCCCCGAAGTGACAACGGTTGAGGTTTTCACTCCGCCTTAGACCTACAGTTTAACGTGGAAACCGAATGCTTTTTTAAAAATATAATTAGGATATATTTCTTTATATTCTCTCGATTACATTAGTGATCCGAGAATAGTGGGGAAAAATATTGACATGGTAAAGGGGTAATACGAGCATTAAATCTATTGGAGAAAATATAAAGATGTCATTAGTCGTCCGGCCCCATTATAGCGGATTGGTACACATCATAGCTCCACCCAGCTACACTAGCAACCAATCACTACGAACATCTGGCCTTAATCTTTTGGGGCGGAGCTAGGCGATTGTGCATATAAAAGGAGATATTTTTCAATTTGGAGTAACAGTAGCAATTTTCGCGTCAGTGAATAATCCTGCCAGGGCATTCCCTCCACCATGGACCTGTACGTCTCCCCGGATTTGTATGAAGAAGGTGACACTGCAGCATTAACTTCAATTAATCTTTTTAACACAATTGACCGTGATGAATTATTTCCAACGCAAACCGTTGAAGATATTTGCAGTGACGCTCCTTACAATCCGACGCAAGGGACTACCATAGAAATGTAAGTGTCTATAATTCGATTTTATATATATGGAGGGTTGTAGTATCTCGTCAAATACTTCATTTAGATACTCACCAAAAATCGAAATTTTTTATGGCAATCGTTTTAAATGTTATTTGGTTTTACCTCTTATCGCCATTATGCTAAAATCGAAATTTTTTATGGCAATCGTTTTAAATGTTATTTGGATTTACCTCTTAAATGAGTTTCGAACCAAAGATATCTTCACATAATGGGGATCTGTCTGTATACTCTGTATATGTTTTAAAAGAATGAACATTATTCCTTTAAGGTCCGATGAGGATTTGACACGTGTTATACAATCTTTTGAAGAATCTCGTGTCATGAATACGGAGGATATACTGATCAGTCAGCATAATGAATGTCACACCGAAATAATGTAAGTGTTTTTCGATCTTTTTGGGGTAAGAAACACAATATATTTTCATAAATTTATTAAATGAAAGAAATCAGTACAATAACCAACTACAGAATATACCGTTACAAATACACACACGAACAAAAACATTATACTATACAACGAGTACGTACAATTGGAAAACGGATTTTTATCTGTCTGCATACCATTTCATCGTTTCGACGAGTGTGGCACGGGCCAAATAAATTTAAAAAATTTAGAAATTCTTTATCACATGACATATGCATGAGAAATGAGACGCAGTACATTCCGCAAACATTACTAAAATATCCTTGTATACGAAACGGGTTCCATACAACTTCGGGAATATGTAACTGAGCGAGAAATTTTACAATGATAGGGTCACTCCAGGGTTGAGTACCGAGTGAATCAAAATAGTACAGACGCTGTCTATTTTTAAAATAGACAGCGATCCAATGAATCCCTTCATTACCGATGACATCTGTGTTCACAATAAGACTACCGCATTCTCGCGTACTTGGCAAACTCAATGTTTCATTCTTCGCAAACACGCCGATAAATTTGGAACGTGTGACTCGTTCCATTACTTTCTGAAGTGTATTAGCATCCATTTTAAAAGTCAGTGATAACGCCCCTAAATCTATCTACTTCTATTAGGGCTTGCGATTGGAGATATACTAGTACACTAATAGGAGCGTCTATAGGCTTGGCGAATTCCAGCCGCACTGAGATGTTTCCGCTCTGCTGTGGGGTTAAATGGGTATTTACGCTAGCAGATAAGTCAGGTGTAATGTCAAACGGATAAAGGTTAAATTGATCAATGAATTCTTCCTGCGTTACCCCATTACCAAGCTCATCACAATCACCTGCAATATGGGTCAGATTACTATAGGCTCTGGCACAAAGAGGTAACACAGCGTCTGATGAATAGTCCGTACCCATTGTTCCACCCAAAGCAGTGCCATTAACGTATAGAGTTATATTTTTAAGTCCGAAATTCTCGAATTTAAAGGCACTCTTTTTATATTTTCCACTCACCGAAGCATGGTCCTGCATACCGATTAATATCCTTTTAGGAAGATTTCCCAGGGCAATGTTTTCTATCTGCTTCGATGCCAACCCTGCAGGAACCGTATATAGTTTGATTTGTACTCTGTTAATAGGATATTTCACTGTAGCGTTTAGTAAATTTTTCTCAATTTCTAGTTGTTTTGGTGAACTTAATTTCACTCGCCGTACGCGGAGGTATGTGTCCATAATGTGAACCACAACGGGCTTTGCACCCTCTTCTTGATCAGCATCCAGATTTAAGCAGATCTCAGGACTCGTGCGGGTGAGCTTTATTTTCATATCCACCCCGTTGACAAGCAACTTCTCCTGGAAAGTGAAATCTGTGTGCAACCGTCCAAAACACTCGTATATTTTCTTTTTAGAATTTTTAAATTTGTCCTTTATACTACTTTCATCTTTAGTTTGATAATATCCCTCGGCACTTAAAAAGGTAGCCTTCGCTTCTTTGGAAAAGTTGAGGACATTTTCCAGATAGGCTCGTAGATGATAGTACCCCGTGCCTGCCGATATGTTGGTCTGATTTAAATATACGTCACACTGGTTGAATATGGAGTGCAGAAAGTTTGTTTCAGGGTATACAGCATATTTGTCATCGCAGACCGTTCCATCAGAATGGGCTATACGTAGCTTAGCGTACATGTGCACACAGCTTGGATCAAAAAAGTAAGGGCCTGAGCTGGGTATCACGAATTCTATAGGTGCACTCGGGGAACTAATTGTGTTTAAAGGGTTAATTGTAATAAAGTCACTGTGCTCAATAGAAACTTGGGTTGGAGGCAGCTCAAAAAGGGACAGCTCCGATTTACAGCATTGTGAACTACATGGGTGGATGAAGCGTGCCATGGCGAAATAGTGATCCTCTCTCGACAAGTGGTAAACAAACTATGATTCATGAGATCAATGTCCTTAGCTTATATCAGTCAAAAAAGTGGTCAACCATAGGTTTCATTCGCTTACAGCACTTCTTTTTTGATAGCCTTTTACGTTTAATACCACGTGACCCCTTCTTCCGGGCAGCCCTCTTCTTCTTCTTCCCGCCACCACGCATTTTTCTCTTTGCATCTTTGATGATTTCGTCCCGTGTACGCTTTAAATGTTTTTTTAGAGCTTCTTTAGGTTTAGCCCCGGCCAATATGTCTTCTGCAGTGTTAAGCCTGATTGTAGCGCTTTCCTTCCGAGGTATCTGGCACCCCTCTTCAGCAAAGGAACAGCCGTACGTAGTATGGATGAAAAAATGGATCCAAGTCCACTACCGCGCTGGTATCTCACCCCTCGATAGACGGTGAAAGGCTTTCTATCCATTATAACTCAGTGCGTCGAAAGTGTAGCTTCACTGTTAAGCTCCCGTTACCGAATGGGAAGTTTTCACCCTCAATCGTTCTTATATATATTGAGATATTGGTTATTAAATTAGTTGCGACATTCACATAATGGGGTCTGTCATATGTAATACTCAAACTCCTTCCTCTATGGTTGGGGATGTGAGCAATGCGCAGCAGGCGTGCCTGGGTATCCCCAACAAACTGGTGCTCCACTATATTACTGTAAATATAGCACATGTCTGGGGACCTTTCAGCCAATTTCTCCATCTTCAATTGATACATTAATCTGGACAAGTCATGCTGTGTCTCGTGAAATGTGTCTCTTTGGAAGGCTGCGCTATATCGGCCATTGGTTAGAATTTTGAACTTTCTATGGTCTTTAATACGTCTGTTAGTCTTTGATTTTAGGATTAGTGTATGTGCAGGGTTGTTTACGATTTCGTATACTAAATCATTCGTAAGGTTTGAGTTTCTTAAACTTACGTTTAAGCCTCTCACAACATCCTCGACCGAACCATATTGACCCGGTCCTAGTCTTACTTCTGTACTGTAATACCGTGCAACCTTAGTCCGAGCGATACGAGTTTCATCCATAGCTACCCCAGCTTTTTCACACTCGTCAATGTCTCTAAGAATCGTAAAAACGGTTTCTTTATGTTCAATATTTAAAAAGATGGTGTCCAGCTGAATTTCGCATATCCCCACCTCATACGAATCACGACCCAATTCAATGTGCCCGTGGAGTTCTGTTACAAAGTTGGCTAGTGTGTTGTTAGGGTGTACAGACAGGGACGAGGAGGACGGGAGTGTGACGTAGAAATGGTTAGGAGCCATGTTGCATACTATTTAAGCTTCATTATTGCATCAGCTTTTATATAGGTGTTGAAGCTTTCTGGGTACCCTAGCCATTTCACCAGGTACATTTTTCTCTTTCCTGAACCTTTGCTTCCTAAAATTTTCTCAATTTTAAACACATTTTTTCCTAAATTAAACGCAACTTTCTGCAATTCCTCGCGGTAAAACCTCCTGAGATTTCTTCCCCATTCAAATCTTCAATGTAATACATCATTATCTCACCTTTAGGTCTCATAGCCCTAACTTTAAAAATCTCGCGTGTCCATCCTTGCTCAAAACCCTTTGCGAATTTATTCCCCGAACGCGACAGCCTTACATAATCATTGATTTTGAAGCGCGCGAGTGGTGGTGGTGGTGATCCATCTCTTCTCGGGAGCGTACCTCTTTCTAAAACTTCGTTAGGTGTTGTCCCAATCGTGCGATGGTGTGAGCGGTTGTAGGATGATGCCAATGATTCCAGAATGTCTAGAAATCTGTACGTGTTTTTATGTGTAAAATAACGGTGCATGCGTTCCTTTATGGTGCGCTGAACTCTTTCAGCTAAAGAAGCCTTATGTATAGAATTGGTTGTGTAATACCTGATATTAAACTCTGTCAACATGTTCTGAAAAGCACGGCCTATAAATTCCTTCCCCATATCCGTACAAAAATAGCCAGGAACCCAGTTTTCTTTTAACATTAGCGTTTTGGTGGCTTTAGCAACTGTTTCAGGTGATTTATTTTTCAGAGGAACTAGCCACAGATATCTAGAGAATACGTCTATTACACTGGTCAACACTCATTTTATTGCCAATCATATTAGAGTGATTTTCGGGTAACTTTGTGGCGCTGATTCCGAATATGACATCGGTTTTGCTAGATTGGCTCTAATTTATGAGATAATTGGTACCCCATTGAAACACGTAAAAATGCAAAAAATTTAATGTTCAGGCGGAGCCTACTTACTGGTTGGGTCGATGACTTAATACGGAGGGGGAATATCTAGAATGATCGCGGAGTATACATAAGATATTCGCGTGTCTCACCATCTAGAATGTTCCGGTAGTTTCCCATATGCACGCGTTATGGTTACGTTTCCTATTAATTGAGGGTATTCATTATCTCAAGAACTAGAGCCAAATCGGAAAAACTACTTTCATTTTGAAATTCAGCAACCCCAAAATACCCTAAATTCGTACGAATTTCCTTGGCAACGAAACAAAAAATTTTTTTTGTTGAGCTGTGTTATGAATAGAATGTAGCGGTAACCATCGTTATACACAGAATATCTTTGCATGTCTGTTAAATCTGCTTGCCAAATAGAATCAATCGAGGAAGCCGTTGTCATGGCTGTTTTAAACCTTTTTCTCACAGGCTTATGAAGCGTATAAGCGTCCTGTTCCCTCAAAAATCTTTCAACATCTTTTTTTCCTACTCCGTAAACACTTCTGTACAGTCTATCTACGCCGCCGTAAGAGGATGGGTTAGAAATGTCATAATAGCGTTTAGTTAATACGTTAGCCATTTGCGTATTTTAGAGGCACGTGGGTAGGGTTGGTTTAACCTCTTCTTGCTCCTCTTCAAAGGTGTTACCGCCGGGGGTGACGGCGCCTTCAATTGTGTCACATGCGTTGCATGTTCCAAGTCTTTTAACCTGTTCAGATTTCCTATCAACGTTTTAGGGACATTTATTTGTTGTAGTCTTGCTTTAATATGCTTCCATCCTGATGGTGATGGCCTATCCCACTTTCTCACCAGATCATGGACAATGTCTACGATATTCGATCCCTGTACCTTTGATCCTTCCACAATGATCTCGCCTGTATCGGTCCATTGTATGGCTGGATCCTCATGCAATAGATTATAAAGACTTAAGCCTTTATTATGTGGGAGGGTGCTTTTTAATACATGTTCGATATGTTGTGTGGCTAATCCCTTAATTTTTGGTTGGTCAGCTGTATCGTCGGGCTCAGATCCTATGTCGCCATGTCCATCGTCCCCCGTGCTGTGCCTAATAACCACAGGAATCTCTGTAGGGCCCTTATAATTTTCGTACTTGTGAAGAAATTTCTGCAGAGCTTCTTGGCATAAGATTCTTTTCTCATCAGGTGTTTTTTCACTGTTTAATAGGGCTAGCAATTCGCTTTCCATTCTTTTACGTCTGCTTTTACGGGGATCTAGATCCGTGTCTGGATTCCTTTGCAGTGAAGCGTACATCTCGTGGGGAATCACTACCACTTTCTTCATTATATTAATCTAGTCAGTAAAGGACCCAAAACTGAAAATAAGATGGGGAGAAATGACCCTCCTGTTTGTACAATAATTCGTTTTTTCTTCGCTACAGTTTGACTTTTACGAGCGAGTGCACGTATTATGTTCTTGTAGCGGCGTAGGCGAGCCTTCTGAGGGGTTTTCATTGATACATTGCAATTTATAACGTTAAGACAGATTTCACAGATGCATTTTAAAAGTCGGCGTCGAATTTTTAATAAACATCTGCTGCATTGCCCGGGCAGTCGATGATAGATTTTTATTAATTCACGGTATTTCTTTAGTCTCTTTGTCATTCTGGAATATACACCGTTTCAGGCTCGTTTGGAAATATATTCGTTCGTAGAAGCACTCTAAACGTGTTTCGCGGATGAAGGTCGCAAAACAAATATCCGTAACGCGTGCTTGTAGCTTCTTTATAAACTTCCAAAAACTCCTTACGCTGATTCGGGAACATTTGATTGGCTAATACCCCAATTTGTGATACATCTC
Source organism: Bathynomus jamesi (assembly GCA_023014485.1). Classification (NCBI taxonomy): domain Eukaryota; kingdom Metazoa; phylum Arthropoda; class Malacostraca; order Isopoda; family Cirolanidae; genus Bathynomus; species Bathynomus jamesi. The sequence goes on from JAJOZX010004070.1 coordinate 217,579, forward strand.
TCCGTATACATCTTTACGAGCGAGTGCACGTATTATGTTCTTGTAGCGGCGTAGGCGAGGCTTCTGAGGGGTTTTCATTGATACATTGCAATTTATAACTTTAAGACAGATTTCACAGATGCATTTTAAAAAGTCGGCTTCGATATTTTTAATAAACATCTGCTGCATTGCCCGGGGCAGTCGATGATAGATTTTTATTAATTCACGGTATTTCTTTAGTCTCTTTGTCATTCTGGAATATACACCGTTTCAGGCTCGTTTGGAAATATATTCGTTCGTAGAAGCACTCTAAACGTGTTTCGCAGATGAAGGTCGCAAAGCAAATATCCGTAACGCGTGCTTGTAAATGTCTTGGCAAACGTTTTATCCATCTCCAATGTCTCGGCAAACGTTTTATCCATCTCCAACATGAGATCGTCAATTACAATGATTGTATGTTCATTTCCCTTTAACGAATTAACGTCATATACGCCTTTGTAGAACAAAATATCATCTTGGTACTCGTCCATTTCTAACACGTCACACTCCTAAGTGGGTCATTTACAAAATATTACAAATTTTGAGTGCTGTTCCTTATATTTTGCTTTCTTCTCCCACAGAACCGTGAATGACGATGAGGTAGAGCATCTCATCATTGACATTACGGATGACCTCGACGACAGTGTAGTTGTGATCTCCTCCCCTGCCAACGAACCCTCACCAGCGATACCGGTAGCACGTCCAAAGCGGAGGTGTGATGAAGAGAACCCCACGTCAGGTATAAAGCGACCGAAATACGCGCCGGTTGGACCAGTAATAGATCCCCAGCCCTCAACCTCTTACGCAACAATCCCCCCAGCAGCATCTCCCGCTAATATATCCCCTTATTCATCCGCCACAGTTGCCCCCCGTTCTGTTAAGTCTACAGTAATAGATCCCCAACCCTCAACCTCCTACGCAATAGTCCCCCCATCAGCACCTTCCGCTAATATACCCCCCTAATTCATCCGCCACAGTTGCACCCCGTTCTGTTGAGGATGATATAACGCTTGAGTTGGTGCGCTCCGCAGCCCCCACCCCAGCCTTGACTAGAAATCGGTATAGAGTAAGGGTCGACCCTAGAGCCATGTATAGCAATGGAATTGAGCGCGGGCTACGCCGGGTTGTACAGCGTATTGTAGAGTTTGCTCTTCAGAACCGCGACGAGCGTGAAGTCAGGACGAGTCTGTCCTTTGGATTCGGGTCAGATGACGGTGATGTAGATGATTATTGGGTGATAGTGCCATTTAGACGTTTGGCGGCTGAAGATGTAGAATATATATTAGGACGTATAATGCAGGCCGCCCAAAGTAGTATAGCCTTTAATATGGACAACTTCACGGTAAATATTGATCGTATTCCGTGTTGCGGGCCATAGTGCCATACCGTATACTCTTAACTTCATTCTCCGACTATTTACCGAAAGCATATAAACGTCGATCGTGGTTGCGGCTTTATAGCAGTACTCTTAGCACGTATGTTTACTGTACAAAATACACGGACTCAAAAATTTGGTTGCCTACGGTCGTGGAACGTGCCCTAAACTAGCTGTAGACTGTGAACTTGAATTTGACTGTAATATGGGTCCTGAAGAGCTGAGAATGGTAGAACAGGAAATGAATGTCAGTATAGTTGTGTATTTGGGTTGGATGATCGTCGTAGGACTGTGTATGTTTTAAAAGCTGTGTGAGAGATCGTACAAGACCCCTACTTATTTTAGGATTGTCAGGGACAACGTATCTCCCCATCCGTAATATAAGGTGGCTTTACGCGAGTTATGACAAAAGTCGAAAATATGGGAGACATCATGATTTGTGTAAGGGGTGCCTCGAGTTTGCGGATGATATAGTGAGACATTGTAAAGAATGTCACATGGTATGTGAGCAGTGTAAAAGCACCAAATGTGAAAGCCGTGCAGTTGAAGCTGAGAAGAGAGACTGTGATGTGTGTAGACGCACATTTTTCAATAATAACTGCTTTGATTTCTATAAATCAATTGGCACGTGCAGGAAAATGAGAATCTGTGAATGTGGTATGTTTCACACAATGGATAATTGGGGGAAATTTAAGCACAAGTGTGACGAAATTCACTGTCCTACATGCCAGGAGGAATATAAGGCGGATGGAGTAAAGCATGTATGTTATATGAAAGATGCTAAGCCTAAAAATAACCCTTGTATAACTGAATACTACGATATAGAAACATATACGAACGCTGAAACCAAAGAGGTAATTCCACATTTACTTGTGAGCCAGACCATCTGTGATGAGTGTATGGGGATCGAGTGTGACGAGTGCCCCAAATGCGGTAAACGGACAAACGTTTTTAAAACGAATGTCCGCGATAGTCCTGTGAAACTATTTGTGTCCTATATTGTCAAGTTAGCCGACTAGTTCAAAAAAATGACTGTGTATATTCTCGCCCATAACGGGGCAAAGTTTGACAGGCAGTTCCTTTATAAGGAGATGCTTGAACACGAATCCTCTGAGATATTTACAGGTGATCCATTGAAAAGAGGCAACAAATTAATAAAGATGCAGATAAGAGGCAATGTACAATTTAAAGATACTTTATTATTCACACCTTGTAAATTAGCAAAGCTACCCAAGGTGATGGGAGTAGCAGCTGAAGTTTCCAAAGGATACTTCCCTTACACTTTCCTCACCAGCGAGACTTTAAACTACGTACGCCCACCACCGCCCAAACATTATTTTAACTATGACTGTATGGATGAACGTGAAGACTTTGATCGATACTACGACAGTTTTAATGAAAGTAACCCTTATAATATAGCTGATGAATGTGAGCGTTATTGCGTGAATGATGTGCGCGTGCTTAGAGTATGTTTCCAGGCCTTTAGAAGGATGTACATAGCCCGTTTCAAATGCGATCCACTGCAAGTCGCAACCACCATCGCATCATTATGTTTTACGGTGTTCAAGAATAACTTCATGCCTAAAGACACCTTAGCCATTATTCACCGAAACAAACCCCGCAGTTACGGACACAAGGCTATTTACTGGCTCATGCACCTACAGGAACAGACAGGTGTATACATAAAGCACGCCCGCAACACGGGTGAAGTACCCATTAAGATTAATGGACGTGTTTTTTGGGTTGATGGGTTAAGTGAGAACCGTGTCACTGGTGTGAAGACTGTGTACTGCTTTAACGGATGCTGGTGGCATGAATGGCCCCGTCCTGAGTGCGGAATCGCCGGAGATATCCACAGTAGATCTCCTGCCGACTGTCTTGCATGGACCCGCACCCGCGATCAACTTATAGGATCACAGTTCACTCACAAAGTCTTGTGGGAGCATGAATATGATGCACGGATAGAGACAGACGAGGTGTACCGTGAGGAAATAAACACGATCAAGCGTTCAATGGTGCTGGATCCTCTCAAATGTGGTGATAGCTTGTTTGGAGGACGTACAAATCCATTCAGACTATACTTTCCACCTACGGAGGGCGTGAAGCTCCATTACTACGATTTCTGTTCTTTATACCCATACGTGATGAAGAACAATCCGTACCCCGTGGGCTCTCCTGAGAAACTGGTGGGACCTAACCTGCCCTCCATCAATGAATTTTCAAGAAATTTGAATGATCGTTACTTTGGGCTCTCTTTCGTAGACGTACTCCCGCCACGCAATTTATGGATGCCAATCTTACCTGTCGTTATCGACGACAAGCTCATGTTTCCCCTGTGCGTGAAGTGCGCGGAAGAGGATAACGGCGATTGTAACCATATACCCCACCAGCGTAAGATCAGAGGCGTATATACAAGTCCTGAGCTGGCCCTAGCCGTACGCCATGGTTATAGAATACTGAAGATACATGAGTTGTTGGAGGTTTCAGAAGCTACCCAACCTTTTCACACCATATATAAACGCCTTTTTGAAGGATAAGGTTGAGGCATCAGGTATCCGCGAGGAGTTGATACCGAAGATGAAAAGTCTGCCTATATTCAACGTTACCGCGACCGCGAAGGTATACAACTTGATCGTGCCCAAATTGCAAAGAATCCTGGCAAGCGCTTTAGTGCAAAGTTGTGTCTAAACAGTCTATGTGGAAAATTTGCGCAGAATACCGGCAAAGGGAACATTCATTTGGCACAAAGTTATAGTGATGGCTGGGATTATGCCAATGCTCCCGATAAAGAGGTCACGGAGATCGTGAATGTAGGTAATACTTACATAATAAAGTACAACAACACTGAATTGGGCACAGATACCTCAAGGGTTACAAACATACCTGTGGCCAGCTTCACAACAGCCTACGCCCGTATAAAACTTTGGGGTCTATTGCATTCTCTTGGGCGGAGAGTATTGTATGCCGATACAGATAGCGTGATATTCACAGAGAGGGAGGGTGAATACATGCCCACTATTGGGGAGTTCCTCGGCGAACTCACTGATGAGATCAAGGATGAGTATGGGGACAACGCATACGCCGACTCTTTTGTCTCAACAGGACCTAAAACTTATGGGATGCGGGTCATGGTGGGGGAGGATATGAAATATATCGTGAAGGCAAAGGGTATTACGCTCAACCATGCGAATCGGCGGGGGGCGTGAAGGAACTTAGGGGTACGAAGGTGTGCCGTAACACCTATAGGAAACGTTACCAGTTACCTGGTACCTATGATACCGTACCCTGTGGATACCATAACGTTTGATGCTTCTATTGTTAACTGACACGTATTTGTCTTGTATATAATCGTATCTATTGATATATTACACGTATTTGTAAATATATATATAGCTTGAATATCTCGTTTATTAAATCGTATTTGTAAATATATATATAACTTGAATATCTCGTTTATTAAATCGTATTTGTAAATATATATATAACTTGAATATCTCGTTTATTAAATAAATCATGTTTCAATTAGCGTTTTTCTCTTTGTGTGTGTGTGTGTGTGTGTGTGTGTGCGCGCGCGCAGTGAAAGTTCTAAGCTCCGCCCACTGTAAGATCAGCAACGTGAGTCATGCTACTATCTGGGAGTCCCTGCGTGGTCAGTCGACTGCAGTAAGCCCTTGAGATCAGACGTGTATTCGCCAGCGTAGAAGAAAAGATCAGACGTGTATTCAAATGGCTACCTTTAATATTGCTTGCACAACGTTTATGAAATGGTATTCAGCAAAGTGCCAGGATGTGGTGGATACCGAAAAACTTCCTATTCCACCCTCCTATGCCTCTTTTAAAACCACATTGGATTGTGCGAAGATGCAAGATGTACAAATACTCTACGGATGTTCTGGTGAGACCGTTGAAGGCTTCCGTTGCACAGACGATGTGCTGAAGTATGCTGTAGAGCTAAACTTTATAAAGTCTCACATATACCGTGAAGTAAAAGAAACAACGCGTGTAGAAGAGAAGCAGCAGGTATGAATAATGAGTCTTGCGGATGGGTGGTGTGACAAGCGGTATTACGTCATGCTACACCATGTCGATTACTCATACCGTACGATTGAAAATGTGAATCTCGTGATCATGGACAATCTTAAGTATTTTTATCACTATATTAATGTATATCATGATGAGGTTCGTAGTGAGGTTGTGGCTAGTGCCCTGCGTGAGTTTTTAACAGACTTTAGAGACGAGTATCGTTTGATGGGCAGAAAGGAAAAATATGAGCATATGTTCCTCTCAAATAGTGCGCCGGAGTGTGAAGATGTTTAGTAAAACAAAATGTGCCTAGTTCGTGAAAATTATCCTGAGGTAAACTGTCTGGTGCGTAGTCTGGTAGTGATAAAACCGAAATTAATTCTTGTACCGGAAAAACACCTACCCAATATGTACAACAATTCGGTGCGACTCGCGGGTCATACGAGTTCGAACAACCCCATTCACGTATCATCGAGTCAGCCGCCCGTCGAACCGTTCCTGCCTACCTGCGTGCCTCACTCGGCTCATAGTTATCTCAGAGCTTGAACCGAGTGGAGGTGCGCTCCTCGAATACGATGGAACTTCCTTTGGCGTAAATCCGGTACCGTTAGCTATGTACTGGAAACGGAATGTAGACAAACAAACAAACGGGTTTATTTAAGTGTCGAGGAGATGAAGAGAATCTTCGTGATAGTTGAGAAGTGGAGTGAAGATCGTTATAAAATACCTGCTAACGTAGGTACAAGAAGAGAGCAGATTAGTGACGCACCCTCATACGCCGTTGTATGTACGTTGTGTATAAATAACGATCGGCCGTGCATTGATATACGGCTGATGTGGAAGAATGCTTCTGATAATAACGCTCTTGTTCCTACGCGAAACCGTTTCATCCTCGACAGAATGTTTGAAATCGTTGGATTCCGCAAGCTGAAACCTATATTAGACGCGCGTGTTACGGATATGCTTTATTTTGATACAGTACTTGAATACGCATACACCGCTCTGCTCGATGGTTTTACCGAGTGTAGGGTTGAACAGGGTGAGAATGGTCTAGAGCTGTACGTTTATTTAAAAAGTTTAGACTCTTTGAAATACCATGAACTTTGGTACAAAGCAATTGATCGGTACAAGGCTGAGCTCACGATTGAAAAGCTCGAGTCGGTAGAAATAAACCATCGATTGGAAAAGTGTGTTTATAAACTTGTGTTTAATAATGTAGCTAACGATGAACTCTTTGTGCGTGCTTTTAATTGTATTCTAGACGTATTTAAAGATGACTTACCAACCGGTTGTAAAGTGGGAACAAAAATAGTACTGAACGATATGAAAGCCCTTCATATCGAATACAGCTTTCCCTATACTTTAAGCGGTGAAATATTATTAAACCGCATATACTGCGTAATGCAGAGCAATCATGATGTAATTGTAAACTCGATTAAGTGCGAGTTTAGTATTTTGAAAAAAAAGTGAAATGTATTTATATATTTTGCGTGATATTTCCCCTGTACTGTTATGATTATATGCATATTTCTATTATTATTGAAATGTATATTTATTTCTATATATCTCCATAATTGTGTGTGTATATATTTTTTTGATTATATGCATATTCCTCAATTATTATTGAAATGTATACTTATTTTCTATATATCTCCATAATTGTGTGTGTGTGTATATATTTCTTATTATTGAAATGTATATTTATTTTCTATATATTTATAATAAACAGAATGATGCAATGTTGTTTTACTTAATTCTAATTATAACATGTTACGCCTTCTGTGTACCTGAGCAATGGTATCTGATGGAACGAAATCTTTTAATTGTTTAGTGAGACAACTCACCATAATAATGCTAAAAAGTGGTATCTGGCAACTGAATACATGGCACGAAATCTTTTAATTGTTTAGTGAGACAACTCACCATAATAATGCTAAAAAGTGGTATCTGGCAACTGAATACATGGCGCTATCTGGCAACTCAAGCCATTTACGGCTTCTAAGCCAACTGGCTGATTAGGAGTCTATAATAATGTATACAATGGTATCTGGCAAAGCTAAAAAGTGGTATCTGGCAACTCAGTCTTCGATTAGAATTAATTAATTAAATATATAGCACAAACTGAATACATGGCGCTATCTGGCAACTCAAGCCATTTACGCCTTCTAAGCCAACTGGCTGATTAGGAGCATATAAAACAACGCCTACTCGGCTGAAGTCTTAATATGCACTTGGCTCCTGCCAGGTGAACACCTCTCCTCCTCCTTTCTCTCCTCCTTTCTCTCCTTTCTCTTGGGGGATAACGCCGCCTCCAAGTTTTCCTTGTTGCACCTGCAGCACCCGGGAAAAAAAATATTTTGCAACCCCCCACCTTTGCAACAACCCCACCCCCCTTTGCAACACCCCACCCCCTTTGCAACAACCCCACCCCCTACGCAACATTGCAACATTACGTAATAAATTGCAACATTCCTGCACTCTCCCCTTTTGTGACTATACTACTAAGGTCTATGATTTTGTTATTTACTCTATTGATCATTTTCCTGTTGTTTCTAAATTCATGCATTCGTAGTGTTTAAAGGTATACCACAGAATGCATTTTAAGCCCGAGTTCTGTCTGCGTCATTTTTGCAATCACAGAGCTGATGTGCAGCGCATTCCATTAAACATAATCCTATTCTATTCCGTTTTCTGGATTTACGGCAACTTATACATTTCTTCGTAATTTTTGCCATTCTTTCCTTTATTTTCTTTTCTTCTCGCTTCCCAAATTTCTCTCGATATCTCGACCTTCGTTTTATCGCTCTTCCAAATTGTTTCTAACCTTTTTCCCCGCGATAGGCTTAATGTACAAATCTATATAGAATATATGATAATCTATATATAATATACGTATAATATATCTATATATTATGTAAAATCTCTCTCTATATATATATATATATATATATATATATATATATATATATATATTATATGATATAGGCTATGTATGAAAAAGTAAAAAATTATAGTAGCTAAGAAAATGTAAACCATTAAAACCAAAAGGTAAATAGATGAAAATAAAAAGTTACAATTATAAAAAGTAGCTACGAAAAATATAAAGGCATTAAAACTAAAAGGTAAATAAATAAAATAAAAAAGTACCTTAACCAAAACATAGCAGATCTACCGATGATTCATCAGAATTTAGGTCTGGTTTTAATTTATAAATAAACAAAGATTCCATAATTTTGAGCTTAAGGTCAGAGCTTCCGGCAGCAAGTACGGCGAAATTAGACTGTGAAATTGGGTGGTTATTCTTGTGTGAATAACATCCTTGTATTTAAATAAATGATAAATCGATTTAGACGGGGTAAAAATAATTTTTATACATAGTTGTGGGTAGAATTCCTTGAGCAATTTTAAAAGTTTGTTTCTAATGTTAAAACTTGAGGTTCCCATATAAAGCAAAGTGAAATACAGGATATCTTTGGGGACTGTAATTACGTCTCTAGTTGTGGGGTTTATTAATCTATTTAAGGTTCTGCCTATTGTAGTCTCCACCAATCTAGAAGGCAAATTATTCTTGGTAAGGAGTTTTCGGATGAACTCTAGTTCATCGTGTAGTTTAAAATAATATGAACAGATATTGAAAGCTCTGTTAGTCAGAGTCGAAATTAATTTTCGTTTGAAACCTGAAGGGATAAAGGAAGAAAAGTTCGTAGTAAGATTGGTGAATGTCGGCTTTCGGTAAACGGAAGTTTCAAAAGAAGAATTAGTTTTTATTACCTTAATGTCCAAAAAGGACAGAGAGCTATTAGATTCAGTTTCTGAAGTAAATTCAATATTAGGGTGCTTAGAATTGAGATAATTACAAAACAAAGGGATGTGGTCTGGTGATTTGAACAGAAGAAAAGTGTCATCAATATATCTTCAATAAAAAACCGGTTTGAAGTTGAAAGGACACCCACATCTAGAGACGTAATTACAGTCCACAAAGATATCCTGTATTTCACTTTGCCTTATATGGGAACCTCAAGTTTTAACATTAGAAACAAACTTTTAAAATTGCTCAAGGAATTCTACCCACAACTATGTATAAAAATTATTTTCACCCCGTCTAAATCGATTTATCATTTATTTAAATACAAGGATGTTATTCCTATACTTCTTAAGTCATCCATAGTTTACCAATACAAGTATGACCACACTGTATGGGGTCATACAGTATATAGGTAAAACGAAAAGACACTTAAAATCTCGTATTTACGAACATCTCGGTAAATCGGTCCGTACAAATTTACCTCTTGGCAAACCACCTAATTCTCTCATTCATAATCATTAACACAACAATAACCACCCAATTTGATAGTCTAATTTCGTCGTACTTGCTGCCGGAAGCTCTGACCTTAAGCTCAAAATTATGGAATCTTTGTTTATTTATAAATTAAAACCAGACCTAAATTCTGATGAATCATCGGTAGATCTGCTATGTTTTGGTTAAGGTACTTGTTTATTTTATTCATTTACCTTTTAGTTTTAATGCCTTTATATTTTCCTAGCTACTTTTTATAATTCTAACATTTTAATTTCATCTATGTATATATATATATGTATATATATATATATATATATATACTGTGTATATATATATATATATATATATATATATATATATATATATATATATATATATATATACCGTATATATATATATTAAATATATGTGTACTGGTCAAAAAAAGAAACGCAATTTTTAGATTTATTAATAAACATGAGGACTCAGTATATAGTAAATGATTCTTTAACATAACAAACAGTCAATAACGCGTATGGCCACCCCTAGCCACAATGCAGGCTTGGAGTCTGGCCCTCATCGACCTCAACAGTCTCTGCAGGAAAGCAACAGGGATGGCCCTCCACACTTCAATAATTGCATTGGTCAGTTCCCTGATGTTCTGCGGCTGATGCTGACGTCTGCGAACTCGCCGTTCAAGTTCATCCCATGCGTGCTCTATCGGTGACATGTCTGGGCTGAAGGCTGGTCATGGTAAGGTCTGCACCTGTTGTCCCTGCAGGTACGCCTGCACTATCCTGGCTGCATGAGGTCTGGCATTGTCCTGTTGCAGGAGCACCAATTCTGGATGCCTCATGAATGGAAGAACATGTGGGTGAAGAATCTCATCCCTGTAGCGCTGGGCAGTCAGAGCGCCATCAACAACCACCAGCTCAGTTCTTGAAGCAAAGGCAATTCCTGCCCAAACCATGACACTTGGTCCTCCCCATCTGTCATGCTCCACTACTGCAGCATCTGAGTATCGCTCCCCTGGTCGTCTGTATACCCTGACACGGCCATCAGAATTGGACAGTCTGAAGCGAGACTCGTCAGAAAAGAGGACTTGGTTCCACATTCTTTGTGTCCAGTCACGGTGCTGATAGGCCCATTGCAGGCGTCGTTGCCTTCTTGCATCAGTGAGAAAAGGACCTCTGTAAGGCCTGCGGGATCGGAGTCCTGCATTACGGAGTCGGTTTCTGACGGTCTGTTCACTAATTCTGTTGTTGTGGATACCAGGTGTCTCTCTGGCTGTCTGACGAGCATTCCGCTGCCGATGACGCAGGTGCTGCAGTACAATGTGGCGATCCTGGCGTTGGGTCGTCACACGAGGTCGCCCACGTCTTGGCAGGTCCTGAACACTTCCTGTGGCATTGTACCGTCTAACAAGCCTAGAGATTGTGCTGGGATGCACATGCATTCGTTGTGCAACTTGGACAGCAGACATGCCTGCATCCAACATGCCCAAGGCACGACCTCTGTTGACCTCTGAGAGTCGTGGCATGCCTCAATCGCGGGAAAAAGTTTGGTTTTCTCAACGGGCAGTGTGTATTCTGTGAAGTCAAAGAAAAAATGCATGCCTTCATAAAGAATACATTCAATTTAATCTCTGTTTATTGTTTGTAACAAAATGGCGTCTTAGCCGGGATTAGTCAGGTTTAAAAACATGCACTAAGTGGCTTTAAAAGATTTGAACAAACATTTAACCATAATCTTGAAACTGTGATAATACCACTAACAACTTAAATTTTACACCATATGCAAGCTAATTGCGTTTCTTTTTTTGACCAGTATATATATATATATATATATATATATATATATATATATATATACCGTATATATATATATGTAAATAGATGTGTATATATCTGTATATACTATATATATATATATATATATATATATATATAATGTTATAATATTATATTGTTTCAAACCAACAAAGACCCTAGAATGCACTCATGGCTGGTCTACCAAACTGTGGTTGTGGTTGTGTATTGCGCATGTCCTCCATGGTGGCGTATTTCTAATCAAGTTATGCAACGTCATGTGTCCGACAGTACAATCCCTAATTATTGATTCCAATAGCTCACCTAAAACAGACGTTAAACTGATTAGCCTATAATTTCCCGCCGCACCTTTATCGCCTTTCTTAAAAATCGGTGTTACATTTGCAAGCTTGAAATTATCTGGTACGCACCCCTCAGAAATAGACGCATTAAAAATCTTTGTTAGCGGCAAAACAATGCTTTCTTTTAATTCTTTTAGTTGTATGGGATATATGGAATCAGGCCCGGTGATTTACGCATTTTTATTTTGTCAATATAGCACATTACATCCCGTTCACTACCCACAATATTATCTAAAGTATTACCATTGTCAAAAGGTGTTATGTCTATGACCGTAGGGATATTCGTTACATCTTCTAGTGTAAAAAATGCCGTAAAAAATTCGTTTAGCGGGGTAGCCATTTGCTTGTTTTCAGAAACTAGCTCTCCGTCAGCATTTTTCAACTGCCTCAAGACACTCTTTACTGAATTCCTATTATTGACGTATTGAAAGAATCGCTTGGGGTTTACTTTGACGTCACGAGCTATGGAGATAAACACGCTTGGACTTTTTTATTACGCTTTTCGCTTCACGCCTTAGAGATATGTCGTTGTTTCGTAACCATATATTGTCTTTATCGCACTTATGTAGCCTATAAACCTTATCTCTACTCCTTATAATATCCCCTACTCAAGAAGTGAACCACAAAGGCCTGTTGTTTACTTTCGCACGCTTAATCTTGTCCGGTACACATTCCTCATTTATAGTCCTAAATACTGTTTCAAACGATTCCCACATTAGTTTTGCGTTGGAGATCCCCAATACGTTTTCTCAATTGACGTGTGACAATTCATTTCGAAATTTCCAAAAGTCTGCGTGCTGGAAGTTAGGAATTTTAGTCGAGGTAGCTGGTTTCGAGTGACTTACTGAGAGGACAAACTCTACTATATTGTGATCGCTATTGCTTAACGGTTCTATTACTTGGAGATCAGTGATTAGCCTATCGTCCGTAGTTATTACTAAAACTAAAATATTGTCCAACCTCGTAGGTTCCCCAACCTTTTGAATAAGAGAGCTATCCTCGAGAAAATTAACTAAACGATTACCTTCCGCGTCTCCCTGCATTGTATCGTAATTCACGTTGGCGCAATTAAAGTCACCCATAACTAAGGCCTGCTCACTACCTATTATTCTCTTAAGTTCACGATATAACGCTTCGTCCGTATCAGCTGTTTGATTAGGGGGCCTATATATAACCGCAACAAGAAGTTTGAAATCGTTCAATTTAAGTTCTGCTATAGTCGAATCTATCGGTTCTGGAATTCTGTGCTTTACTTCTATAGCGTTCGCAATATCATCTTTGACATACAACATAACACCGCCTCCTCGCCTATTCTGTTTTTAACAAAAAGTCTACAACCTCTAATTTGATACTCCCCTACAAAGTCAAGTGTTTCAGTGCTAAGCCACGATTCATTTATCGCAACGAAATCATAGTCTTTACAAGTAATTAAAGAAAAAAATTCGTTTATTTTACTTCGTAGGCTACGAGCATTGAAGGATAGAACCTTTAAATTGTTTGTAACCGCGATACCTTCGCGGGCGCAATGGAATTTTAAGGAAATTACGCCGGTACCGTTCGAGTTACGGCAGCCTGAAAAGAAGAGACAGTATTATGAAATAGTCTTCCTAAACGCGCAGCTCCAACGTCATTAAGGTGAAGTCCATCTCCGAGGAGCAAGTCCCTCCTGCTGTAGAACTCCTCCAAAAACTCGCAAAATGCACTCCTTCCTTTTGACAAAGTGTCTTTAGGTTTTTGTTAATATAGGTCGCCTTGCATCTTATTAGTTGTTTCCTTTAGTCGCTCTAGTAAGTCCCTGTACCTAGCCAGCAGATCTTCCAACCTAGAATTTAGAACGTTATTAGTACCGACATGAATAACATAAGTTGTATCCTCAGAAGTTCGGTCTGTAAAATGGTCAGCACTATTAGTTATATCCTCCACCCTTGCACCAGGGTAGCAATAACGGCTCCTACGTCGGGGGTTCCTCCCGCAGAATTCCCCGAGCTGCCCTCGAACAATGGAATCACCAACGAGTCGTATTTCAGGTTCATCTACGTCTTCGAAGCCTAAAACAGAAAACTTATTGTTCGTTAATACCGGTAGACAAGTCTTAGATTGTCTCAATGGGGCTCCATTACGCACTTGCACGAAGGGTCGGGAACTAGGAGAAGAGAGAGGGCTATTAGTATTATTTATACCATTAGTAGAAACTGAGGCAGGAGGGGCCGTGATTGAAGAATAACTCCTCTCAGAAGGCCCAAGGGATTCTAACGTTGCGTCAGGAGCACCACCCTCTCTTCAAGCCTTACTCTGGCTTCCCTCTCACGCTCTAGCTCGTTCATCAGCAATTCCATATTTCAGCACCACCTGCAAACTGACTAATCATTATTATTAGCCAAAATAAACTTTTTTCCCTTTTTCCTTTTTTTTATCCCCACGGACGGTGACCACACACTACCTGATGATCTTCGACAAGGCAAAATCAACCTTATTAGACGACGTTTTGGAATTTTACTCTCTCGAAGGAAAACAAACAGGGCAAGCCACGTGCACTCGCCTTGGTTTAATCAATTAATACAGTAATAAAGTCAATAAGTAAAATATATTCGTTTATGAATAATTAATAACCTGAGGTAATTTAGTTAAGAAAGCACCAAATACTGGACACTCGATATATATATATATATATATATATATATTATATATATATATATGTATATATATATATGTATATATGTATTTGTATGTATGTGTATATATATATATGTATATGTATGTGTATATATTATATGTATGTGTGTGTGTATATATATATGTATATGTATATATATATATGTGTATGTATACATATATATGAAAATGAAAATGAAAATGAAAAGGTTTATTGGCAGACTATAGTCCATATGACAAATATTATTAATACAATGACAGTTCATATACTAAGGATAGAAATACAGTATATACAATTGATTAGAAATAATACTGCACTGTCGAAGTTAAGTGGAGCTACAGACAGACGTTTTCGTACCAAGAAGTCCATAGCTTAGAGGATAAATGGCAGGACTCATGGATAGCTTGGATGATCGGGTTGGTTGATTTTTTAATTCTTTGCATTAGACTGTGTTGACTCCGACACTGCAGAGCTGGGCACTTGCGTTTTTTTGCGCGTTTTTTTGCGGTACTGCGGTACTGCGGTACTACTACCGCACTACCAAACCGGTACCGCATAACGCAGTACCGCAAAGGATCGCTGAAAGTACAGCAGTACCGCTACCGCATTCAAATTTCCCGCGGTACTTTCCGCGGTACCGACCAACACGGTAGTACCGCAGTACCGCAGTACCGCAAAAAAACCCGCAAGTGCCCAGCTCTGGGTCACTGTTGAGCACGTCTTGTTACCTCCGGAAAGCTCGGGACATTGCGGGTAGCAAACATTTGCGAAGCTGAGCATCTCGGGGGTAATTTATGTAAGAGTCTAAAAGACCTGTTGTACAGCAAATTTAGGGTTCTGCCAGAACCTTTTTTATAATTCACCCAGAGTTGCTGACCGTATATATTACTGCAGAAAGTACGAAAGAGTGTGTCTTTAGCTTCACTTGTACAGAAACGAAAGTTCCTTATGGTCATATTCGCTTTAGCACACAGGCTTCGAGATTGTTTTCTTATATCCGAGTCATCACTCAAGGAGCTGGTAATAGTTTGACCCAAATACTTAAACTCTTGTACTTCCTCAATTCCTTCACCATTCATTTTAAACCTTATATCAGCTGGCTGATTACAGCTTTTAGGATGAAATTGCATAACCTTAGTTTTTGTAACATAACATTGCATAACCTTAGTTTTTGTAACATATGTATATATATATATATATATATATATATATATATATATATATATATATATGTATGTATGTGTATGCATATATATATATATATATATATATATATATATATATATGTATGTATGTGTATGCATATATATATATATATATATATATATATATATGTATGTGTGTATATACTTATATTCTTACTTACTTTTGTTACTTACTTTTGTTGAGTTTGAACGACGGTTCAGGATCGACCTGCGTTCGACCCCTCTGCAGCATCCCGCCTCATTTGCGGGACTTGGTGAAGGAGGGAATTGCGCTCTGATCGCCTCCTGCCCTCGTAGCCAGCCACGCATGGCTGGTCAGAGACTTTGCACAAGAATCTGTCCAGCTGGTTCTTGAAGTAATTCAGGTCGGTGTGCTGGAGATTCCTCACTTCTTTTGGAAGGACATTGAAAAGCTTTGGGCCCCGTATTCTGAGGGTATTTTCCATCCTCGTTTTCATGGCTCCTTGTCCCACCGCAGCTGGGACCGTACGAAATCTGCCTCTTGTCTCATATATGTATATATATATATATATATGTGTGTATATATATATATGTACGCATATATATATGTGTGTGTGTGT
Source organism: Bathynomus jamesi (assembly GCA_023014485.1). Classification (NCBI taxonomy): domain Eukaryota; kingdom Metazoa; phylum Arthropoda; class Malacostraca; order Isopoda; family Cirolanidae; genus Bathynomus; species Bathynomus jamesi. Next base: position 233,883 of record JAJOZX010004070.1, read on the forward strand.
GTGTACATATATGTATGTATGTATGTGTATATATGTATGTGGGTGCGTATATATATATATATATAAATAAAATGTAACAATGTATATACACATGTGTGTGTATATTAGGGTGACAACTTCTTATAGGGATAAAATTTGAAGTTCAAAACAATTTGCCGGCCATTTGTCCAATGCTGCCACCCTATGAGGAAACACCGTAGACGAAATCTCATGGAATTCGGAAAGCATTTAGGGGTGCCTCGAGTCACATGAATGAAACTGTCTCGCGGAAGAAATTTCAAGAATGAACGAGTTTCGACAACACTTCAAAAACAAAAATGTTTCGAGAATGCAAGTGTATTATATAATTTAATAGAATTGTTTCCTTTATTTCATACTATAGATTATGCAAATCGATTAATTTATTTCATTAAATTAAAATTTTCATAAATAAATCGTTAAATAATATGATGTGTATCAATCTTTGGATGATCAGCTTTTGGTGCTTCAAGTTCATTTTGCATACGACTGCCTGACTGAAAACAACGCTTAGAAGTTCTCTCCCGATTCTTTTAAGATATCTAAGGTAATATTTTTTATTTTGATACATTGATTATATTATTATTGGAAATTGTTCTAGAAAAAGGGAGGAGGGGAGTAATGGGAGGAGTTGACAAGAAAATGGCTCATTCTGTCATGCGTCGGGAACAAACTGAAAGACGCCTAGCTCAGCACCAACCTCAAGCCAATATTACTTTTGAAAATATTGAGCTGGAATCTTCTACGTCTGAAGCATCAAGTTCTGCGCCATCATCTGAAGACTCACCGCCCGCCTCTCCTGAAAAACGCAAGTGTTATGCTCGTGGCACTATCCAAGTCATCACTCCCGAATTGGCAAGTACATTGGATCGCACAGGAATCAGTCATCGTTCAGCACACCGGATTATCGACGCTACGGCTAGAAGCCTCGGCCATAACTCACAAAAACTCGCGCTCAACTATGAAACCATTAGAAAATCACGAGAAAGGCTCCGTTCGGCGACTGCAGAAAAGATTAAACAAAGGTTCACACCCAACGAAGTGCTCACTGTTCACTGGGACGGAAAAATTCTACCAGAAGATGAAGGTGGTCGGTGTGACCGACTAGCCATTTTCGTAACCGGAGTTGATACCGAGAAGCTCTTGGGTGTACCTAAGCTGACATCAGGAACGGGTGAGGTCATCGCCTCGGTGGTACATGCTGCGCTCAAAGAATGGAATGTGTCAGAAAAGGTATCAGCTATGAGCTTCGACACTACAGCTTCAAATACTGGTTACTTGTCTGGGGCATGCGTAATTTTGGAGCAGAAACTCGGCCGCCGACTCTTATACCTTGCATGTCGCCATCACATCCTAGAACTTGTCGTTGAGAAGGCGTACATGGAATGCATGGGACCATCATCTGGTCCAGATATCCTCCTATTCTCCCGCTTCAAAGAGACGTGGAATACAATTTGCCAAGATAAGTACAAGACCCTGTCAGACCTTCCATCGAGTCTGAATGAGAATCGAGAACTGATCGCTTGCTGGAATCTATATCTGACAAAACATCAGCCGAGGGATGATTACCGTGAATTCTTGGAGTTGTCGATTACAATCCTTGGAGGTAATTTACCTAACTTTAGGTTTCGGCGACCTGGAGCACTTCACCGAGCACGTTGGATGGCAAAAGTAATTTATTCATTAAAAATCCTGCTGCTTTCCCATCAGTTCAGACTTACAACTCGTGAAATGTCTGGCTTAAAACGATTTGTATTTTTTGCCCTGGAGTTATATGTCAGCGCGTGGTTCACGGCCAGCAGTCCTTCATCTGCTCCCGCGAACGATTTGAAGCTTCTTCAAGACCTAGCAAAGTACCACGATGAAAAGATCTCAGCATCCTGCCTTAGTGTCCTCGGTCGTCACTTATGGTACCTCAGCGAGTACTTGATTGGTCTCGCACTCTTTGATAAAGGTATCAATGCAACGACGAAAAAGAATATCGCTCGATCAATCCTCGAAAAAGAAGTTGCTGAAGATCCTCCAAAGCGAGCCCCAATACCTGCTGTTTCTTCCATTTCAACAAAGCAGCTCTCGAACTTTGCCTCGAAAGGATCAAAGCTTCTCTTTGAACTTCTAAAAATTAATGATGGTTTCTTGTCCAAGGAACCAGAGACCTGGCCGGACGACGAAGATTTCAAGACTGGTTTGACTATAGTTGAAGGACTAAAAGTCGTCAATGACATGGCAGAGAGGGGAATTGCCTTGATCCAGGCCTTCAATACAAAGATTACGAAGAATGAAGAACAGCGCCAACATCTCTTGCAGGTTGTTGAGGATCATAGGAAGTCTCAGCCTGGTACATTGAAAAAGGGGTATGGCTTGAGGAAAAGCAAGAATTAATGGGTGGTCTACAATTGAATGAAAGACACCCTGGAATATATTTAGTAAATATATTATTTACTTATTACGATTGGAGTACGCCTGCACTTAAACCTTATGAACTAAAACTAACGTTTATTTACATTAATTAAAAAAATATTAATTTATTTTTACTAGGTAATGAATAATTAATTTTTGTTATAAGGAGAATTATTTACCTCACTTGAGACACCCTTAAATATTATCTGAATGACCTGATATTTACAGTACATTGTTTTCTCATGTAGTAGCAGCATTGAACAAATGGCCAATAAAAAACTCCAACTTTCGATTTTTATTGTCACCCTAGTATATATATATATATATATATATATGTGTGTGTTTGTGGGTGTGTGTATATATATTTTAATATATATATGTGTGTGTATATATTTTAATACCGTGTGACCACAAAAATTGTCCCTGTTTTTAATCGCTTATTACTCAGTCATTATTGCAGCTTCACAAATGAAATAAAAAGCATTCGAAAGAGAACATTTTAAAGTTTTATTTAATTTTTTCGATATCCTGGATACGAAATCAGTACTTATAAAAAAATGACAGTTTTATCCACCACAATCATGGGTTATTTGTCGGACATGCAACGTGTTTTCATCGCAGAAGAGATGATCAAACATGGCTCGGTAGTTGCCACCCAACGGTCTTTCAGACGACAATACGGTCAGCAAAGGACCATAGATCCTAAAACGATTCGCAGGATTTTCGTAAAATGGAAACATCACGGCTCAATCAAGAACATGCATAAAGGCAACTCTGGCCGCAGCAAAGGTGTGCGAACCGCTGAAAACATTGATTCAGTCGCAAATCAGCTTCAAACGGACAACAAGAAATCTGTGAGACGACTATCAGCTGTGACAGGAATCAAACGGGAGAGCATTCGGAAAATAATCACGTTGGATTTGAGAATGAAGTCATTCAAAATTATGTGTTTGCAACAGCTTAGCGAACAAGACTACCAGCGTCGTTTGATGTTTTGTGAACGCATTGAAACAATAATTGAACAAAACCAGATAAGATTAAGTGACATAATATTCAGTGATGAATGCCACATCTATCTCAATGGGTTCATCAACAGACAGAATTACCGGTGTTGGTCACAAAACAAGCCAAATATACACTTGGAGAAACCTCTGCATTCACCAAAAGTTACTGTCTGGTGTGGTTTTAGCAGCAAGGTTTATGGTCCTTACTTTTTTGAGGACCCAGAGACAAGGAGACCGCTTTCAGTAACTTCAGAAAGATATGTAGAAATGCTGAACACTGTTTTTGAACAAGAAAACTGCAGTAACAAGTGGTTTCAACAAGACGGAGCAACAGCCCACACAACTAGGCAATCACTGGAATGTTTAACAAGATTTTTTGAACAAAGATTCATTTCTCGTCGCTCGCAGTTTCCCTGGCCCGCAAGATCTCCCGATCTATCACCGATGGACTTTTTTCCCTGGGGATTTGTCAAGGACAAAGTATTCAAGCAAGAGCCATCCTCTATCGAAGAATTAAAGCAAGCGGTGGTAGAGAGTGTACAGTAGGGCGGCTCGTTTTTACACTTTTTTCGATATTTGATTGGGGGTAGTGCGGAAAAGTTGCGATTTGGAGAGAAAATAAAGTGTGTGAAATTTTTTTGATCTACGTCAATACCTTCCGGTGGCGGCGAGTCCTTAAAAATCGAAAAATAGGCCAAAAAACATAAAATTTTTATATAATTTTATATAATTTTTATATAATGTTCATTGTTCAATGACTGCTATTAATTTATTCAAGCCTATAATAGTGTTCTCAGGGTTGTTTGCACAGAAATATACCGGAATTAACATTTGTATAACATCTTGTTAAAACTTGCTTTAAATCAATATTTTGGATATTTTAACGGCTAAGACGCCACCGGAAGTTATTAACAGATTGTGCTGAAATTTTTATTGTTTATTTTGTAAGTCTTTAAAACCATTTTCCAATCTACCCCGTTAGGCTTATTTTTCGATTTTTAAGGACTCGCCGCCACCGGAAGGTATTGACGTAGATCAAAAAAATTTTACACACTTTTTTCTCTCCAAATCGCAACTTTTTCGCACTACCCCCAATCAAATATCGAAAAAAGTGTAAAAACGAGCCGCCCTAGTGTACAGTCCATTGAATGCAGCGTTTTGGAAAATGTAATAAATAACTTCCTTTCCCGTTGTGTGAAATGTAAGAATAGGGCGGGTCGTACTCAGGTGACAACATGAATCTGAAGGAAATCCTACCATCAGGGGTGTCTAAATTATGTGTTTTTACATGGGGAATTCACATATGAGCTTCTTTTTTAGATAGGATAACTCTAACCTACATCATTTTGTATTTCTAAATCGCCAATTTTACCCTTTTGAACCCCTTTATAATATATTAAAAGATATAAGGTAAGTCATTTATATTGACAAGGCCAAATCAACTTTACATATATTTATTAATAGGTGAACTGCATGTATATCACTGGATATAATTACAAAGATCATTCTCCTGACATCTTGAACTTTGCCAGGTTGCACAAATCCTGCTTTGACTCAGACTTGGACATCAGCTTCCTGCTGGTCTCCTGAGCCCTGATCCCTCCATCCCTCTTTTCCGGTGAGAAGTACTTAGCAGAAGCCTCAGTCACCATTTTAACAACCCTCTCAATGCTTTTTGTGTGGCAAGGCCAGTTGCGCACCTCCATGGGGGTGTTGATGAAGTTTTTCACCTCTGAGGTGCTTAGAGAGCAGGTGAGAGGTGGCTCTGACACACCTTCTGACCAGCTGATCAAGTCACCGATGCTGGAAGCATCACAATTGATGTCAGGTGTCCTTCTGTTCCTAACAGAGGAGTCCCCTAGCTGAGTGTCCGGGTCCCCCTCTCCCCTGATGGCCAGGATTCTCTCCACCCCTTCAATCCTCTCCTTCTGATCCTCAGAGCAGAGTAGTGTTTGGAGGATGACTTCACTGTGGGCATACCAAGCAGATCTTCTCACAGTTGGCATCACAATATCCAGCACCTCCTTTCTCTGGGACTTGAGGCAGTCCAGCTGAAAGAGGATGTGCCTAGGCCCTTCGATCCAGGAGTGCTTGACCTTCACGTTGAACCAACATGGGTAATACACTCCAATGATGAATTCCACAATGAATTACAGAATCTTCAGGTTCTTTCCTTTAAGTCCGTGCTTTGACACCCAGAGCTTGAGAAGTCTGTTCGCTGTGGTAAGCCAGCGGCTGTGGTTTACTGGTCCTATCTCTAACAGAGCCAGCCCTGAAGGAAGTACTCCATCCCTGACTGCACAGACAATTTTATAGCCATAGTATTGATCAGTTGAGAGATCTTGAATGACCTTGTCAGGAAGCTTGATCAGTGGAGGGCCAACAGAGATTCGGGTGAAGTTTGGATTGATATCAAAGTCTGTAGCAGAATCAAGGAGCTTTCCTATTGGCCCGGATAATTTTTTGTCTGACAGAGTAGGGCCATCAAGGTCAACAATGAGATGGCGCAGGGGAAGTTCAACATGTGCAGGTTGCACACCAACCAGACCAGCTTTCTCCCCAGGTGCAGCTCCAGCTTCCGCATTACTCCAGCTTTCACACCAGTGTTGACATTTGTTGAGTCTCCTCCAATGGCCAACAAGGTCTTATCATAACCCCTCTCTTTCAGCCAGGCAAACAGGACCTTAGCAATCTTCTCCGCATGTGACTCCTCTTTAGTTGCTTTCTCTGGGGTAAAGTGGAACAGAGAGTAGCTGCCAGGCTCACTAACAACACTATAGTGTTCTTCCTTGATCTTTGCGGGAAAAGATTGGTCACTGCCTTCAGCTTCCATCATCACATTGGTCAGGTCAATCCGCCCATCAAAGAGGATGCAAGAGATCCCCCCCCCTCCCTGCACTTCTTCTCGAACTGTTCCCCAGCTCTCTCATCAACTTCTTCTGTGCTCTCTTGACCTTGCTCTTATCAATCACTTTACTTGTATTGTCTTCTGTGATGATTCCTGCGTCAATCAGAGCTGCTGTTGCTATCGCTGCAGTTGGCCTCAGCCCTATGCCATACCTTACACTAGCAAGGGCAATGTTTTGAATCTCATCATAGTTTTTCTGTACCTTTGCCGAAGCTGCTGGCTCAGGGTCAGTTTGAGGGAAGAGCTCAACTTCAGGAACAAACTCATCTTCATCACCACTTCTCTCCAATTCCAGATCCTCATCACCATCTGCCAAAAATCTCTTAACATCCTTCCTGGCTGCCTTCTCTGCTACTGCAGCACTTTCCTCCTTGCTCCTTCTCCTTTTCTCTGCTTTCCTTTCCATCCACTGCCTTTTCAATGTCCTCACCTGTCTCTTGTGCTCTGGTAGATCAGGACCCCCTATTTGGTGGGGTCCCTTACTTCCAACCTTCTCTTTCTGTCCCTTGATGTAGGCAAGATCTTTCACAGGAATCTTTTTCTCTCTGCTGCAGGAACAGTTAATGTATGATAATTACAATTAAGTGGAATGGCACACCTTTTTATTTGAGTATTTAAATATTATTATTATTATATGAATTACATTATATGTGTTTATATGAATTAGTTAGAACAATGCTCTATGAGAGATAACGTGAGCAGCCATGATAGAAAACGTGAGAAGACATATTCTGGGGTAACTACAATAGTAAAATAATCAACAATTTAATAATAATCAACTGCAAAATGATGTAGGTTAGGGTTATCGGAATTAAATATTTTCTTCAGAATTGTGTTCTATACAACAAAATATGTCATTTGAACACCCCTCTCCATTGATTTAAAAACAATGCATAGTATGACCCGCCCTTAATTGTAAGAATGTCCAGGGACGTCACTTTGAACACATGTAGAATAAATTAAAACTTTAAAATGCTCTCTTTCGAATGCCTTTTATTTCATTTGTGAAGCTGCAATAATGACTGAGTAATAAGCCTTTAAAAACAGGGACAATTTTTGTGGTCACACGGTATATATATGTGTGTATATAGATATTTTAAATCATTGAATTTGCCCATTATTAAAACATCGGCATAGAATCTAATAAAAAAATAAATTAATTTATCCATATTTGTTGATTTACAACACGAAGATGTACCTGTTTCGAGAACAGCTGGGTTACGATGGACACACCTTACTGACGTTGCAAAGAATGGTACAGTTTACCGCCGTACTGTACGTCCGAGCCTGGCTCTCAGCGCCAGTTGCTGCTGATGCTCCTGTCAACGACCTCTGCCTCTACCGAGATCTGATCCGCTACAAGATGGTGGACAAGGAAGTAGCTGAGAGTGCTCTAGGTGTTCTCCGACGGCACACTTCTTATATGAGGCTAGAAAAGGTAGTGTTTGCTCTTTGCCGCGATTGTGTGACCAGCAAACAGAAACAAGATATGGCACAAAAGCTGGCCTCACTACCAGTGTCGAAAGAAAAATGAAGAAAGCTTAGTCCTCCTAGACAATGACACACATCTAATAGACATACTAGACGAAAGATCGTGCTTTGTTTTCCAGCTATTGAATGCTACTTCAACCGCGTGGATGAGCAAACCGGTAGAGGAATGGATTGATGATCATGACTTCAATACTTTTTATAACTTTGTGAAATATCTTAAAGTCACCAATGATGTGGCCGAGCGAGGCATTGCCATGATCCAGGACTTCGCAAAAACGATAACCAAAAACGAAGAACAATTGCAATGGCTTCTACAAGCAGTTGAAAAGCATCGAAATACCATACCCAACTTCAATAAATTCACATTGAACATTCTACGTTAGACGTACCATGCAGAACTAAAGAAACAGACCATAATTAGTATCAAAATATGATTCAAATAAATGTCTGGTAACACTGATTCATTTATCTTTTGTACAAAAATATCAGTAAATGTTCTTAATTGCATTTTTATATCAAGAATACATAAAAATTAAGTAAACTTGAATAGAAATATAATAATTAGGTTCATAATTAAGGAAAAATTTAACTTCCTTAAATGCAAGAAATTCAACCTCAATGAGGAACCCCTAAACAAAATTTGATTTTGCTAAAAATGGTATCAATGGACTTCTATTGACTTATATAATGGGAAAAAATACCATCACTTATAAATTTCAAACTTTTTTTTTAACCACCCTAGTGTACATATATTATATATATATATATATATACACACACATATATATATACAGGGTGTCCCATAAGTCCGGCATCATAGGAGAAATTCATATTTTTCTATTTCGACAAACCATAATTCATATTTTTCTTATGCTCGGAATGCAAATTTCCCGTCCAACATTCGGTTCAGTGACGAGGCTGTTTTTTATGGAAATGGTGAGGTAAATCGACAGAACACCCGCTACTGGTCTCAAAACAACCCTCACTGGTATACCTCTTCAAAGGAACAAGTTGCATCTCGGGTGATGGTATGGTGTGGCATTTGGAAGGATCGCATCATAAGCCCCCTCTTTTTCGATGAACATTTAACCGGAGGCACCTACCTACGTATGCTCAAGGAAGAAGCATTTCCCAGTGTCTTGAACGAAGAAGGAAATTTCCCAACATGGTTCCAGCAAGACGGCGCTCCTGCACATTACAGCACCCAAGTAAGGGAATATCTGTACCAACAATTCCCTGGTCATTGGATAGGACGTCGAGGGCCTGTGGAATGGCCAGCTAGAAGTCCGGATCTCACGCCACTAGATTTTTATCTCTGGGGCCACTTGAAAGCGCTGGTATACACAGTGAAAATTAGGAGTGTTGAACATTTGCGGCAGCGCATTATTGGGGCATGTAACACCATTACTCCTGACATCATTCACCGTGTGCTTGCTGACTGGGTATCACGTCTGAATTTGTGTATTGAAAACAATGGTGGACATATTGAGCACGTTCTGTAAATAAAAGCTTTTGTTTTGCCTTTTTTCATTATTTTTCCTATGATGCCGGACTTATGGGACACCCTGTATATATATATATATATATATATATATATATATATATATATATATATATATATATATATATATATATATATATATATATATATATATATATACATATACAGTATGAAAATTATTTCGTGAAAGTAACACATATCTGCAGTATATATACTGTAGTATATTTTTCCCACAAAAAAACGAAAGCGAACAAAAAAAATCTTTTTTGCAACACTCAACCCAGTGTATCCCGACTTTGGCAACTGAATTCACATGCTTTAATTGAGAATGAATACAATTTTCAAAATTAGTTGTAGAAATCATTTATCACTCAGTAAATTAGACATAAATGATTTGGTTGTACCATAACCAATATCACCATTTTGTTCTACTGTACATAAAATTTCTGCAATATAAACCAATTGTATAAGTGTTCATGCGGGAAACTTTACCATAAATTTTTGTTCATTCGGTCCTATGGTCAAAAGGTTTCTTAATGTTGGCACAGCAGCATCTAGTTCTGTAAAGCAGACGTACGGAACTAGCGAAGGTGTAACGTAACTCAAGATTGGTTTCTGAAACATAAACAAAACAGTGTTTTATATATTATATTCAATCCGTACATTTAAATTTAAAGAGTTGAGTAGGTAATTTTTTATTTTTTTTATGAATATTGCGTTCAGACATTTTCAAATTATTAAAAAACTTTTTCTCATGTGTGCAAAAAAGAGCGCGAGCTTTTTTAATTATTTAATTTGATGTTCATAACGACAATGCTTAAATGCAGAAGGCGACTGAATTGGTTAGAGCAATTCCCTAATTGCATTTAAACATTTGTTTCGTTTTAAAAGGAAATTTTGACGCAGTTCTCGCCGTTGCTTTGAATTTATTTGTCATTGAATAAAAGGACTTCATGTTCCTGCAATCACTATTTGTACCAATATTTAAGCAATTTATATAACTTGAAATGAATTCTGGTATAATTATCGCATCTAAAAAATAATCCCAAAGTAGAATCACAAAAAATAATAGTAATAATAATAAATAATAAAAAAATCCCATTATATAATGGGACCAGTCAGCTTTCACATAAATCCTTTCACTCAAACTGGGTTCGAGCCAAGAAATTTGGGCCAACATTCACAGACAAAAATTTATTGTTTACAACTAAAATAATTATTAGCATACATCACACGTTTTACAAAAGGACAAATATATACCGATTGTTCAAGTTCTTAAATATTTTATGATATCTTGCAACTAATATATGAAAAATATGATAATTTCCATATCTCAATTTTCATTATATATATATATATAATATATATATATATATATATATATATATATATATATATATGTAAAGAACGACGCTTGTGTGGAAGAAACGTCCACACAAGATGGGGAGAGAGAACGAGCAAATGAAAAATGCGGCACCTCCGAGGAATCGTACCCGGGATTATCCAATTGCCAGTCGGATATGCTAATCACTGCACCAAGGTCCCCGATCAGTCACAACTCGTAATTCTCCTACATACGAGCGGAATCAAATGCCCTGAGGGGGCACCTTCTCATGCCGTACATATATACATTTTAACTGCAAACAACACACAGTATAATTAATGTAAAGAACGACCACTTGGGTTAATATCTCCGACCGGCAATTGGATGATCCCGGGTTCGATTCCTGGGAGGTACCTCATTTTTCATTTGCTCGTTCTCCCTCCTCATCTTGTGCGCAACGCTCTTCTACAAGGCGTCGTTCTTTACATTAATTATACTGTGTTGTTTGCAGTTAAAATGTATATATGTACGGCATGCGAAGGTGCCCCCAAAGGGCATTTGATTCCGCTCATATGTAGGAGAATTACGAGTACTGACTAATCGGGGTCCTTGGTGTAGTGGTGATCCCGGGTTCGATTCCTGGGAGGTACCTCATTTTTAATTTGCTCGTTCTCCCTCCTCATCTTTTTTGGAACGCTCTTCTACACAAGCGTCGTTCTTTACATTAATTATACTGTGTTGTTTGCAGTTAAAATATATATATATATATATATATATATATATATATATATATATATATATATAATACACACAGACCCTACGTGGAACAAGGAATTCTTCTGGGAAAATTAAATCCACTATAGTCCGAATAAGTAATAGTAAATGACAAACACTATAGTGTTTTTTTTCATGATGTTGGCCAAACGTGGGCAACGGGTCACTCGCAAAGAAAAATGGACGCTCAATTTTGCCAGTTGGGGTTAGTAGGATGGGCGCAAAAGGAGAGAGTACAATGCAATTGCAAATGTTGACCAGTGTTGCAAAAGAAATGTTGCATAATGTTATGCAACAAAGGGGGAGGGGATTGTTGCAAGAGCAACAAGGGGTTATGCAACTTGGAGGCGGAGTTATTCCCCAAGTTGCAATGAACTCCCGCTGAGGGAGACCTCTTTGGGGGAGAAGTTGGGACGGCCTCTCCCCCAAAAGGTGTATACCTAACCTAAGAGAGAAAGGAGAAGGGGAGGAAGAGAGGTGTTCGCTTGGCAGGAGCCAAGCGCATATTAAGACTTCAGCCGAGCGCCCTCTGTCTTATAGGGCCCTATTCAGCCAGTTAGCGTAGAAGCCAGTGCCTCCAGGCATTTTCAGCCAGTTGACGAAGTGTATACATCGTTTGGACACGTACACATCCGCATATACGCCTTTAAAATCTTACGCACACAAATATATGCGCGATTATATGCGCCGGGTTCGAGACACGGTGACGGCGCGTCCTTCCACGGTTGGTAGAAAAATGGGAAACCATGGCATCCTAGTGGCACGTGTTAAACTGTAGGCCTAAGGTGGAGTGTAAATACCTTTCCACGATTGGTAGATAAATGGGTAACCAGTGTATCCTAGTGATCCGTGTTAAACTGTAGGTCTAAGGTGGAGTGTAAACATCCTTCAACGATTGGTAGATAAATGGGTAACCAGGGCATCTTAGCAGGAATCTCTCTCTCTTTTTCTCGCGCTCTCTCTTTCTCTCGGGCGCTCTCTCTGTCTCTCAGATATATATATATATATATATCCCGTTAAAAAGTAGGTCTTGGGCGGGGTGAAAAGTTTGACCTTCGCCAGAATGAACAATTCGGGCCGAAGCCATCGAAAGCAAACGTGAGCCTATATATATACAAATCTCTCTCTCTCTCTCGCTCTTTTTCTCGCGCTCTCTCTCTCATATATATATATATATATATATATATATATATATCCCCGTTAAAAAGTAGGCCTAAGGAGGAGTGTAAAGCGTGACTTTCGCCAGAATGAACAATTCGGGGACAGAATACAAGATCAAAAACAACGCGTGTCTCTCTCTCTACGAATGTACGAATGGGTATACCTGACACGCCCCAGATTTCACGGGGAAGATAATCACAACCCTGTGGAAGGAGCCCAGAACCTCTGGTTGGAGGCTAGGCGGGCCGATGCATTAAGCCCAGCCCAAAATTCAGTGATAGCCAATAATAAGCTCGCGAATCGGGTATTGTAGGATGTTCACAATTATGATCCCATTTATAAAAAGGGGCACTTTCATCTCATGGCCTCAATTCATTCGTTTTTTTGGAACAGTGGGTTTGAAATACCCCGTCATGAGTCAGCTCTACAACTCTCCGGATTTGTTTGAAAACGAGGATGTCCCATCGCTCTCTGCAATTTATCTTTTCAACGCTGTAGATCAGAATGAACTTCTCTCAACGCAATCCATTGCAGAAATTTGCGATGGATTGCATGAGCCAACGAATACGTCATTTGAAATGTTAGTAATTAATTTGTGATTATATACTGCCGTTCATTCAGTGTTAATTAACTTATGAAAGGCCACAATAAATACGTTTTGAAAAATAGTTTGTGCTTTATTCTCGGTCTATATACAACGTTTCAATCAGTGTTAGTTAATTTAGAAAAACCCGTAATAAAACGAAGTGAAATACTAGCTGTCCAGAGGCGTGGGGTCTCTATTTTATATATATATATATATGTTCCTCTGTGTGTATTTTGGTGGAAAACAATATGTTTTTAATTATTGCCCATTCTCTGTTTCCTTCGAGGTTATTTCGGCTTTAATTGTACATTTCTCGATAACTTAAAAAATTATAGACAGCTCTGCTGTAGGATTTTAGAAATATTAAAAACTTTTTAGAATTGCCTGTGGACACGGGTTCGAGACCCGGTGCCGGAAGACGAAGCGTAGCACACCCAGCTAATCTGCCTTTTGAGCTGTAAATTAGTGTACTTGTTTTTAATCTGTTTCCTTCGCGGCTATTTCGGCATATATATATATATATATATATATATATATATATATATATATATATATATATATATGGTGTGGTTTTAATTGTACATTTCTCAATAACTTAAAAACTATAGACAGCTCCACTGTAGGATTTTAGAAATATTAAAAACTTTTAAGAATTGCCTGCGGGCTCGGGTTCGAGACCCGGTGCCGGCAGGCGATGTCTTAGCACTCTTACTTTTGAAAACTGTCATGATATCTGCTTTGTGATTATAATTTGCCAGGCGTCCTAATCGGGATTTTCCCTTATTGTATCTCTTTAATTAAACTAGTTTAATTTTACTTAACTTTATTTGATTCGGTATGAACTAATCATGTTAACTTCTCATTAAAGGAGCGAAACGGAACTTGAACGTGTTATAGCTACTTTTCGTTTTGATGAAAGGGGAATAAATGACATGGAGGCTTTACCGCACAGCCAACCCAGCGAAATGAATACAGAGGTCGAGGTATTGGCTCACATCCGGTCCAACGAATGCCAGGTCATTGAGGAAGTAATGGAAGTATTTTTGGGGGTTAAGAACAAAACATAATGTATTTTCATTTAATTTATTAAATGGTAGAAAACATGTACAAAACGGAACCAGTGTCCATTAAATAAGTCATTTGCGAGATTTTACAAATACGCCTTTACACAATATAGATACAAACCTTTACACAATACAGCGGGTGTTAACATATGGGAACCTTTTTTTATTTGTCTGCATACCGTTTTATCATTCATTTCAGTGTCGCACAAATCGAATAAGTTTAAAAAATTATAAATCCCTTTCCCCCTGACATGTGCAGAAGAAATGAAAGACTATGCATGCCGAGCGTGTTAGTAAAATATCCTTGGAGGCGGTAAGGATTCCATACAACTTCAGGTACATGTATCTGTTCGATAAATTGTACAACCACAGGGTCATTCCAGGACTGAGTGCCGAGTGAATCAAAATAGTATATTCTTTCCCTATTTTTAAAATAGATTGCAAACCAATGAATCCTCTCACCCACCACAATGTTGGTGTTCACGATAATCTGTACCAGTTTCTCGTAGTTGGCAATTTCAATATTTCATTCTTCGCAAACACGACGATAAATTTGGAGCGTGTGATTCGGTCGCCTTTCATTACTCTCTGGAGTGTATTCACGTCCATTTTAAGAGGCTGTGACCACGCACGTTCCTGAAACGGTCAACTTCAATCAGAGCTTGTGATTCGATTTACACGAGTACGCTAATAGGCGCGTCTACAGGGTTACTATATTCCAACCTGACTGAGAAGTTCCCACTCTGCTGTGGACTTAAGTGTGTGTTTACGCCAGCAGACAAGTCAGGGTTAATAGCAAATCAATAAATGCTAAATTCTTCCACAAACCCTTTCTGCGTTACGCCAAACACAAGTTCGTCATAGGTACCTGCATTATGAGCCAGACTACTATAAGCTCTCGCGCAGAGCGGGAATACAGCGTCTGATAAGTAGTCCGTAATCATAGTCCCTCCCAATGCCAGGCCATTTACCTATAGAGTTATATTTTTAAGGCCGAAATTCTCGAATTTAAAGGCACTCTTTTTATATTTTCCATTCGACGAGGAGTGGTCCTGCATTCCAATTAATAACCTTTTCAGTAGAACTCCAAGGGCCACGTTTTCTAGTTGCTTCGAGGCCAACCCGGCGGGCACCGTGTATAGTTTGACCTGTACTCTGTTAATTGGGTATTTTACTGCGGCGTGTATTAAGTTTTTCTCAATTTCTTTTTGTTTTGGTGAACTTAATTTCACTCGGCGTACACGTAAATACGTTCCCATTATGTGAATCACAACGGATTTTGCCCCCTCTTCTTCATCAGACTCCAGATTTATGCAGATCTCAGGACTCGTGCAGCTGAGCTTTAGTTTCAGATCGACGCCATTCATAAGCAGTTTCTCCTGGAACGTGAAGTCTGTATGAAGAAGACCAAAACACTCGTATAGCTAATTTTTAGAATTTACACTACTTTCATCTTTAGTCTGATAATAGCCCTCGGCGGTTAAAAAGGTGTCCTTCGCTTCTTTTGAAAAGTTGAGGACATTTTCCAGATAGGCTCGTAGGTGATAATACCCCGTTCCTGCCGAGATGTTAACCTGATTTAAATACACCTCACACTGGCTGAATATGAAGTGTAGAAAGTTGGTTTCAGGGTATGCAGAGTAACTATCATCGCAGTCCGCTCCCTCTGAATGGGCTATTTGCAGTTTATCGTACATGTGCATGCAGGTCGGGTCAAAAAAGTAAGGGCCCGAGCTGGGTATCACGAATTCTACAGGGCCACTCGGGGAACTAATTGTGTTTAATGGGTTAATTGTAATAAAGTCGCTATGCTCAATAGAGACCTGAGTGGGGGGCATATCAAAGAGGGACAGTTCCGATCCGATATACAGCATTGTGAACTACACGGATGGATGAAGCGCGCCATGACGAGTCAGAAATAGTACCACCTATTTCGACAACTAGTATTCAGCCTATGATTTGTGATAGTGTCTTCAGCTTATAGCAATTAACAAAATGATCGACCATAGGATTCATACGCTGAGAGCACTTCTTTTTTATTTCCTTTTACGTTTAGCGCCACGTGATGGTGACCCCTTCTTCCTTGCAGCTCTCTTCTTTCCGTTACCACGCATTTTTCTCTTTGCATCTTTGATGATTTCGTCCCGTGTACGTTTTAAATGTTTTTTTACAGCTTCTTTAGGTTTAGTTCCAGCCATTATGTCTTCTACCGCGTTAAAACCTGATTATAACGCCTTCCACCCGAGGTATCTAGCGCCCCTCTTCAACAGTGGGACAGCGGTGCGTAGTATGGTTGAAAAAATGGATCCAAGCCCACTCCCACGCTGATATCTCACCCCTCGATAGACTGTGAATGCCCTTCGGGTCATTATAACGGACGAAAGTGTAGCTTCACTGTTAAGCTCACATCACCGAATGGAAATTTTTTCCCTCAATCGTTCTTATATATATATATATCGAGATGTTGGTTAATAGATTAGTCGCAGCATTCACATAATGGGGCTTCTCATATGTAATGCTCAAACTTTACCCTCTATGGTTGGGGATGTGTGAAATGCGCAGCAGGCGCGCCTGAGTGTCCCCAACAAATTGATGCCGTAAGATATTGCTGTAAATATAGCACATATCTATGGATGGGGAGCTTTCAATCAATTTCTCCATCTTCAACTGATACATTAAGCTGGACAAGTTATGTTGTGTCTCGTCAAAGGTATCTCTTTGGAGAGCTGCACAATATCGACCCTCAGCCACAATTGTGAACAGCTCTTTGTTTTTAATAATTCTACAAAGCGTTGATTTTAACTTCAATGTGCGTGCAGGCGTGCCTATGTCTATGACTTCAAAAAGTAAATCGTTTGTCAGGTACGACTTTTCAAGACTCTTGTTTAACTCCGTCACAGTATCCATGGCTGCGTCATAATGACCGATTCCCAGCGTAACATTTGTACTATAGTACTGCACCTCACCGAACAGGACTGATCGCATAGTATTGCCTGAGGTTAGGCCTAATTTTTCACATTCATTGATTCTTCTAAGGATCATAAATATGATTTGCTCATTTTCAAGAGTTAAAAATTTGGAAACTAACTGGAGTTCACATAAACCAACCTTATACGAATCACGCTGCAATTCAATGGGTACGTGAAGTTCTGTCACAAAGTTGGCCAGGGTGTTGCTAGGATGTACAGACAGAGAAGAAGAGGACGGGAGTGTGACATAGAAGTGGATAGGAGCGATGTTACATACTAATTAAGCTTCATTATTGCAGCAGCTTTTATATAGGTGTTGAAGCTTTCTGGGTAACCCAGCCATTTCACCAGTACATTTTTCGGAGGTATTGAAGAATAGGGACCCCAGCCTTCTTTAGTTAGCTTTATAAGGCTAACTAACGAAAATATCATGACCTAACCTAATCAATCGTCAAGGGCGTACAGTTAACCTAACGATTGGTTAGGTTAGGTCGTGATATTTTCGTTAGTTAGCCTTATAAGCCTAACTAAAGAAGGCTGGGGTACCTATTCTTCAATAGTCCCATTTTTCTCTTTCCTGAACCTTTGCTGCCTAAAATTTTTTCAATTTTAAACACAAATTTTCCTAAATTAAATGTTACTTTCTGCAACTCCTCGCGGTAAAAGCTTCCAGCGATCTCTTCCCCATTCAAATCTTCAACGTAATACATCATTATCTTACCTTTAGGTTTCATAGCACTAACTTTAAATATCTCTGTGTCCATCGTTCCTCAAATCTCTTCGCGAATTTATTTTCCGAACGTGATAGCCTTACATAATTATTGATTTTGAAATGTGTAGAGTGTGGTGGCGGTGCTCCATCTCTTCTCACCTCTTGACGCGTACCTCTTTCTAAAACTTTGTTAGGTGTTGTGCTAATCGTACGGTGGTGTGAACGGTTGTATGACGACGCCAATGACCAGAGAAAGTTTACATATCTGTATGTGTATTTATGTGTAAAATAGCGATGCCTGCGTTCCTTTATGGTACGTTGAACTCTTTCAGTTAAAGAGGCCTTATGTATGGAACTGCTAGTGTAGTAACTGATATTAAACTCTGTCAACATGTTCTGAAAAGCGCGACCTATAAATTCTTTCCCCATATCCGTACAAATATAGCTAGGAACCCTATCTTCTTTTGACACCAACGTTTTGGTCGCTTTAGCAACTATTTCAGGCGATTTATTTTTCAGTGGAATTAGCCACAGATATTTAGAGAATATATCTATTATGAATAGGATGTAGCGGTATCCGTCATTACATACTGAATATCTTTGCATGTGTGTTAAATCCGCTTGCCAAATAGATTCAAATGAAGCCGCTGTTGTCTTGGCCGTTTTAAACCTTTTTCTCACTGGCTTATGAAGTGTATAAGCATCCTGCTTGCGCAATAACCTTTCAACATCTTTTTTACCTACTCCGTAAACACCTCTGTACTCTATTAACGCCGCCATAGGAGGCGGGGTTAGAAATGTCATAATAGTGTTTACATAATATGTTAGCCATTTGCTTATTTTAGAAGCACGTGGATAAGGTTGGCCGTTTGTTCTCTTCTTTCTCCTCTTCAGAGACGCTACTGCTGGGGGCGATGGCGTACTCAGTTTTGACACATGCGAAACTTGATCCAGGTCTTTTAACCTATTCAGATTACCTATCAATGTTTTGGAAATATTTATTTGTTGTAGTTTTGCTTTAATATGCTTCCATCCTGTTGGTGAGGGCCTGTCCCACTTTCTCACCAGATCATGAACAATGTCAACAATGTTGAATCCTTGTACTCTTGTTCTTTCAACAATGACCTCACCTGTATCGCTCCAATGTATGATGGGGGCTTCACTCAATAGATTATAAAGACTTAAGCCTTTATTCCTCAATGTATGTGGAGACTGCTTTTTAATACATGTTCGATGTGTTGTGTTCCGTTATTCTTTGGTTGGTCATCTTTAACGTCTGGCCCAGGTCCTGTGTCTCCATGCCCAGTTTTGCTAGCGCTGTGCCTAATAACCACGGGGAGCTGTGTCGAATTCTTATAATCTTCGTACTGATGAAGAAATTTCTGCAAAGCCTCTTGGTACAAGATCCTTTTCTCATCAGGTGACTTTTCACTGTTTAATAGGGCTAGCAACTAGCTTTCCATCCTTTTAAGCCTACTTTTACGGGGTTCTTGAGCCGTGTCTGGAATGTTTGAACTTTGCAATGAAGCATACACCTCGTGCGGAATCACTACCACCTTCTTCATTATATTATTCTAATCAGTAAAAGTCCCATAACTGAAAATAAGATGGGGAGGAATGATCCCCCTCTTCGTGCAATTTTAAAAAGTCGGTGTCGATATTTTTAACAAACATCTGTTGCAGTGCCCGAGGCAATCGTTGATAGATTTTTATTAATTCACGATATTTCTTCAGCCTATTTGTCATTCTGGAATATACACCGTTTCAGGTTCGTCTGGGAATATATTCGTTCTTAGAAGCACCCTAACCGTGTTTCGCGGGTGAAGGTCACAAAGCAAATATCCATAACGATGACTTGTGGCTTCTTTATAAATCTCCAAAAACTCCATATGTTGATTGGGAAACATTTGATTAGCTAATACCCCAATTTGTGACACATCTCTATGTTGTGCGAATAAGACTAGATATTGTGTTTTTAGTGACACATCGCGCATGTATCTATTTTTGAAAAATAGATTCTGGTTGATGAAGAATACGCTTATGTTAAGATGGTGGGACAACACTGTAAATGTCTCGGCAAGTGTTTTATCCATTTCCAACATGAGATCGTCAATTACAATGACTGTATGCTAATTACCCTTTAACGAATTAACTTCATATACACCTTTGTTGGACAAAATTTCATCTTGGTACTCGTTGAACACTGACTGATACGTCAAATAGCACCATATTACTTTATGCACAAATTCTGAGAACATCTCCCTCCTATCTTTAATGATTTTAAGTATAAATACAGTTTTACCACATTCTGTAGGGCCAGATATAATACCTGTGGAGGGGCTTGTGAACCAGAATTTTTCAACAGATTCCATCTCTAACACGTCACACCCCTAAGTGGATTATTTATAAAATATTACAAATTTTGAGTGCTGTTCCTTATATCCTTTTTTTTTCTTCTTCCACAGGACCGTGAATGACAACGATGTCTCTCCCCGCATCATCGATATTACCGAGAAATTTCAGCTCTTGAGGTATGGTAGAAATGAGGAAATTAAACAGACTGCATATTATGATCCAGATAGACAGGA
Organism: Bathynomus jamesi; assembly: GCA_023014485.1. NCBI lineage: Eukaryota > Metazoa > Arthropoda > Malacostraca > Isopoda > Cirolanidae > Bathynomus > Bathynomus jamesi. The sequence goes on from JAJOZX010004070.1 coordinate 254,383, forward strand.
AATTCAGAGAAGCACGAAAGCGGTCGACTTGGGGATAATAATGACCGATGATGCCAAATTTCAGACACAAAATCAGATAGCCAATAACAAAGCAAAAAGAGTCGTGGGACAGGTACTAAGAACGTTCAAAAGGCGGGACAAGACAGTAATGATTCCTCTGCTGAGAACACTGATCATACCAGAACTTGAATACTGCTCAGTTTTGACGTCCCCATATAAAAAGGAAGAAATTAATAAACTAGAAGAAATGCAGAGACATTTCACAGCCAGGATTGATGGTTGCAAAGAACTCAACTACTGGGAAAGACTACGTAAACTAAATCTGTACTCCCTGGAAAGAAGGAGAAGAGAGGTGTACCATAATCTACATATAGAAAATGATCGAAAAACTGGTACCTAAACTCAATTACCAACCAAACAACGCTGGAAATATGTAGTGTTCCCAAATTAAAGGTCAGAGAAGGGACCTCCTCAACGCTGAAAGAAAATATCTTGGTTGTCAGGAGGCAAAGACTTTTTAACCAGCTTCCTAAGGACCTCAGAAACGTTACAGGGGTCAAAGTTAAAATCTTCAAGAGAAGACTAGATGCCTGGCTCAGGACGGTACCAGATGAACCGGATGTACCTGGCTATGTGCGGTGGAGAGCGCAAGAAAACAACTCGCTCCTCGACCAAGCCAGACCTAAAGGCGGGGCCACCAGTTTGACCTTCGTGTGAAGAGAAGTAGTGTGACTGCAAACAGGACGAGTGCAGAGCAATTGATCAAATGTTGCAAGGTACCAAACCCCTCCCCCCTCCCAAAGTGCCACCCCCACACCCAACAGGGTGCCAAAAAAAGGGGCGCGGAATCCATCCAGCAAGCTGGGGGGAATCCACCAAACCTAAGAGAGAGAGAGAAAGAGAGAGGAGGCAAGAGACCATCCTTTCACCTGGATATCCAGATGCATAATAAAACTCTCGGCTTCAGCACCTGGCTTAGAACTCGATATCCGCAGGTTGGCTTAAATAGCCACTTGGCTTGGAAGACTTAGAAGACATGTGTATGTGTATATATATTAATTAACTTTTTAGTTGCAAGATTGCGCTATTCAGATATTCTTGACAGTTGGCTTAGAAATCCGTCAGTCAGTTGGCTTAGAAGGCGTAACCAGCCATTTGGTATGTATATGTATATATATATATAAATATATATATATATATTCCCATCTCCCCAGTTATTCCTTAATATCGTTTATATATTCAACCAAAAGAATTAAATGAAACACCATTACATCATTCTGTTTATTGAGAAGAGTTAAGGGAAATAATTCATGAAATACATAGGAAATAAATATACATTCAAAAATAATATACAGCAAAAATACACACATTAAGCGAAGGATATATATACATTCTTAAATAATAATATTAGTACAGGATAAAACTATATAACCATTTAATATATGTACGAGCAAATACGCCATTTTATTTATATATATATATATATATATATTATATATTATATTATATATATATATATATATATATATAGCTTGGTTGTCAGGGGGCCAAGACTTTCCAACCAGCTTCCAAAGGACCTCAGAAACATAACGGGGGTCACCAAAACTTATATAAAAAATAATAATAATAGTACAGGCTAAAACTATATACCCATTAATATACATGTAAAGAGCAAAACTTATATAAAATCAAGATACATGCACTTTATGTTCTACTGCGCTTAACTAAAATACAAAACTCGCACGTCATTGAGTCTACAGGTAAATCATTGTAGCTTTTTACTATACAATAAATACGATTTAGCATTATTTCACCATTCAAGGTGTGTAGGTGCCTATACTCGATGTAAAGGGCCTTCATTTCGTTCAATACTACTTTTGTGCCCACCTTACAAACGGTTGGCAAGTTATCTTTAAACACGGACAGAATACAATCAAAAGCACACACAAAGAGGGCGTCATTAATTAACCACAACATCATTATTAAATTCAAGTTTATAAACTCCTTTCCAATAGAGGGTTTTTTCTTACCGATTCGAGCTTTTCAATCGTGAACTCTCCTTCACAATGCATAGCGCCATTTGAAATAATCTTCTTAGTCGTAACGACAGCTGTTCATTATATAAAGATACAACTCTTCAGGGTGAATAGTGTAGGCGAGCTCTGCCCTGCTGTGCCATTCAAGTCCTTTGTACCAAAGTTCATGATATTTTGAAGAGTCTAAACCTTTTAAATAAGCATCCAGCTCCAGACCATTCTCGCCATGTTCATTCGTACATTCGGTAAACCCGTCGAGCAGAGCGGTGTATGCGTATTTAAGAACCGTATCAAAATAAAGCATATACGTAACACATGCGTCTAATATAGGTTTTAGTTTGCGGAAACCAACGATTTCAAACATTCTGTCAAGGATGAAGCGGTTTCGCGTGGGGACAAGAACGTTATCATCAGATGCATTCTTCCACATCAGTCGTATATCAATGCATGGCTGATCGTTATTTATACATAACGGACAAACAATGGCATATGAGGGGGTATCACTAATCTGTTCTCTTCTTGTACCTACACTTGCAGTATTTTATAATGATCCTCACCCCACTTCTCAACTATAACGAAGACTCTATTCATCTCTTCAACACTTAAATAAACAACATTACGTTTACTAGAGTTTGCTTGTCTACAAGTCGTTTCAAGTACATAGTTAAAGGCACCGGTTTTACGCCTGAACACACGCAATGACTTCGTCACGGACACGTCGTATACGGCATTGAGAATGCTGCTCAAAGGAAGCTCCATCGTTTTCTATTGTGCACAACCAGTCGGGTCAAGCTCTGAGATGACTATAAGCAACCGGTGCGCGGTTTGGCTCGGGGACAGGTGTGGAGGAGTGAGTCATACCAAGCGTTAATATGACTTGTACGGGTTTGTTCCAGCATGAAAGAATCATGCGAGTACTTGTGCCCATTATACCGGGCAATTTTTCCGATAGATGGGGCAATATCGGCTTTAATATTTTATCGGAATGAGCACTAGACGTTCATTTCCAGAAACTAAACACATTAACAATCCAGCACACTATTTGAGAGAAACATATGCCCGTATTTACCCTTTTTGTTTAACCGTCGATACTCGTCTGTAAATTCTATTAAAAACTCACGTAGGCCTTCAGCCACAACCTCACTGCGAACCTCGTCATGATATATATGAATGTAGTGGTAAAAGTATTTTAGACTATCCATTATGACGAGATTTACATTCTCAGCCGCAGGGTACGCGTACTCGGTATGATGCAGCATGACATAATACCACCTGTCATACCACTCATCAACAAGACTCACTACCCATACCCGTTGCTTCTCTTCTGCACGCGTTGTTTCTTTCACTTCACGGTATATGTACGCTTTTATAAAATTTAGGCCTACAACGTAGTCCATTATATCGTTTGTGCCGCGAAATCCGGCAATGCTCTCGCCAGAATATCCATAGAATATTTGAACATCTTCTTCCTCAAGCTTAGCACGGTTCACTGTAGCCTTAAAAGTCTCAAAGGAGGGAGGGCTAGGGCGTCTTTCAGTATTCACCACATCTTCCGACTTTACCGAATACCACTTCATAAACGTCGAAACCGCAATATCAAAAGTCGCCATCACTATTTTTCGTCTATGTGAGATTTCAAATATACGTCTGAGAGCCAGGGCTTGCAGAGGCCAACTGAGCACGCAGGGGCAGAGATATGCTCAGGTAGTAGCAGGAGGCACGTGACCCTTTGATCGATCTAGCGGTGGCCGGACCTTAGGACTTTTTCCTGTACATACGCACGCACACACAAAGAAGAAAATGAAACCCTAATTGAAACATTTACATTCAAATATACGTAATAAATAAACATATCGTTAACAATAGACATGTATAACATTCAAGTACTATGGTATCCAAAGGGTACGGTATCATAGGTACCAGGCACCTGGTAACGTTGCCTATAGGTGTTACGACACACCTTTGTGCCCCTAAATTCCTTCACACACCCCCAGTTTCCGTCCCCGAAAATTGTGGGTTCCTACAGTCAGTTGGGGAGGTTGGTCATCCTCATTTTATAAGCACACTAGCTCTTTCAAGTTAACGACGCGTCGGTTCGCCAGATTAAGCGTGATGTCCTACGCCTTCATGATATATTTCAGCTCTTCCCCCACCCTCACCCGCACCCCATAAGTTTTTGGCCCTGTTGATACAAAGGAGTCAGCGTATGCACCATCACAATACTCATCACATACTCATCACAATACTCATCCTTGATCTCCATAACCTCTTTATCGGGGGCATTGGCATAATCCCACACCTCATTATAACACAATCTGGCCTCTCTCACTTATGTCATCTTAGGAGGAGACTTCAACGCTAAAGACACTAGTTGGTACTTGCACAACCAAAGTAACACCAGAGGCGCCAACATAGCCACACAACTAAACAGCCTCTTCATTCTTAACAATACTGAAGAACATACACACATACCACATCAAGTAGGATACTCGAACTCCTCCCCAGACATAACGTTCTGTTCCCCCACTAGCAACACACACACACTGGAGAACAGAAAAACAACTGTCATCAGACCACCTGCCCATCATCATTACAACACGTTCTACACTCTGCCCCAACAGCCTTAGGCACACTTACAGAAATTACAAGAAAGCTGATTGGGAACAGTTAAAAATACAGACTGAGGATCAATTCACCACATTAAACAGCACACCCATCAAAAATATCAATACAACACTGAAGACATTTAATCAGATCATCAATAATGCAAACAAATACATACACAAGTGCAACATTACGAAATACAACCCAAATTACACTAGAGAAATAGCCCACCTCATAAAGCAACGTAACAACCTCAAACATAACACACAAACACCACACACAGAAGCCATAAAACAGCAGATACAACAGCTCAACACAGAAATAAACAACAAACTCAAAGAAAAAACAAACATTTAGGGAATTCATAGCAACACTAAACCACTCCACAGATACATCCAGGCTATACCAGACTATAAACAGCATTACCCACTCTAATAGCGGCATTCACACCTCACACGCGGCTATCTGTCGCAGCAAAAATAATATCCCATCATATACACAACAAGCTAACATTCTGGTTAATCACTACGCAAAGATAAGTCACTTAAACAGAGACAACAACCAGAAACACGCAGACAAACAGCCAGACACAAGAAAACCTACAGACTCGACACGACCATTACACTCCTCAATACAGACCAGACCACCAAGTTCATTAAAAACATTAAGAATTCGAAGGCTACTGTACCAGACACCATATCTAACATACACCTTAAACACTTGAGCCCACAGGGAATACTAGCTTTCACAAATATCAGCACATATTGATACCAACACTGTATCATTCCTTACATATGGAAACAAGGTAAAATTATTACACTACTCAAACCAATCAAAAATCCAACAGAACCAGCTTTCTATATACCCATTACTTTACTATGCGCACCTTCCAAAGTAACAGAAAGACTAATCTTACAAATCGCCAACCCACACATACCACTATCGCCTACTCAACATGGATTCAAACCTCACTACTCAACCACGACATTACTCACTAACCTTACGCAGCACAGCATGGATGGCATCAACTCAAGACGACCAGCTCAACGTACACTATTAGCAACAATAGACATTAGTAAAGTATTTGATGTTATTCCACGCATCCCTCTCATAAACAAAATACTCAACACAAACATGCAAAATAACACCAAATGGTGGCTGAGCAACTATCTTTCAGGAAGATACTCACATGTCACATTTAATGGCAAGTCATCCAAAAAAAAAGCTTTTTCCGAACGGGAGCCCTCAAGGCTCTGTTCTCTCACCAACACTGTTCAACTTATACATGCATGACATTCCAACACCCATAGATAACAAACTTTCCTTATCATCATATGCAGATGACATCACTCTAACATCCACCCACAACAACATCGACACCGCTACACATAACCTACAAACATACATAAACAGTATACAAGACTGGCTCACACACAATAGACTCAAAGTAGTGCCACAAAATCAACCATCACCTTCCTTACAAGCAAAACAAAAGAACACTAGATAACTCCACAGCTTACACTAAACAACACCAACATTCCACACACTCACAGGACCAAAATACTTGGGGTCACATAAACACATCATTATCTTTTGCAAACCACATTCAGGACATTAAAAACAAATGTACGTCAAGACTTAACACGCTTAGAGTACTAACAGGCACAAACTTTGGACACCAGCAGGAAACAACATCACTCATATACAAACAATATATTCGCTCAGTTATGGAATATGCTAGCCCATGCTGGGCACCCATTATCTCAAACACACACATAAAACCTTACAGACAATACAAAACAACGCACTTCGTATCATTACAGGATGCACTCAAACAACACCAATAGAACACCTGCACACAGAAACAAAAATACTGAAAGTTAGGAAACATTTAAACATGAAGGGAACACAATTCATGGCAGCAGTGACAACTAACCCACAACACCATTGCCACTACATGTACAATCATGCACCGACACCTCGCACCATTAAAGTAACACCAGAGAGACATTATAACCAAATACTCCATTCCATACCACGTCCCACAGAAATCACACAGTACAGAAAACACGTACACAAACACACCTAACCCACAAAGCACTGACACGACTCGGTCCGAATGCGGTCCTAGGTGCGAAGCCGCCACCCATTAACAGATCAGAGACCAGCCTGATCAGATCGGATCGAGTTAACTTAGCACGATTCCGCTGTGGACATCACCTCAACTTACAGACATATAAACACAGACTAGACAACTCCACAGACGACACCTGCCACCTGTGCCAGTACACACCACAAACAATTGAACACATTATGAGAGACTGTACCGCTCTAGCACAAAAACGAACACAACACATCACTAGTGCGCTGAATCTCTGGTCCACTCCGGAGAGGTCGTTTCCTGAGTGCCGCCGGCTTGCTCGATCAGGGTGGGCTGATCGGCTAACCAACAACAACAACAACTTTGGAAAAAATGAACCTTCCCCTTGCCTGTATTCTGTGCAAACTTGCTCCAAAGACTATTTAAGCATAACTTTGCACTAAAGCGCTTGCCAGAGTTCTTAACATTTTGGGCCGATCAAGTTGTAGCTTTCACGGTCAGAGTAACGGTGAATATAAACCGATTTTTCACCCTCACTCTCAACCCATCGCGGGTAGCCTGATGCTTCTACTCTATCCTTCAAAAAAGTATTTATATACGGCGTGAAAAGGTTGGGGAGTTTCTGAAACCTCCACACCTCATATATCTTCAATATTCTGTAACCATGGCGGACGGCTAGGGACAGCTCAGGACTTGTATATACACGCCTGATCTTCCGCTAGTTGGTTGTGTGATTACAGGACCCATTATTCTCCTCTGCGCACTTCACACACAAGGGAAACATGAGTTTGTGATCTATAACGACGGGTAAGATCGGCATCCATAAATCGCGAGCGGGGAGCACGTCTACGAAAGAAAGACCGAAATAGTACTTGTTCAAATTTGTTGAGAACACCTTGATGCTGGGCAGGTCAGGTCCCACCAGTTTTTCAGGTACACCTACTGGATACGGATTGTTCTTCATCACGTAGGGATATAAAGAACAGAAGTTGCAGTAATGGAGTTTCACGCCCTCCGTAGGTGGGAAGTTTAGCTTGAATGGGTTTGTACGACCTCCGAACAAGCTACCACCGCATTTGAGAGGATCCACCACCATTCAACGCTTCATTGTGTTTATTTCTTCACGGTACTGTCCATCTGTTTTCATCCGTGCATCATACTCATGCTCCCACAAGATCTTGTGAGTAAACTGGGTGCCTATAAGCTGATCGCGGGTGCGGGTGCATGCAAGACTGTCGGCAGGAGGTCTACCGTGGATATCTCCTACGATTCCACACTAAGGACGTGGGCACCCATAACACCAGTAACCGTTAAAGGAGTATTCAGTCTTCTCACCAGTGCACAGTTTTCGCTTAGACCATCAATCCAAAAAACACGACCATTAACCTTACTGGGTACTTTTCCCGTGTTGCGGCCGTGTTTTATGTATACTCCGGTCTGCTGCTGTATGTGTATGAGCCAGTAAATAGCCTTGTGGCCATAACTGCGAGGGTTGTTTTTGTGAATGACGGCTAAGGTGTCTTTAGCACAATGAGGCGATTGTGGTTGCGACTTGCAGCGGATCGCAGTTGAAAGGAGTTACGTACATCCTTCTAAAGGCCTGGAAACATATTCTAAGCACGCGCACATCATTCACGCAATAACGCTCACATTCATCAGCTATATTGTATGGATTAGTTTCATTAAAACTGTTGTAGTAGCGGTCAAAATCTTCACGTTAACTATCACTCATGTTGGTGTAGTTAATGTATTGTTTTGGGGTAGGTAGTCCTCCGTAATTTAATGTGTCGCTAGTGAGGAAAGTGTAAAGGAAATGCCTTTTGAAACTTCGGCGGATACACCCATCACCTTGGGTAGCTTGGCTACTTTACAAGGTGTGAATAATAAAGTATCTTTAAACTGAACATTACTTCTTATCTGCATTTGTATAAGTTTGTTTCCCCTTTTCAAGGGGTCGCCTGTAAATATCTCCGATATCTCGTGTTCAAGCAGTTCCTTATAAAGGAACTGTGTGTCAAATTTTACCCCGTTATGGGAGAGAATATACACCGTCATTTTTTTTAACTTGTCCGCTAATTTGACAATATAGGACACAAAGAGTTTCACACGGCTGTCGTGTGCATTCGTTTTAAAAACGTTTGCCCGTTTACCACATTTGTGACACTCATCACACTCAACCTCCATGCACTCATCGCAGATAGTCTGGCTTACGAGTAGATGTGGGATAACCTCTTTGGTTTCAGGGTTTCTGTAAGTTTCTATATCGTAGTACACGATTATACAGGGTTTATTTTTAGGCTTAGCATCTTTCATGCATCTTATATTTTTCATTACATGTAGAACAGTGAATTTTATCACATTTATGCGTGAATTTCCCCCAATTATCCATCATATGAAACATGCCACAGTCAAAACAGATTCTCATTTTCCTACAAGTGCAAATTGACTTATGGAGCTCAAAGCATTTATTCTTGAAAAATGTACGTCTACACACATTACAATCCCTTTTCTCGGCTTCAAGTACACGACTTTCACATTTAGAGCTTTTATACTGCTCACATACCATGTGACTTTCCTTACAATGCTTCACTATATCATCCGCAAACTCGAGACATCCCTTACACAAATCATGATGCCTCCCATATTTTCGACTTTTATCATAACTAGCGTAAAGAGTCCTTGTATTACGGATGGGGAGATACGTTGTCCCTGACAATCCTAAAATAAGTAGAGGTCTTGCGCGTTCTCTCACACAGCTTTTAAAAATATATACAGTCTAATGAAGGATCATCCATTCCAAATACAACTACACGAACATTCATTTCCTGCTCTACCCTTCTCATCACTTCAGGACCCATATTCCACTCAAACTCAAGCGTGCAATCTGATGCCAGTTTACGAGCACACTGCACAACCGTAGGCAACCAAATTTTTTTGACCCATGTATTTAGCACAGTAAACATATGAGCTAAGACGGTATCCGGATAACTGCCACCTGGAAAACTGCCACCGGACAACTGCCACCCGGACAACTGCCACCCTGGAAAACTGCCACCCAGACAACTGCCACCCGGAAAACTGCCACCCTGGAAAACTGCCACCCGGAAAACTGCCACCCTGGAAAACTGCCACCCTGGAAAACTGCCACCCAGACAACTGCCACCTACAAAATTGCTACCTGAGTAACTGCCACCGGGAAAACTGCCACCGGGAAAATTGCCCCAATTTTATATTAATTCAAATAAAAGCTATAACTGACTTAAAAAACGTTTATTAAGTATATAATAGCGTGACCGGAAAATTCGCCGTAAACATTTTCGCCGTAGGAAAATTCGCCGTAAACATTTTCGCCGTAAACATTTTCGCCGTAAGACAAATTCGCCGTAAGGACATTTCGCCGTAAATAAAATAAAATTAAAATTAAAAAAAAAATTTAACTGAACCCTTATAATAGCCGGTGCTGGTTAAGTGTGCGGTCTACCTAGCTTCGAACAGTCTACCACAATTAAAATTCTTTATACTGTACGGCATTGACGATTGGTTAGGTTAAGTCGTGATAGTTTGGTTAAATAAATTTCTTAAATAAATTTATTATCTTACTTTGAAACTCACTGTACGGCATTGACGATTGGTTAGGTTAAGTCGTGATAGTTTGGTTAAATAAATTTCTTAAATAAATTCCTTATCTTACTTTGAAACTCACTGTACGGCATTGACGATTGGTTAGGTTAAGTCGTGATAGTTTGGTTAAATAAATTTCTTAAATAAATTCCTTATCTTACTTTGAAACTCACTGTACGGCATTGACGATTGGTTAGGTTAAGTCGTGATAGTTTGGTTAAATAAATTTCTTAAATAATCATCCATTGATTATTTTTAAAAAATTTTACGGCGAAATGTCCTTACGGCGAATTTGTCTTACGGCGAAAATGTTTACGGCGAAAATGTTTACGGCGAATTTTCCTACGGCGAAAATGTTTGCGGCGAAATTTCCTAGAACCGTATTCGATGTATGAAAATTCTTTAACATCATAATAAAAACTGTACACTCTATAGAAGTCATCATTTATATGTTATGTAGTATAAATATAACTATTATTCGTCCATATCCCCCGCCCCCATACGTCTATATCTTATCTTGACCATTATCCTATGTCAATTTTATTAAATATTCATTTGGATCGTGAAATGCAAAACTTTATGCATTCGTTCGAAAACGCACAAATACGTTCTCGTATTATTTTTTTTATTTTTATTTTCAATTATATCACCTCCCGCAATGAACTCGAAAATGCTGAGGTAAGTGATCAAATTCCGCTAACTATGGCAGAAGCGAACTCTTCTAAGATAAAAATCTCCTTTCGCTCTGATTCAAATTTATAACATATTATGTTGTATATAAATACATACCGTATGTGCCCATGTACTTTGTATTATATTTCTAACATCTTAATTGTCTATTAATATGAAACACTGTAAAAACAAAACAAAGTTATAGTAACTGTTTAATTATAATTAACCGTAATACTTTAATTTAATATAATGTAATGTACTTTAGTGAAACTGTACTTAATAATGTAATGTACTAAATGACGTAGTCAATGTACTTTAATGGAAATGTAGTTAACGATAATAAATGAATTAATTGGTAATTATAATCATAGTTATAGCAAACCAAAATTACAATGTACTCCATGTCCGACCCGACATTATGTCGCCATAAGGAATGTAGACCCGGCGATACAGTTATTATATTTTTTTATTATTATTTTTCCGTTGGGATAAATTTTGATGTGCTTTCTACTTTGCCAAATAATTGATGACTTGTTCTTTTTAAAAATTTCTTAATCATTTTTAGATTTAGCTTAATAATGAATCCTGAGTAACTTTTGCCATGTCATGTTTTGTATACATTCTCTCTTCGTTATAAAAGATGAAGTCATGTCTTGCCTAAGCATTTAATTGTAAATCTTAAACCTTTAATTTTTACTCATATGCATATTTTAGTGTAAAGATGCATAGTTCAATTTCCACTTTTAGTTAACTTTTCAGATCATGATAACATCAGATCTGAAAATATGCAATTTAAGATAAAAATATGGCTTCATCTTCAAATATCTTGTTTATTCGTTTAAACCTTACCACAGCGAAAAGATTTACTTTATTTTCAAATATTGTGCAAAAATAATGCAGCCTCTTCAACATTTAATAATGATGATGTTAGTAGAATCGGGGTATATAAACCCCACAAATTTCTTCCATGTTTATTCTGATTCCAACTACGAGGCTGAGCAATACCTGTAACAGTTTAGGAGTAAAACACAGTAAGAAAAAGTCTTTATCTTCTCCTTCGAGCCGTGCTCTCTTCAGAAAACTTAGTCATTAGAATCTCCCGATAAGTTACAAGAAGAATCGGGGAGAAACCTCAAAGAATTTAATAAGCCTCTCAGAATCCTCCGAACCACTAAAGAAGAACTCGGAGAGTAGTATAAAATAAACTACTGCAAGTATCAGGTCCGTTGCTGCCTCCTAACCAGAACGCCTCGTCGATACGAGACAACCCAAGCACCATAGAAGATATTGGGTCAAACAGTCTGGCGACCCTTTGCCCAGGATAAGAAACTGACGACCCAAGCACATAGAAGATATTGACATAACAGTCTGGCGACCCTTTGCCAGGATCTTAACAACTGGCGACCCTGCATCAGGATAAAAATCAAGACGACCTAAGCACATAGAAGATATTGGCATAACAGTCTGGCGAGTCTGTAGCCAAGACTTTATCAAGTGGCGACCCACCATTTGACTGGCGTGTCACGACTTCTAGTTCGTCACATCCACCCTTGAACCGGTGTGTAACGACTCCAAGTTCTCCACGCCTGGTTTTCCTGCAAGAAGAAGTAGCCAGCAAGACGTCTTCAGGACACGTCTCAAGGATTTCGCCGTAGAAATTTTGTTAAGTACAGTTTGTTTTTTTAAGTAATTTGTAAACATTTGAAAAGTCAGTATTATTAACAGTTAATAATGAGTATCAAGGCAGAATTTAACACAAAACACAGTGAACACTTCAGACACCAGTGATACATTTTTTTTAGTGAAACAGTAATTTTCACACAAGTTAAAAGTCACACAAGTTAAAAGTCACAGAAGTTAAAAGTAACAGAAGTTAAAAGTAACAGAAGTTAAAGGTAACAGAAGTTAAAAGTAACAGAAAGAGTTAATTTCAAAGAGTTAATTTCAGAGTTATTTTCACTATTATAGTCAGTATAGAATAATTTTATTTTATGTACCAAACATAATAGTACCGTACCTTCGCGTACATTCGAGTGAAATGTTGTTTACATTTTTTATTTTTGTTTGCAAATTTTTTCAAATTATTGAATTGAATTGACTTGCAAATTAAGAAAGAGAGAGTTTACAGAGAGTTTATAGAGTTATAGAGATACTTGAAAACAGTTTCAAGTTCCAGTTTCAGTTTTCAGTTTCAAGATATTTGATAGAGTTCAAGTCAGACAGTTTCAAGATACTTGATAGAGTTCAAGTCAGACAGTTTCAAGATACTTGATAGAGTTCAAGTTAGACAGTTTCAGTTTCAAGATACTTGATAAAGTTCAAGTTAGTTCCAGTTTCAGTTTTCAGTTTCAAGATACTTGATTGCATTTCAAGTAAGTCGGTTGCACCAAGAGGGACAACCAAACCCCAGAGGCTAATAGTCTCCACTTGATAGAGATCAAGTGCAGTCATTTTCCATTTTCAGTTAATTTCAAGTTAGAAGGTTACATCCAAGAGGGACAACCGCCCCAGAGATTTCAGAAGTATTCGAAGTCAGTTTTATTCGAAGTCAGTTTTATTCGGTCAGTTTTATTCGAAGTCAGTTTTATTCGAAGTCAGTTTTATTCGAAGTCAGTTTTATTCGAAGTCAGTTTTATTCTAGTCAGTTGTTTTATCCCAAGTTAGTTTTCAAGGCCCAAGTCAGTTTTCAAGTCCCAAGTTAGTTTTCAAGCCACAAGATAGTTTTCAAGTCCCAAGTTAGTTTTCAAGTCCCAAGTCAGTTTTCAAGTCCCAAGTCAGTTTTCAAGTCCCAAGTCAGTTTTCAAGTCCCAAATCAGTTTTCAAGTCCCAAGTCAGTTTTCAATGCAGTCAATTGAATTCTATTTTTTCTTTGTAGTTTAAGTAAATTTAATTTAAGAAAATGTAATTTAAGAATTTATTTCAACCTTTTTTTGGTTGTAAAAGAGAATTAAATTCAACCTGAATTGACCAGTTTGCGTCTTTAGTTTAACCTTTTTTTTGTTTGTAAGAATGAAATTGACCGATTTGTCTTTCTTTTCATGCCATTATTGCGTATATAAATATATAGTTATGTATTTTATTATTTGTAAACCAAAACCGTTTTAACAAAGGTTGTAACGATTTGGATAATTATTGTAATGTATATGAGGAACATGCCGTCCCTCCATTTTGTTTGAACTCTTTTAATTTTTGTTCTAAGTAGTGCGACAAGCAATCTCTTTTCTTTAAAAAAAAGAGCAAAGTGCGCACGAAAAGATGTAATTGTCAATTTCAGACTTATACCCCCCCCCGCTTAGTCACTCAATTCCCCCGAATGTAGTACTCCAAACTTTGTTTTTTTTATTTTTATTTTATTGTAACACCCCAACCCCGGTTGAACCGTGTCAACCAGAGAAATGGTTCAACCATACTTAATTCCTCTTTGGTACTATGGAACATAACCTCAATTTAGGTTGTGTTTTTTATATTACAGTATATGTTTAGTTCATTATAGTTTATAATTGATTTCTATTTCAATTTTTATATTTTTTATATTTTTTATTCGACTAATACTGAGTAATTTTCGAAGTCGAATTTAATTAATTGTGTGTCAAAATTCAATTTTAAAACCGTGAGATTTACTTTCATTAATTGTAAGTTCCTCTAAGTGCGTTTTGTTTATTACCTTAATACGTGTAACTGATTTAATTCAATACTTAAATACTACCTTGAACTTAAAGGATTTTATAATAATAATAATAATAACCCTTACACACACACACACACATACACACACGTATGCACACTATATATACTATATATACAAACCTTATGCTAAAATCATTAGATATCACAATAAACTTTATTTCATTGCGTGTAAGTGCTAACTATGCTATTTATTCTTAATCATTTTTGCTTTCTAATATATCTTGCTGATGCATTTATTCAGTTAATTTAACAATCCTCTCGGCTAATCTATCCCTCAAAATTATAAGATACACAATTTGTACATAGTACACAAAAATACACACTAGACCACAGGTCTGTACATCATCCACTACGTAATTCGATTTTTAGCTACACAAGTCAATAAAAATTAGTTTACAGATTGTACGATTTACATTTTTCCCTTTTATCTACTATTCATTATGTAAGTAATTCTTCTCACAGAAAAATAAAATTTTGTAACAAATTTTAACAATATCATTGTTTGTCTAAATTAAAGTATTAATCTTTGAATTTTTTATATTTTATAATAACTCTCTAAGCAAGTGTCATGTTAAAAATTTGATTACTCTGCATTGTACCCAACCACCCGAACTCACTTGTTCTGTATAAAAATTTGTAATGTAAATGAAATTCGTCATCTAACTTGAATTAGTTAGGATGTTATTCTCTTAATTCTATTGTATTAATTGTACCCTATTATATTATTGTATACATATCATTTTAAAGGGGAGAGCAATGTAAAAATGAACACTGAATAATCAATATTCATTTTTACATAAGAACCAAAATCGCTTAACGCGAGTTTGGATAAAAATTTTATTTGTAGCTTTCTATTTTCGTTTGTTTCAACCCTACAATCTACCATTTCTATGGTTTAGTCGTATCCATTTTCCATTTTTCATTTGTTATAGAATTTATTATAATTAATTATGATTGTTTTGCATCTCACCCTCGTCACTAGATTATGCATACACATTGCATATAACAGGATTGGAACCCGTAGTTGTAGTTCTTAGTCATTAATTCCCACTCTTTGTCTCTAATTCGTTCTTGTAAATCTTCCTAATAATGATTTGTACTATACGTACAAATTCAATAACTATGACGTCACATTTTCCCGTCATTAATTTCCCTTCATCATATCTCTAGTATTCGATGTATGAAAATTCTTTAACATCATAATAAAAACTGTACACTCTATAGAAGTCATCATTTATATGTTATGTAGTATAAATATAACTATTATTCGTCCATATCCCCCGCCCCCATACGTCTATATCTTATCTTGACCATTATCCTATGTCAATTTTATTAAATATTCATTTGGATCGTGAAATGCAAAACTTTATGCATTCGTTCGAAAACGCACAAATACGTTCTCGTATTATTTTTTTTATTTTTATTTTCAATTATATCACCTCCCGCAATGAACTCGAAAATGCTGAGGTAAGTGATCAAATTCCGCTAACTATGGCAGAAGCGAACTCTTCTAAGATAAAAATCTCCTTTCGCTCTGATTCAAATTTATAACATATTATGTTGTATATAAATACATACCGTATGTGCCCATGTACTTTGTATTATATTTCTAACATCTTAATTGTCTATTAATATGAAACACTGTAAAACAAAACAAAGTTATAGTAACTGTTTAATTATAATTAACCGTAATACTTTAATTTAATATAATGTAATGTACTTTAGTGAAACTGTACTTAATAATGTAATGTACTAAATGACGTAGTCATGTACTTTAATGAAATGTAGTTAACGATAATAAATGAATTAATTGGTATTATAATCATAGTTATAGCAAACCAAAATTACAATGTACTCCATGTCCGACCCGACATTATGTCGCCATAAGGAATGTAGACCCGGCGATACAGTTATTATATTTTTTTATTATTATTTTTCCGTTGGGATAAATTTTGATGTGCTTTCTACTTTGCCAAATAATTGATGACTTGTTCTTTTTAAAAAATTTCTTAATCATTTTTAGATTTAGCTTAATAATGAATCCTGAGTAACTTTTGCCATGTCATGTTTTGTATACATTCTCTCTTCGTTATAAAAGATGAAGTCATGTCTTGCCTACGCATTTAATTGTAAATCTTAAACCTTTAATTTTAACTCATATGCATATTTTAGTGTAAAGATGCATAGTTCAATTTCCACTTTTAGTTAACTTTTCAGATCATGATAACATCAGATCTGAAAATATGCAATTTAAGATAAAAATATGGCTTCATCTTCAAATATCTTGTTTATTCGTTTAAACCTTACCACAGCGAAAAGATTTACTTTATTTTCAAATATTGTGCAAAAATAATGCAGCCTCTTCAACATTTAATAATGATGATGTTAGTAGAATCGGGGTATATAAACCCCACAAATTTCTTCCATGTTTATTCTGATTCCAACTACGAGGCTGAGCAATACCTGTAACAGTTTAGGAGTAAAACACAGTAAGAAAAGTCTTTATCTTCTCCTTCGAGCCGTGCTCTCTTCAGAAAACTTAGTCATTAGAATCTCCCGATAAGTTACAAGAAGAATCGGGGAGAAACCTCAAAGAATTTAATAAGCCTCTCAGAATCCTCCGAACCACTAAAGAAGAACTCGGAGAGTAGTATAAAATAAACTACTGCAAGTATCAGGTCGTTGCTGCCTCCTAACCAGAACGCCTCGTCGATACGAGACAACCCAAGCACCATAGAAGATATTGGGTCAAACAGTCTGGCGACCCTTTGCCCAGGATAAAAACTGACGACCCAAGCACATAGAAGATATTGACATAACAGTCTGGCGACCCTTTGCCAGGATCTTAACAACTGGCGACCCTGCATCAGGATAAAAATCAAGACGACCTAAGCACATAGAAGATATTGGCATAACAGTCTGGCGAGTCTGTAGCCAAGACTTTATCAAGTGGCGACCCACCATTTGACTGGCGTGTCACGACTTCAGTTCGTCACATCCACCCTTGAACCGGTGTGTAACGACTCCAAGTTCTCCACGCCTGGATTTCCTGCAAGAAGAAGTAGCCAGCAAGACGTCTTCAGGACACGTCTCAAGGATTTCGCCGTAGAAATTTTGTTAAGTACAGTTTGTTTTTTTAAGTAATTTGTAAACATTTGAAAAGTCAGTATTATTAACAGTTAATAATGAGTATCAAGGCAGAATTTAACACAAAACACAGTGAACACTTCAGACACCAGTGATACATTTTTTTTAGTGAAACAGTAATTTTCACACAAGTTAAAAGTCACACAAGTTAAAAGTCACAGAAGTTAAAAGTAACAGAAGTTAAAAGTAACAGAAGTTAAAGGTAACAGAAGTTAAAAGTAACAGAAAGAGTTAATTTCAGAGAGTTAATTTCAGAGTTATTTTCACTATTATAGTCAGTATAGAATAATTTTATTTTATGTACCAAACATAATAGTACCGTACTTTCGCGTACATTCGAGTGAAATGTTGTTTACATTTTTTATTTTTGTTTGCAAATTTTTTCAAATTATTGAATTGAATTGACTTGCAAATTAAGAAAGAGAGAGTTTACAGAGAGTTTATAGAGTTATAGAGATACTTGAAAACAGTTTCAAGTTCCAGTTTCAGTTTTCAGTTTCAAGATACTTGATAGAGTTCAAGTCAGACAGTTTCAAGATACTTGATAGAGTTCAAGTTAGACAGTTTCAGTTTCAAGATACTTGATAAAGTTCAAGTTAGTTCCAGTTTCAGTTTTCAGTTTCAAGATACTTGATTGCATTTCAAGTAAGTCGGTTGCACCAAGAGGGACAACCAAACCCCAGAGGTTAATAGTCTCCACTTGATAGAGATCAAGTGCAGTCATTTTCCATTTTCAGTTAATTTCAAGTTAGAAGGTTACATCCAAGAGGGACAACCGCCCCAGAGATTTCAGAAGTATTCGAAGTCAGTTTTATTCGAAGTCAGTTTTATTCGAAGTCAGTTTTATTCGAAGTCAGTTTTATTCGAAGTCAGTTTTATTCTAGTCATTTGTTTTATCCCAAGTTAGTTTTCAAGTCCCAAGTCAGTTTTCAAGTCCCAAGTTAGTTTCCAAGCCCCAAGATAGTTTTCAAGTCCCAAGTTAGTTTTCAAGTCCCAAGTCAGTTTTCAAGTCCCAAGTCAGTTTTCAAGTCCCAAGTCAGTTTTCAAGTCCCAAATCAGTTTTCAAGTCCCAAGTCAGTTTTCAATGCAGTCAATTGAATTCTATTTTTTCTTTGTAGTTTAAGTAAATTTAATTTAAGAAAATGTAATTTAAGAATTTATTTCAACCTTTTTTTGGTTGTAAAAGAGAATTAAATTCAACCTGAATTGACCAGTTTGCGTCTTTAGTTTAACCTTTTTTTTGTTTGTAAGAATGAAATTGACCGATTTGTCTTTTCTTTTCATGCCATTATTGCGTATATAAATATATAGTTATGTATTTTATTATTTGTAACCAAAACCGTTTTAACAAAGGTTGTAACGATTTGGATAATTATTGTAATGTATATGAGGAACATGCCGTCCCTCCATTTTGTTTGAACTCTTTTAATTTTTGTTCTAAGTAGTGCGACAAGCAATCTCTTTTCTTTAAAAAAAAGAGCAAAGTGCGCACGAAAAGATGTAATTGTCAATTTCAGACTTATACCCCCCCCCTTAGTCACTCAATTCCCCGAATGTAGTACTCCAAACTTTGTTTTTTTTTATTTTTTTTTATTGTAACACCCCAACCCCGTTGAACCGTGTCAACCAGAGAAATGGTTCAACCATACTTAATTCCTCTTTGGTACTATGGAACATAACCTCAATTTAGGTTAAGTGTTTTTTATATTAAGTATATGTTTAGTTCATTATAGTTTTATAATTGATTTCTATTCAATTTATATTTTTTATATTTTTTTTATTCGACTAATACTGAGTAATTTTCGAAGTCGAATTTAATTAATTGTGTGTCAAAATCCAATTTTAAAACCGTGAGATTTACTTTCATTAATTGTAAGTTCCTCTAAGTGCGTTTTGTTTATTACCTTAATACGTGTAACTGATTTAATTCAATACTTAAATACTACCTTGAACTTAAAGGATTTTATAATAATAATAATAATAACCCTTACACACACACACACACACACACACGTATGCACACTATATATACAAACCTTATGCTAAAATCATTGGATATCACAATAAACTTTATTTCATTGCGTGTAAGTGCTAACTATGCTATTTAATCTTAATCATTTTTGCTTTCTAATATATCTTGCTCATGCATTTATTCAGTTAATTTAACAATCCTCTCTGCTAATCTATCCCTCAAAATTATAAGATACACACTTTGTACCTAGTACACAAAAATACACACTAGACCACTGGTCTATACATCATCCACTACGTAATTCGATTTTTAGCTACACAAGTCAACAAAAATTAGTTTACAGATTGTACGATTTACATTTTTCCCTTTTATCTACTATTCATTATGTATGTAATTCTTCTCACAGAAAAATAAAAAAATTTTAAAAAATTTTAACAATATCATTGTTTGTCTAAATTAAAGTATTAATCTTTGAATTTTTTATATTTTATAATAACTCTAAGCAAGTGTCATGTTAAAAATTTGATTACTCTGCATTGTACCCAACCACCCGAACTCACTTGTTCTGTATAAAAATTTGTAATGTAAATGAAATTCGTCATCTAACTTGAATTAGTTAGGATGTTATTCTCTTAATTCTATTGTATTAATTGTACCCTATTATATTATTGTATACATATCATTTTAAAGGGGAGAGCAATGTAAAAATGAACACTGAATAATCAATATTCATTTTTACATAAGAACCAAAATCGCTTAACGCGAGTTTGGATAAAAATTTTATTTGTAGCTTTCTATTTTCGTTTGTTTCAACCCTACAATCTACCATTTCTATGGTTTAGTCGTATCCATTTTCCATTTTTCATTTGTTATAGAATTTATTATAATTAATTATGATTGTTTTGCATCTCACCCTCGTCACTAGATTATGCATACACATTGCATATAACAGGATTGGAACCCGTAGTTGTACTTCTCAGTCATTAATACCCACTCTTTGTCTCTAATTCGTTCTTGTAAATCTTCCTAATAATGATTTGTACTATACGTACAAATTCAATAACTATGACGTCACATTTTCCCGTCATTAATTTCCCTTCATCATATCTCTAGTATTCGATGTATGAAAATTCTTTAACATCATAATAAAAACTGTACACTCTATAGAAGTCATCATTTATATGTTATGTAGTATAAATATAACTATTATTCGTCCATATCCCCCGCCCCCATACGTCTATATCTTATCTTGACCATTATCCTATGTCAATTTTATTAAATATTCATTTGGATCGTGAAATGCAAAACTTTATGCATTCGTTCGAAAACGCACAAATACGTTCTCGTATTATTATTTTTTTTTTATTTTCATTTATATCACCTCCCGCAATGAACTCGAAAATGCTGAGGTAAGTGATCAAATTCCGCTAACTATGGCAGAAGCGAACGCTTCTAAGATAAAAATCTCCTTTCGCTCTGATTCAAATTTATAACATATTATGTTGTATATAAATACATACCGTATGTGCCCATGTACTTTGTATTATATTTCTAACATCTTAATTGTCTATTAATATGACACTGTAAAAACAAAACAAAGTTCTAGTAACTGTTTAATTATAATTAACTGTATACTTTAATTTAATATAATGTAATGTACTTAGTGAAACTGTACTTAATAATGTAATGTACTAAATGACGTAGTCATGTACTTTAATGGAAAAGTAGTTAACGATAATAAATGAATTAATTGGTAGTTATAATCATAGTATAGCAGACCAAAATTACAATGTACTCCATGTCCGACCCGACATTATGTCGCCATAAGGAATGTAGACCCGGCGATACAGTTATTATATTTTTTTTATTATTATTTTTCCGTTGGGATAAATTTTGATGTGCTTTCTACTTTTGCCAATAATTGATGACTTGTTCTTTTTAAAATTTCTTAATCATTTTTAGATTTAGCTTAATAATGAATCCTGAGTAACTTTTGCCATGTCATGTTTTGTATACATTCTCTCTTCGTTATAAAAGATGAAGTCATGTCTTGCCTAAGCATTTAATTGTAAATCTTAAACCTTTAATTTTTACTCATATGCATATTTTAGTGTAAAGATGCATAGTTCAATTTCCACTTTTAGTTAACTTTTCAGATCATGATAACATTAGATCTGAAAATATGCAATTTAAGATAAAAATATGGCTTCATCTTCAAATATCTTGTTTATTCGTTTAAACCTTACCACAGCGAAAAGATTTACTTTATTTTCAAATATTGTGCAAAAATAATGCAGCCTCTTCAACATTTAATAATGATGATGTTAGTAGAATCGGGGTATATAAACCCCACAAATTTCTTCCATGTTTATTCTGATTCCAACTACGAGGCTGAGCATTACCTGTAATAGTTTAGGAGTAAAACACAGTAAGAAAAAGTCTTTATCTTCTCCTTCAAGCCGTGCACTCTTCAGAAAACTTAGTCATTAGAATCTCCCGATAAGTTACAAGAAGAATCGGGGAGAAACCTAAAGAATTTAATAAGCATCTCAGAATCCTCCGAGCCACTAAAGAAGAACTCGGAGAGTAGTATAAAATAAACTACTGCAAGTATCAGGTCCGTTCCTGCCTCCTAACCAGAACGCCTCGTCGATACGAGACAACCCAAGCACCATAGAAGATATTGGGTCAAACAGTCTGGCGACCCTTTGCCCAGGATAAGAAACTGAAGACCCAAGCACATAGAAGATATTGATATAACAGTCTGGCGACCCTTTGCCAGGATCTTAACAACTGGCGACCCTGCATCAGGATAAAAATCAAGACGACCTAAGCACATAGAAGATATTGGCATAACAGTCTGGCGAGTCTGTAGCCAAGACTTTATCAAGTGGCGACCCACCATTTGACCGGCGTGTCACGACTTCTAGTTCGTCACATCCACCCTTGAACCGGTGTGTAACGACTCGAAGTTCTCCACGCCTGGTTTTCATGCAAGAAGAAGTACCCAGCAAGACGTCTTCAGGACACGTCTCAAGGATTTCGCCGTAGAAATTTTGTTAAGTACAGTTTGTTTTTTTAAGTAATTTGTAAACATTTGAAAAGTCAGTATTATTAACAGTTAATAATGAGTATCAAGCCAGAATTTAACACAAAACAGAGTGAACACTTCAGACACCAGTGATACATTTTTTTTAGTGAAACAGTAATTTTCACACAAGTTAAAAGTCACACAAGTTAAAAGTCACAGAAGTTAAAAGTAACAGAAGTTAAAGGTAACAGAAGTTAAAGGTAACAGAAGTTAAAAGTAACAGAAAGAGTTAATTTCAGAGAGGTATTTTCACTATTATAGTCAGTATAGAATAATTTTATTTTATGTACCAAACATAATAGTACCGTACCTTCGCGTACATTCGAGTGAAATGTTGTTTACATTTTTTATTTTTGTTTGCAAATTTTTTCAAATTATTGAATTGAATTGACTTGCAAATTAAGAAAGAGAGAGTTTACAGAGAGTTTATAGAGTTATAGAGATACTTGAAAACAGTTTCATGTTCCAGTTTCAGTTTTCAGTTTCAAGATACTTGATAGAGTTCAAGTCAGACAGTTTCAAGATACTTGATAGAGTTCAAGTTAGACAGTTTCAGTTTCAAGATACTTGATAAAGTTCAAGTTAGTTCCAGTTTCAGTTTTCAGTTTCAAGATACTTGATTGCTTTTCAAGTAAGTCGGTTGCACCAAGAGGGACAACCAAACCCCAGAGATTAATAGTCTCCACTTGATAGAGATCAAGTGCAGTCATTTTCCATTTTCAGTTAATTTCATGTTAGAAGGTTACATCCAAGAGGGACAACCGCCCCAGAGATTTCAGAAGTATTCGAAGTCAGTTTTATTCGAAGTCAGTTTTTTTCGGTCAGTTTTTTTCGAAGTCAGTTTTTTTCGAAGTCAGTTTTATTTGAAGTCAGTTTTATTCGAAGTCAGTTTTATTCGAAGTCAGTTTTATTCGAAGTCAGTTTTATTCTAGTCAGTTTCAAGTCAGTTGTTTTATCCCAAGTTAGTTTTCAAGTCACAAGTCAGTTTTCAAGTCCAAAGTTAGTTTTCATGTCCCAAGTCAGTTTTCAAGTCCCAAGTCAGTTTTCAAGTCCCAAGTCAGTTTTCAAGTCCCAAGTCAGTTTTCAAGTCCCAAGTCAGTTTTCAAGTCCCAAGTCATTTCAATGCAGTCAATTGAATTCAATTTTTTCTTTGTAGTTTAAGTAAATTTAATTTAAGAAAATGTAATTTAAGAATTTATTTCAACCTTTTTTTTTGTTGGAAAAGAGAATTAAATTCAACCTGAATTGACCAGTTTGCGTCTTTAGTTTAACCTTCTTTTTGTTTGTAAGAATGAAATTGACCGATTTGTCTTTTCTTTTCATGCCATTATTGCGTATATAAATATATAGTTATGTATTTTATTATTTGTAACCAAAACCGTTTTAACAAAGGTTGCAACGATTTGGATAATTATTGTAATGTATATGAGGAACATGCCGTCCCTCCATTTTGTTTGAACTCTTTTAATTTTTGTTCTAAGTAGTGTGACAAGCAATCTCTTTTCTTTAAAAAAAAGAGCAAAGTGCTCACGAAAAAATGTAATTGTCAATTTCAGACTTATACCCCCCACGCTTAGTCACTCAATTCCCCCGAATGTAGTACTCCAAACTTTGTTTTTTTTATTTTTATTTTATTGTAACACCCCAACCCCGGTTGAACCGTGTCAACCAGAGAAATGGTTCAACCATACTTAATTCCTCTTTGGTACTATGGAACATAACCTCAATTTAGGTTGTGTTTTTTTATATTACAGTATATGTTTAGTTCATTATAGTTTATAATTGATTTCTATTTTCAATTTTTATATTTTTTATATTTTTTTATTCGACTAATACTGAGTAATTTTCGAAGTCGAATTTAATTAATTGTGTGTCAAAATTCAATTTTAAAACCGTGAGATTTACTTTCATTAATTGTAAGTTCCTCTAAGTGCGTTTTGTTTATTACCTTAATACGTGTAACTGATTTAATTAAATACTTAAATACTACGTTGAACTTAAAGGATTTTTAATAATAATAATAATAACCCTTACACACACACACACACACACACACGTATGCACACTATATATACTATATATACAAACCTTATGCTAAAATCATTGGATATCACAATAAACTTTATTTCATTGCGTGTAAGTGCTAACTATGCTATTTAATCTTAATCATTTTTGCTTTCTAATATATCTTGCTGATGCATTTATTCAGTTAATTTAACAATCGTCTCGGCTAATCTAACCTCAAAATTATAAGATACACACTTTGTACATAGTACACAAAAATACATACTAGACCACAGGTCTGTACATCATCCACTACGTAATTCGATTTTTAGCTACACAAGTCAATAAAAATTAGTTTACAGATTGTACGATTTACATTTTTCCCTTTTATCTACTATTCATTATGTATGTAATTCTTCTCACAGAAAAATAAAATTTTGTAAAAAATTTTAACAATATCATTGTTTGTCTAAATTAAAGTATTAATCTTTGAATTTTTTATATTTATATAACTCTCTAAGCAATGTCATGTTAAAAATTTGATTACTCTGCATTGTACCCAACCACCCGAACTCAGTTGTTCTGTATAAAAATTTGTAATGTAAATGAAATTCGTCATCTAACTTGAATTAGTTAGGATGTTATTCTCTTAATTCTATTGTATTAATTGTACCCTATTATATTATTGTATACATATCATTTTAAAGGGGAGAGCAATGTAAAAATGAACACTGAATAATCAATATTCATTTTTACATAAGAACCAAAATCGCTTAACGCGAGTTTGGATAAAAATTTTATTTGTAGCTTTCTATTTTCGTTTTGTCAACCTACAATCTACCATTTCTATGGTTTAGTCGTATCCATTTTCCATTTTTCATTTGTTATAGAATTTATTATAATTAATTATGATTGTTTTGCATCTCACCCTCGTCACTAGATTATGCATACACATTGCATATAACAGGATTGGAACCCGTAGTTGTAGTTCTTAGTCATTAATTCCCACTCTTTGTCTCTAATTCGTTCTTGTAAAATCTCCTAATAATGATTTGTACTATACGTACAATTCAATAACTATGACGTCACATTTTCCCGTCATTAATTCCCTTCATCATATCTCTAGTATTCGATGTATGAAAATTCTTTAACATCATAATAAAACTGTACACTCTATAGAAGTCATCATTTATATGTTATGTAGTATAAATATAACTATTATTCGTCCATATCCCCCGCCCCATACGTCTATATCTTATCTTGACCATTATCCTATGTCAATTTTATTAAAATTCATTTGGATCGTGAAATGCAAAACTTTATGCATTCGTTCGAAAACGCACAAATACGTTCTCGTATTATTTTTTTTATTTTATTTTCAATTATATCACCTCCCGCAATGAACTCGAAAATGCTGAGGTAAGTGATCAAATTCCCCTAACTATGGCAGAAGCGAACGCTTCTAAGATAAAAATCTCCTTTCGCTCTGATTCAAATTTATAACATATTATGTTGTATATAAATAAATACAGTATGTGCCCATGTACTTTGTATTATATTTCTAACATCTTAATTGTCTATTAATATGAAACACTGTAAAAACAAAACAAAGTTCTAGTAACTGTTTAATTATAATTAACTGTAATACTTTAATTTAATATAATGTAATGTACTTTAGTGAAACTGTACTTAATAATGTAATGTACTAAATGACGTAGTCAATGTACTTTAATGGAAAAGTAGTTAACGATAATAAATGAATTAATTGGTAATTATAATCATAGTTATAGCAGAAAAAAATTAAAATGTACTCAATGTCCGACCCGACATTATGTCGCCATAAGGAATGTAGACCCGGCGATACTGTTATTATATTTTTTATTATTATTTTTCGGTTGGGATAAATTCTGATGTGCTTTCTACTTTGCCAAATAATTGATGACTTGTTCTTTTTAAAAATTTCTTAATCATTTTTAGATTTAGCTTAATAATGAATCCTGAGTAACTTTTGCCATGTCATGTTTTGTATACATTCTCTCTTCGTTATAAAAGATGAAGTCATGTCTTGCCTAAGCATTTAATTGTAAATCTTAAACCTTTAATTTTTACTCATATGCATATTTTAGTGTAAAGATGCATAGTTCATTTCCACTTTTAGTTAACTTTTCAGATCATGATACATCAGATCTGAAAATATGCAATTTAAGATAAAAATATGGCTTCATCTTCAAATATCTTGTTTATTCGTTTAAACCTTACCACAGCGAAAAGATTTACTTTATTTTCAAATATTGTGCAAAAGTGATGCAGCCTCTTCAACATTTAATAATGATGATGTTAGTAGAATCGGGGTATATAAACCCCACAAATTTCTTCCATGTTTATTCTGATTCCAACTACGAGGCTGAGCATTACCTGTAACAGTTTAGGAGTAAAACACAGTAAGAAAAAGTCTTTATCTTCTCCTTCGAGCCGTGCTCTCTTCAGAAAACTTAGACATTAGAATCTCCCGATCAGTTACAAGAAGAATCGGGGAGAAACCTCAAAGAATTTAATAAGCCTCTCAGAATCTTCCGAGCCACTAAAGAAGAACTCGGAGAGTAGTATAAAATAAACTACTGCAATTATCAGGTCCGTTGCTGCCTCCTAACCAGAACGCCTCGTCGATACGAGACAACCCAAGCACCATAAAAGATATTGGGTCAAACAGACTGGCGACCCTTTGCCCAGGATAAGAAACTGACGACCCAAGCACATAGAAGATATTGACATAACAGTCTGGCGACCCTTTGCCAGGATCTTAACAACTGGCGACCCTGCATCAGGATAAAAATCAAGACGACCTAAGCACATAGAAGATATTGGCATAACAGTCTGGCGAGTCTGTAGCCAAGACTTTATCAAGTGGCGACCCACCATTTGACTGGCGTGTCACGACTTCTAGTTCGTCACATCCACCCTTGAACCGGTGTGTAACGACTCCAAGTTCTCCACGCCTGGTTTTCCTGCAAGAAGAAGTAGCCAGCAAGACGTCTTCAGGACACGTCTCAAGGATTTCGCCGTAGAAATTTTGTTAAGTACAGTTTGTTTTTTTAAGTAATTTGTAAACATTTGAAAAGTCAGTATTATTAACAGTTAATAATGAGTATCAAGGCAGAATTTAACACAAAACACAGTGAACACTTCAGACACCAGTGATACATTTTTTTTAGGTAAACAGTAATTTTCACAAAAGTTAAAAGTCACAGAAGTTAAAAGTAACAGAAGTTAAAAGTAACAGAAGTTAAAGGTAACAGAAGTTAAAATTAACAGAAAGAGTTAATTTCAGAGTTAATTTCAGAGTTATTTTCACTATTATAGTCAGTATAGAATAATTTTATTTTATGTACCAAACAAAATAGTACCGTACCTTCGCGTACATTCGAGTGAAATGTTGTTTACATTTTTTATTTTTGTTTGCAAATTTTTTCAAATTATTGAATTGAATTGACTTGCAAATTAAGAAAGAGAGAGTTTACAGAGAGTTTATAGAGTTATAGAGATACTTGAAAACAGTTTCAAGTTCCAGTTTCAGTTTTCAGTTTCAAGATACTTGATAGAGTTCAAGTCAGACAGTTTCAAGATACTTGATAGAGTTCAAGTTAGACAGTTTCAGTTTCAAGATACTTGATAAAGTTCAAGTTAGTTCCAGTTTCAGTTTTCAGTTTCAAGATACTTGATTGCATTTCAAGTAAGTCGGTTGCACCAAGAGGGACAACCAAACCCCAGAGGTTAATAGTCTCCACTTGATAGAGATCAAGTGCAGTCATTTTCCATTTTCAGTTAATTTCAAGTTAGAAGGTTACATCCAAGAGGGACAACCGCCCCAGAGATTTCAGAAGTATTCGAAGTCAGTTTTATTCGAAGTCAGTTTTATTCGGTCAGTTTTATTCGAAGTCAGTTTTATTCGAAGTCAGTTTTATTCTAGTCAGTTTCAAGTCAGTTGTTTTATCCCGAGTTAGTTTTCAAGTCCCAAGTCAGTTTTCAAGTCCCAAGTTAGTTTTCAAGCCCCAAGTCAGTTTTCAAGTCCCAAGTCAGTTTTCAAGTCCCAAGTCATTTCAATGCAGTCAATTGAATTCAATTTTTTCTTTGTAGTTTAAGTAAATTTAATTTAAGAAAATGTAATTTAAGAATTTATTTCAACCTTTTTTTGGTTGTAAAAGAGAATTAAATTCAACCTGAATTGACCAGTTTGCGTCTTTAGTTTAACCTTTTTTTTGTTTGTAAGAATGAAATTGACCGATTTGTCTTTTCTTTTCATGCCATTATTGCGTATATAAATATATAGTTATGTATTTTATTATTTGTAACCAAAACCGTTTTAACAAAGGTTGTAACGATTTGGATAATTATTGTAATGTATATGAGGAACATGCCGTCCCTCCATTTTGTTTGAACTCTTTTAATTTTTGTTCTAAGTAGTGTGACAAGCAATCTCTTTTCTTTAAAAAAAAGAGCAAAGTGCTCACGAAAAGATGTAATTGTCAATTTCAGACTTACACCCCCCCCCCCGCTTAGTCACTCAATTCCCCCGAATGTAGTACTCCAAACTTTGTTTTTTTAATTTTTTTATTTTATTGTAACACCCCAACCCTGTTTGAACCGTGTCAACCAGAGAAATTGTTCAACCATACTTAATTCCTCTTTGGTACTATGGAACATAACCTCAATTTAGGTTGTGTTTTTTATATTACAGTATATGTTTAGTTCATTATAGTTTATAATTGATTTCTATTTTCAATTTTTATATTTTTTATATTTTTTTATTCGACTAATACTGAGTAATTTTCGAAGTCGAATTTAACTAATTGTGTGTCAAAATTCAATTTCAAAACCGTGAGATTTACTTTTATTAATTGTAAGTTCCTCTAAGTGCGTTTTGTTTATTACCTTAATACGTGTAACTGATTTAATTAAATACTTAATTACTACCTTGAACTTAAAGGATTTTATAATAATAATAATAATAACCCTTACACACACACACACACACACACGTATGCACACTATATATACAAACCTTATGCTAAAATCATTGGATATCACAATAAACTTTATTTCATTGCGTGTAAAGATGCATAGTTCAATTTCCACTTTTAGTTAACTTGGCAGATCATGATAACATCAGATCTAAAAATATGCAATTTAAGATAAAAATATGGCTTCATCTTCAAATATCTTGTTTATTCGTTTAAACCCTACCACAGCGAAAACATTTACTTTATTTTCAAATATTGTGCAAAAGTGATGCAGCCTCTTCAACATTTAATAATGATGATGTTAGTAGAATCGGGGTATATAAACCCCACAAATTTCTTCCATGTTTATTCTGATTCCAGCTACGAGGCTGAGCATTACCTGTAACAGTTTAGGAGTAAAACACAGTAAGAAAAAGTCTTTATCTTCTCCTTCGAGCCGTGCTCTCTTCAGAAAACTTAGTCATTAGAATCTCCCGATAAGTTACAAGAAGAATCGGGGAGAAACCTGAAAGAATTTAATAAGCCTCTCAGAATCATCCGAGCCACTAAAGAAGAACTCTGAGAGTAGTATAGAAGAAACTACTGCAAGTATCAGGTCCGTTGCTGCCTCCTAACCTGTACCACCGTCGACTTCAAACCAACCTAGGGCCATAGACGGAGGGGTT
>JAJOZX010004070.1:290000-297500 GCA_023014485.1 Bathynomus jamesi
ATTGGAATTATCCCACATTCGGTTAAGAAAAACGGAATTTTGGAGTTGAGTTTCATGTTTTGACTCTGAAATTAATTTTATCTAATTTGTGTATATATAGTCGTGCGTGTGTTTGTGTTTTGGCTCGTTTCACGCGCGCGCGGATTGGCGCGTTTCGGCCTTTTAGATATAGTAAAAAGGATTTTCTTTCCTTTTTCTCTTGCTTTTCGCGTCGGTGCGCGAACTTTTCATTTTGTTTTTAAGTGGAATTTTGCGTTAGAGCGCAAATAGTTGTTTGTTTTTGTGCTTTTTTTGGGGTTTAAATTAGAATGAATTAGTACATTTTGAGTAATGTATCGAAATCGACAGGCAAGTTTTTCACCTTCGTTGGGATGATTTTATTGTTTGTTTAAACCAAAAATAGCTAATCTCAAGCTTAAGTTTTTCCGCTTAAATTCTGTTGTACATACGATATTAGGGATAAGTTTTCTCTCTTTTTTTTTGTTTCGCTTTGCTTTCCTCGTTTGGAAGTCCATTTTTTCTTTTGTCGTTTTCGAAGAAAAAATGGGTAGATGTAATTATCGGACGAGTAATATCCCTACGGTTCCAATTTTTACGTGGACGAATGCGGTAACGTGGTACCCCCATACGTGGACGAGTGGTTGGATGCATTAGAGGGATATTACGTTCATTATAACGTTCGCGATGATATCGCGAAGAATCAGATGGTTACTCACTTCTTACACGATGAAGACGGAAGCGCTTTATGAAGAGACTGTCCCAGACATCACGAGGGAAGTTCTCGATGAGGGAAATTTTCCGGGGGAAGTGGTCTGTGACGAGATCGTCCCAGATGAAGTCCCTAATCACGACGCAACTTCTGCTCATACTTGGAAGAGTAGTGAGCATTGCGCGGATTTTTCGAGGGATCCCCTTCTTCTGTAAATTTAAGTGAGGTCACGGAGAACTCGCCAATGTTCCGCGGACATGATGCAAGCTCGGTTTATGACCTCGACGAACTCGAAAGAAAATTGCCACTCTTTTTCGTCCTATCAAAGGGAGTGATGCATCTCTGCATCGCTCTACAGGACAACGTTCATTCGATTCTGTTCTTTCTAATCAGAAGGTTTGGAAATCGAAACTGGAGCCATCGGCCACTTTGATTTCACTGCAAAAGGACCAACTACACGAAACGAAGAACAGTAATCATAACGCCGGTTTATCCCATTTACAAATTATTTCTTAACCATACCATATTCTCCAGTTCAATGGCTACTACCACACGTACCCCCTATACCCGTTTAGGCTATACCCGTGCATTCATGCACTACGTACTAAATTATTGAAAGACGCTCGAGACGTGGTATGATTGATGTCGGAGGCAATTAGCCACCAACGCGTACATCCAGAAACTTGAGCAATGTCCACACGTAACCTTTGAAATTTCATACTTTCCAAGTTATAGAGTTTAGTCAATTCCAAAGTTCTAAAAAAAAGTTCTCAAAACGACAATATAACCTTGCAGAATTCGTATCAATTTCACTTAAGTACTTTTTTCAATAGCTCATTGAAATCCACTTCTCTAAAATTTTGTTCTTAACGTTCGATAAGACAATCGCGTATGATTTAAAAGTGTATGCACACGGTAAACTTAAACCAGTGTAAAAAAGTGGACCTAAAGAAATCAGACTTCAAGTGCTCAAAGGACACACAAGTGACAATTATAAGTGGTCATTAGTGCATAAGTATTAATTTTAATGTAAAATTTAACTGATAAGTAGTAAATGTATTTTTGTTTAACCATTTCTTTTGTCTTTATAAAACCCTACATCCAACTACTTCTTCAATAATATCTTTGTCTTTATAAAACCCTATATCCAACTGCTTTTGTAGAGAGGATTTTTCAAACTAACCCCCGAGTACCAACTCTGGGAGGGGAGCCATGTGGAAAAGTGTTTCCACGAGAAAATAAATTTATGTTAAAATTTAAAGATTATCATTCTGTTTGTATAAATTAACATATTAATCCTTTAAAAGATATTATTCTGTTCATCTAAATTAAAATATGATTCCGTTACATTCTTAATTTTGTATAAAGTGTCTCATTGCCAGTGGAAAGCTTGGCGCCCTTTTTCTTAAGCCTAACGAAAACAGTTTTGCCACATCTCGAATCTTAAAACAGAGATTCCTAAATTGTAAATGTTCTTTTCAATTATTATAAATCACATAAAAGAGTTAAGTGTAAAACTACAATTGTATAAATTCTTTTGTTAATATCCAATTTTACCAATTCTCTTGTTGATATCATTATTAGAGTAATATTTTGCAAGTTTAATAGTCTTCTGTAACACGTGGCACCAATGGGTGTTTCTCCAGGACAAAAGGCAGCCCCTTGAGGGAATCATGCCTCAGCTTCGAGAAGGAGTGAGAGTCTCGCCTCGGCCTCGAGTGGGTGTGAGTGATCCGCCCTTCGGTGGGCCGTTTCGGCTGGTCCCCTTAGCTTTTTGATGTAAGCATTTGCTCGTTAATAACTTCTCTCTAAACCAAGTGTTATATAAAGGATTTCATTTCTAATATTCTGTGTTAAATAAAGGACAAAAGTGTGATGCGTCATTTCATAGCCTTCCAAGAAGAAGCATTCCCTTCTCTCAGCGGGCCGAGAGAGAGAGGGTACGCCATCAACCGAAGGTATAAATCGTTTTCATCGTAAGGCGCAGTCAGAATAAATTAATTAAACGCAAGAAACTTCCTTGTTGGTGCGAGGAAGCGACATACCGAGAAATCCTGTGAAACGTCCTTGTGGACCGAGAAATATAAAGCCATCCTTCATTTCCACCCCTCCGGCATATATATATATACACACACACACATATATATATATATATATATTATACACACACATATATATATATATATATATATATATATATACACACACACACTATATATATATATATAATATATATACACATATATATACAAGGCGTCCCAAAAAAATGTATACACATTTTAAATTAATATAAAGGCAGTGTTTATTAAAATACATTTCATTTTCAAAATGTAATAGAATCTACAGACATTATTTAATTGTTTTGTCAAAGCCTGTTTTCAAACTGACGTCCGTTCTGGTCCAGGCACTGCTGATAACACGAAGCAATGGAATCGCAAACATCACGAAACATTTCGTTTGGTATTTGTGTGCATTCTCGTTCAATGGCTGCTCTCAATTCAGCGACTGTTGCAGGTTTTATAGCGTAGACTTTGTCTTTAAGTATCCCATAAAAAAAGTCTAGTGGTGTGAGGTCTGGTGAACGCGGAGGGTATTCTACGAAACCCCTTCGTCCAATCCACATCCACATCGTACAAGTACCACTCGCAATACTCCACTCTTGGTCCGATCATCTTCATTAATAGCATGGACTAATCTTGGAATGTAACTTTCCATTGACAGCGCTTCAAAATGCGTTGGACGAAGATTCTGAAATTCCTACCTCACGACTCGCTTGCGCACAGATTTCTTGGACTTTGGTGATACGTTTCCAGTACTCTTTCTTGCTTTGTGGGGCTTGTCGATGTCCGTGGTCTTCCGAACGATTTTGTGGACATTCTGAACAGTTCCATCGGCTTCAAACTTATCTCTAATTCGAGTGATGGTAAGTCGCGTTCGTGGATCTGTTTGAAACTCCCTCCTAAATGTCTTTGCACTTCAACTGCGTTTTCACACTTCAGTAGCATTTTAGAATGAATTTCCCTTTGTCAAAGCTTAGTCTGACTGCCATTATTAATTCTAATGGGTTTAACTTGGAAAGAAAGAAAACATCAATTGAGCTATCAGCTGTTAAAGTGTGTATACATTTTTTTGGGACGCCTTTGTATATATATATATATATATATATGTGTGTGTGTCTGTGTGTGTATATATATATATATATATATATATATATACATATATATATATATATATATATATATATATAATATATTATATATATATATATTATACATACACATATATATATATATATATATATCACAAACATATATATATATCACACACATATATAATGTTATAATGTTATAATGTTTCAGACCAACAAAGACCCTAGATCCACTCATGGCTGGTCTACCTAACTGTGTTCGTAATTGTGTATGTCCTCCGTGGTGGCGGAGGGGACCTACAATTTTACGTGGGTTCCGAACCACAAGAACATAAGAAATTTATGTAACAACTTCCTACTCAACTGTGTACATTGGCAACGACCAATTTAGCAAAACTAATTAATTATCGATTTAAAACTAAAGATAGAATCTCTGGATCCAGAGGATCAGTCATAATAGACTACTATCCACAAATATGTTACACTCTATATCTATTTATAACCGACATGCAAATATATCAGATCCAAAGAATCCAGTCAATTACATTACGGTATCCATCAATACTATTACCTTGTCATGAAAAATAAGTCACGGTCCATATCGATTGTGGACAAAGTCAAAATTTACAACCATATACATTACAATATATACACTTATTAAGAAAAGTGTAGGTGTGCTGTAAAGACTGTACAGTAATGTAGAAATGGTTGTGCACCCATCTTGGGTCTCCCATTTAAAGGTGTTTGTGGGGCAAGTGAAGATCATGAGTTTTTCAATACCTCACAGTACTATGGGGGCACCGCTCAGCAGAGGAATCTCTTTAAATGGGGTGTGTAAGGACAGAGAGTATCCCCTAACCCAAGACGCTGCCTCCCTATATCCCACAACACTTGTGTTGAGCTGTGGATCTATCCCACAAAGCCTTAATTTTACTACCTTAAACTATACCCAATCTATCAACATATGCGTCTAATCGATTTTTAAACATGTTTATAGACGTGCTACTAATTACTTCTACCGGCAAACTATTCCAGCTATTTACTATTCTATGCGTAAAAAAGTTTTTGGCAACTGCTGTCTCGAACCTTCTACTTGTCAACTTACACCCGTTATTTCTAGTCCTATTATATTGAGATTTCGAAAAAGCTATCTCTATCTACGTTATCGAACCCATTCATAATTTTGAAAACCTGGATTAGATCACCCCTTAACCTCCTAGTCTCGAGTGTTGTCAATTTTAACTCCTTAAGCCTATCCTCGTACGACTTTGACCTAAGCGACGGAATCATCTTAGTTGCTCGTCTTTGAACTCTTTCGATTTTGTCTATATCTTTGCGCATATGCGGATTCCAAAATTGGACCGCGTACTCCAAATGGGGTCTAACTAATGATTTATAAAGTGGAACTATAATATCGCGCGATTTGTACTCAAAATTTCGAGCTATAAAACCTAACACTTTGTTCGCCTTATTGACCGCTGCTGTACTTTGTTTCGCTACTTTTAAATCACTAGTGACTATAACTCCTAAATCTTTTTCCTGCTCTACGCTTGTTAAATCTTTCCCTGACATACTATACGCAAAATTACCGTTACGCGAACCTATATGCAAAATTTTGCACTTATCCACGTTAAATCTCATTTGCCATGTGACTGACCAATCAACGATTTTATTCAGATCTTCCTGAATTTTACCTCTATCTTCGTCATTAATCGCCCTACCACCCAGCTTCGTGTCATCCGCAAACTTTGAAACTGTACTGACTAGGCCGACATCTAAATCGTTAATATATATAAGAAAAAGCAAGGGGCCCAATACAGAACCCTGAGGAACGCCACTCGCTACATTAGCCCAACACGACTCCGCTCCATCAACGACCACCCTCTGTTTCCTACCTCGCAACCACTCTTCTAGCCAATTTATTACTACACCCCTGATTCCATGAGCCTTAGTTTTTTCAATGAGTCTTTTGTGCGGCACGGTGTCAAACGCTTTTTGAAAATCTAAATACACTACATCAACCGCCCGATGTCTA
This sequence comes from Bathynomus jamesi, assembly GCA_023014485.1. NCBI lineage: Eukaryota > Metazoa > Arthropoda > Malacostraca > Isopoda > Cirolanidae > Bathynomus > Bathynomus jamesi. Next base: position 295,893 of record JAJOZX010004070.1, read on the forward strand.
TCGTAAACGTCAACCACGCTTTGGAAAAATTCTAAAAGATTAGTTAAGCAAGATTTGTTTCGCCTAAATCCGTGCTGCGTATTTCTAACTAGCTTATGGAATTCTAAGTGTTCGACTATACGATCCCTAATTATTGATTCCAGTAGCTTACCTACAACAGACGTTAAACTGATTGGCCTATAATTTCCCGCCGCACCTTTATCGCCTTTCTTAAAGATAGGTGTTACGTTTGCTAACTTGAAATTATCTGGTACGCACCCCTCAGAAATAGACGCATTAAAAATCTTTGTTAGCGGCACAACAATGCTATCTTTTAATTCTTTTAGTTGTATGGGATATATGGAATCCGGACCCGGTGATTTACGCGTTTTCATTTTATCAATATAGCGCATTACTTCCCCTTCACTAACGACAATATTATCCAAAATATTACCATTATCAAAAGGTATTATGTCTATGACCGTAGGGATATTCGTTACATCTTCTATAGTAAAAACTGACGTAAAAAATTCGTTTAGCAAGGTAGCCATTTCCTTGTTTTCAGAAACTAGATCTCCGTTTACATTTTTCAATGGACCCAAGACACTTTTTACTGGATTTCTATTATTGACGTATTGAAAGAATCGCTTGGGGTTTTCTTTACCGTCACGAGCTATGGAGATTTCAAATTCGCGCTTGGACTTTTTTATTACACTTTTCGCTTCACGCCTCAGAGATATGTAGTTGTTTCGTAACAACAAATTGTTTTTATCGCACTTATGTTGCCTATAAGCCCTATCTCTACTTTATAATGTCTCCTACTCTAGAAGTAAACCACAAGGGCTTGTTGTTTACTTTCGCACGCTTAATTTTGTACGGTACACATTCCTCATTTATAGTCCTAAATACTGTTTCAAACGATTCCCACATTAGTTTTGCGTTGGAGTTCCCCATCACGTTTTCCCAATTGACGTGTGACAATTTATCTCGAAATTTACAAAAGTCTGCGTGCTGGAAGTTAGGAATTTTAGTCGAGTTAGTTGGTTTCGAGTGACTTACTGAGAGGACAAACTCTACCATATTGTGATCGCTATTGCTTAACGGTTCTATTACTTGAAGATCAGTAATTAGCCTATCATCCGTAGTTATTACTAAATCTAAAATACTGTCCAACCTCGTAGGTTCCCCAACCTTTTGATAAGAAAGCTATCCTCGAGAAAATTAACTAAACGATTACCTTCCGCGTCTCCCTGCATTGTATCGTAATTCACGTTGGCGCAATTAAAGTCACCCATAACTAAAGCCTGCTCACTACCGATTATTCTCTTTAGTTCACGATATAACGCTTCGTCCGTATCAGCTGTTTGATTAGGGGGCCTATATATAACCGCAACAAGAAGTTTGAAGTCGTTTAATTTAAGTTCTGCTATAGTCGAATCTATCGGTTCTGGAATTGAGTGCTTTACTTCTATAACGTTCGCAATATTATCTTTGATATACAACATAACACCGCCTCCTCGCCTACCTATTCTGTTTTTAACAAAAAGTCTATAACCTTTAATTTGATACTCCCCTACAAAGTCACGTGTTTCAGTGCTAAGCCACGATTCGTTTATCGCAATTAAATCA
>JAJOZX010004070.1:302500-310000 GCA_023014485.1 Bathynomus jamesi
TCCTCCCAATAATATTAACAATAAACAACCAACCAACCAACCCGGTTTGACCTTTCAACGACCTGTTTAATAATAGTTAGTCTGAATGTCTACCCTGTAGAGTCTGAATTTCTTTTAGCCCATACTTTATCAGTAGTATCCCTGCAAAAATGTAGAATGGGGCACGGGGGAGTGGGGGTATGTGTATGTGCTATAAATAAAAAAATTGGGTAATGGGGGTTGGGGGATGCAGAAATGTAAAGTGGGGGATAAAGGGGGTTGGGGCTGCGTACAATGGAGGTAAAGGGGGTTGGGGGATAAAGGGGGTTGGGGCTGCGTAGAATGGAGGTAAACGGGGTTGGGGGATGCGTAGAGTAGTTATAAAAGGGGTTACGGGATGCAGAAATGTAGAGTGGTTATAAAGGGTGGTGGAGAGTAAGGAAAATATATATATATACATATATATATATATATATATATATATATATATATATATATATATATATATATATATGTATGTTTGTGTACATGTATGTGTTGGTGAGCCAAATAACTAACATCCTATCACCAGCAACAACATGAAAAAGGGGGTAGCGGATGCAAAAATCTAGAGGCAGCCGACTGTCAGCCAGGAAACAGAATAAAGGAGGGTAGGGGCTGCATAAATGTAGAGTGTCATCATATATATGCATATATGTACGTTTATGTGTATGTATTTGTTGGTGCGCCGAATAACTAACAACCTATCACCACGACTTCTTGAAGCAAACTGGGGGGGCCCTATGGTTGTTAGTCAATCGTCCTGGCGCAGTGTATATATATATATATATAATATATAGCTCCAAATCGGGAAATATACTGTATATTAAATAAATATACGATATTTTTCAGCCAGTGTAAAGGAGAATTAATTAAGTTATTTCGATGTATGTATAGTTGCCCGCATATGCAATGTTCCTCGCCTCACAGGCGACTCCGTACATTTGGCAACGCCGCAGTGTTATTCAAGGTACCCCAACTGGGGGAAGGTGGGGTGGAGGGGGGGGGACAACCTAGTCCAAGTCTGTGTTCATAAAGACAAACAATTAATATGATCGAACAGTGTTGCACTCCATGTAGTTTACTAGTCTTAAACAGTAATGAGGTTCCATTATGATTACTGCAACTCTATATGAACAGCTACTACAATAGAACTTTTTATGTACGAGTGAACGCGAAATATTTGTCTGCAAGAAATTTTCGCGTTTTTCGCGTAGGCTATAGTTTACACGAAAATATCTGGCAGGCGAAAATTTGACAATTTAAACTAATCTTTGGAAGATAGTAAGAAAATAAAACTTAGATCATTAAAATACTTTATTTGAAAAATTCACTATATTGTAATAAAACATTGGGCACTTATTCCTTTTTTCTCGACAATTTGTTTTTTCCCGGTTAGGCCATCTGTACGCCCTACGCACTTGGTTAGGTTAAGTCATGATATTTTCGTTAAAATCTTCCACTTATTCCTTTTCCCGCAGTATTTCTGCATATAATATTTCAAAAGACAACCAACTTGTTTTGCATATAATATTTCGAAAGACAACCAACTTATTATATGCAGAAATACCATATTTCTTTACTGTATGACGAACACCGACTCTGAAAATGAATCCAGCTCAAGATAAAATTGCACAGCGATGCCGGATAATTGGTATGTGTGAAGCAGGCCTCTCTGTGGCTGACTTAGCCATGGAAATGGGAATTTCGAAGCCTACTGTTCGACGCTGGGTGCAGAGGTGGCAGGAGACTGGGAATCTGCTAGGTCGTCCTAAGTGTGGGGCACCAAGAAAGACCACCCCATAAGAAGACCGGAGAATAATCAACGAAGTACAGAACGATCCTATCAACAACGCAGTCGCCTTCCAGGAGACACTACATATGGGTGTGTCAGTGGACACCATAAGAAGACGGTTCCATGAAACAGGATATCACCACTGTACTCCTGCCAAAAAAGAGAGGATCGAGGAAAGACATCGTCAGGATATGCTCTCGCTTGCTCGCCAGCATATAAATGATGATCTCGCATACTGGAGCAAAGTTATCTTCTGTGACGAGAAGACGTTTGCGTCTACAACTCACGGCCGTCTTCGGTGTTGGCGACAGGACAACAGGAGATATGTCCGCCAAAATATTTACGAAGTGGCACGGAGTGGGCACGTGACGGCGAATGTGTGGGGATGGATGCACCTGCAAAGACTAGGATTGCTGACTGAGATCCACGGGAGTTTACGGCACATCAGTATATAGAGATCATGGAGGAGGTGATGCTGCCTTCTGTACGCGCGTATGCCTTGCTCTATCCCGAGCGAATTATCTTTATGCAGGTATGGTTTTTTTGTTATAAAATATTATACTATTACTAGAGTAAGACTTATGTATTACAAGCATTTGTATGTCCGGTTTCCACATTTACATGTGACGAATAATGGTCATAAAATTGTTCTTTAACTCTTTCAGTACTATGACAACACTTTAGGATTTTATTCTGGATAACTGCAGACTGTATTATTTGTCTAACGGCGCACAATTACATTTAGCTGAGAGAAATAGTGGGTTACTGATGAAGCGTACGAATGAGATATAATTCTACTTTTAATATTTAAAATCCATTTGCAGGACAACTCTCCCACCCACACCGCCAGGATTGTTAGAAAGTGGTTCGAGGAGCAGCGAAATCTAGAACTACTGGACTGGCCTAGTAAGGGGTGTGACCTCAACCCCATTGAGAACGTGTGGGGGAATGTGGTGAACTCGTGGGAGCCTGGACAGGAGCGGACCAGCCGCCAGCTGCTAGATCACACAATGGCTGAGTGGGAGATGTTCCGAAGGAACCCACATATCATACATAACCATGTTGCATCTATGCCACACAGATTTTAAGATGTAATAGAAAATAATGTGGGATGGACCAAATACTAACTGTGAACCGGGTATAGCTGCGCCATTTATGTTAATCTGTGGCAAATTGTGAACATTTTGTATGACTATCATTTTGTATGATAAACTATTTAGTAAAACATTTTCAACCATTACATATTTCTTGCAATCAAGAATTGGTGCTTTATTGTATATATATATATATATATATATATATATATATATATATATATATATATATATATATATATATTAGGGTGTCCCAATTTTTTTTCTTAACACGACTGACCAATCGTGTTATGCCCGGATGTGGTTTGGGCTAAAGCATTGGCTGTGTGATTTTCAACTCGATCAGATGATATTTAGAGGTCCCGACGTTTGATGACTTTTTTTGGTTTTCAGAATTGATCATTATGGCGTTGACAAGATCAAACATCAAGTTGTGGCTTCTTGAGAGGTCTCCGATAGCAGAGCTGGCTAAATCTCGATTACCAAGTAATATGGACGTGTTGCTCCTTTTCTTCTACCATCACCGCGACCAAAAGAAGACAGATTCCAACAGTGTCAAGGCTGTAATATCGGCTGTATTAGAAATCTGGGCTAGAGCCAACTCGAATCTGGCAACAACCTCCGTTCATGCCTCGACTAAACTGAAAGCTTTGGTTCAGAGGTATCGAAATTTGCATAAAAACAAGAACAAGACTGGAATGACTTACAATATGCAGCGGGATGTATTCTTGGCTGATATGGAGGATATTTTTGATGTCGCCCGCTCAGACGTTCTGGATCGGGGAGATATCCCTCTTGAAGACAAGGAATTCTTCATTTCCCAAAGGGCAGATCGACATACGAGTTACATGGGAGGTGAAGATAAAATATAATGCAGCCACAATGAAAAGACAGGAAAGGGAAAGAGCTCTTGAGCGGGCACACCGGCGTCAAACGGAGGAGGCTCTAGCTGTAGGAGTCACAGAAGAGGCTACCGACAGCAGTTCTAGCACATCGTCAGCTGACAGTGGAAACGAAGCCGTCACTTGTGGACTTAAACCTTCGAAAGCTCCCAAACATGACAGACTAAAAGAAAGTCTGAGTGATCTTGACCTGGCAGCAACTTGGGATCGCGAGGGCCTTTCTGTTCGACAGGCAACATCGGCGTTTGCTGCGACTGAAAAATCCCTAGCTCTCGGTCCTGACAGTGTTCCATCAAAGAGCACGGTTCACCGCTTCCGATAAAAGGCCCGTACAATGATAGGGACCAATGTTATTGGCCACCTCGAGCAGCTTCCACCTCGACTGCAGATCCACTGGGACACAAAGATACTCACTGACATCGAACAGGAGGGTAAGTCAGTCGATCGGATTGCTGTTATGGTGACTGGGGATGGTGTGGAAGAGCTATTAGGAGCACCGAAAATAATAGACGGCACAGGACAGCAAATGGCAAGCGCAGTCCATCAAGCGCTCACCCTAGTCGGAATTGAGGACAAGATCATAGGCATGGTGTTTGACACGACGGCATCAAACACAGGGATAGTGCAAGGTGCGTGTGCGCGTTTGGAAGCGGCATTGGGAAGATCTCTTTTATGGTTTGCTTGCCGTCATCACGTTCACGAAGTGATTCTCAAGGATGTCTTCGTCGTGTGCCTAGGAACACCACCAAGTCCTCAAATCCCACTTTTCAGGAGATTCAAGGAGGCCTGGCCATCAATGAACCACTGTCAGTTGGATGCATTTGACAAGGACGAGGTGGCTAAAGCCTTCATAAATGACAATGCTTGCCTTTCACAAATGCGACTTGAGGTAATAGACTATCTCCGCGATGCCCTAAGAAGTGGTAATCATCCTCGAGAGGATTATGAAGAACTTCTTCGACTGAGCCTCTTGTACCTCGGAGACGACGTAGGACGTTACAAGCTTCGGCCTCCAGGGGCTTACCATCAGGCCAGATGGATGGCCAAAGCTATTTACTGCCTGAAAATAGCATTACTGCAGTCCCAGTTCTCCGAACTTCGTCTCCAAGAACTGCAAGGGGTTCGCCGTATGGCTCTCTTCGTGAGCCTTCTATACGTGCGTCAATGGTACGAGGCTCCCATCGCCATCAAATCTCCCAAAAATGACGTTAGGCTGTGCAATATTCTTGTAGGTTACCCTGACAAGGACGTTGGAAACACAGCTTACAGTGCTGTGCTCCGTCATCTGTGGTATATCTCGGAGGACTTAATCTGTCTTGCACTGTTTGATGACAGAGTTGACGACAATGAAAAGCGTAACATGACGGCTAACCTGAAAAAGCGCCCTGGGAAAGGACTCAAACGGGAAGGACTCAAACGGGTCCAAGGCAAGGGACTGCAAGTGGATGGCCGTTTAAGTCCGTGGGTGACGAGTCGATCCACCACACTCTTCCAGTTTCTCCAAGTTGAGCCCACGTTCCTCACCAAAGACCCTGAAACATGGCCTACTGACGAAAACTACCGTCTGGCAAAGAGCCGAGCTGCAGAACTGATGGTGGTCAATGATGCAGCAGAGCGAGGCATCGCCCTTATTGAGAAATACACAAGCAAACCTCTGTGCCGTGATGAAGAAGACCTCCAGTTCCTCCTTCGAACTGTCCACTCACACCGACGGAATGTGAGCCGGAAGGGAACAAAAACGGATCTCATGAAACACGTGTTTAGTTAAAATGCATAAATGTGATGCTTTGAAATTGTTGTTTGTGTGTTAAGATTAAAATACATGTTTATTTTGTATAATCATCTTTGTGATGGAACTGTTGAGAGAAATATTTCAGTTAATTTGCCTTTCAGTTAAGAGGAGAAATAAAGTGTTCAAAGTTCGGGACCTTTAAATTTCCTTCGATCTCTCTGAAATTTTACAGGAAGACTTCTAATGGGAAACATCAGAAGAGCGCAACACGAGCGGATTTGTATCCCGAAAAACAATTTGGCCCCCTATGAGTTTGGGACACCCTAATATATATATATATATATATATAGGGTGAACCAAATGTAGGTGGACAGTAAATGATAACGTTTATTTTGAGAATACATATTTAATTTTTTTGTATACTATAATACAAAATAAAATTTAAATAAATTTAGTTATAATATTTAATATAATATAACACAAACACCATAGTTATAATGAACACCATAGTTATAATATAATATAACACAAACCGTATTCAACCTACTGTCCACCTACTTTTGGTTCACCGTGTATATTCCTTGTTAAGATCTAATAATATCTCCACATTGATAATGCAACAGGAAATCTGGAAAATATTAATGGGTTTATCTGTCCATCGTGATTAAATCATTATTTCTCCACATTCATAATACAAATACAATCTGGAAAACACCATTAATATAATAGGCATCAGCCACAAACCGGTGGTGAAATCCTGCTTCATGCAACCGTCACCTTACGGTTTCCACTGACATGCCCATATGTAGTCTCTCCTGGACGGCGACAGCAAGTAACCATGTCAACACCACGGTTTGGCCCATCAACGTCATTTCACAAACATTAGTATAATATTGTATGAATTTATAAGTATGTATAAATATGTTTATGCTAGTATAACCGTGGATTATTCTTTTGTGATTTTGATAATCAGTCGCTGTTATTCATATCGAAACTGTTAACAAATTCTTTGTGTAACACTCGATAAACCATTTCCCACTAACTCTCTCTGCCCCTCTACCTCGCCGCTCTCTCTTACACTGTCTCAATCTTTTTTTCGCTCAATGTCAACATACATATATATATATATATATATGATAAAAACGAAAACGTAGAGCAAAAAAGTCGGATCAATCCCAGAATAGGCACCTGAATTCATTTTTAGGTGCTTAATCTGGGATTGAGACAAAACACAGGTGCTTAATCTGGGATTGAGGAGAAAAAAATATAAACAGTTTTTAGAGATATAATTTCATTGTTTTTATCAATACTTGAAAAAATCAACTCTAACCTAACCTAACCTAACCTAACCTAACCTAATCTTTTGCTATATCTGCTTTTTTGGTTAGTTTTGCTATTCTTTCCAGTTTGATTTTTACCTGATTTTCACATTTAATATTTTATTAATAATATTATTCGATTTCTATTTCAGAAATAATCAAGTGACCCCATTATGGCACGACTAGTTTTTAACAGTGATATTTTACCGTTACTAGCAGACGGGAAAGCAGCAATTAATTTTTGTTGCAGGAATTTATATCTAAAATTTTTCTTTATTCATTAAACCACTTTAAACCTTTTATAACTTTGCCTTTATTACATTTGTAATAAACTTTGTATAAACAATAAATTTTGTAATCATCAGGTTTTTTTATTTAATTCCTTGCAAGGTGCCTATTCTGGGATTGAGGTTGAACGCAGGTGCTTCATCTGGGATTGAGGTACATCAGGTGCCTATTCTGGGATTGACCCAAAAAGTCATTATATTTGGCTGCAGCCGACGTTTTGGGCAACTCTACCCATTTTCAAGGCCTAATAAATAAAAGCTAAAATTAATACATGACAAAAATATATGAATGTCGAGAACTAAAACTAATTTAGAGTACAAAATTAAAACTGTTCAAGGATAAAAATTAAAAT
>JAJOZX010004070.1:315000-340000 GCA_023014485.1 Bathynomus jamesi
GACCATTAAGAAATTCGCACCTAGGTTAGATCCCGTTCTCCCGACACCTGAAAGGCATTTTATTACAGGGTCCCGCTTATAAGTGCATTCCCACAAATTAAAACTATCGTCTTGTTCTATACATACAGATTCTATTATTTTGACATAATTACTGCATTTATTATTGCAATTACATTTTTAACATGTATTATTATTACCTTTACACTAATTGTTACATTTATTTTATGACCTTTATTATTACATTTATTGCATTTATATTTATTTCCACATTTATTACTTCCATTATGACATTTACATTTACGTTTATTATTCCATTTACATTTTATTATTCCATTTACATTTTACCGAGGAAAAAAAAAATGAACGAAAAGCGAGTAAGGAAACAATCTAGAGACCATTAAGAAATTCACACTTAGGTTAGAACCCGTTCATTCGACTCCGTAAGGGATTTTTTGACCAAGAATCTCATTAAAGGGTCCAACTTATAAGTACCTTCGCACAAATTAAAATTATCTTCTTGTTCTATACATACAGATTCTATTATTTTTCTTTTGACATAATTATTACATTTACAAAGTACCTTACTTGATTCCCAATCAATAGCATGATTATTTTGGCTGGCGTGATTAAAAAAAAAGGCATTATTAGTATTACAACTTCTGAAGGCATATTTGTGTTCTTTAATACGGGTTTCAATATTTCTTCCAGTTTCTCCTACGTATACTAAATCACAACTTTTACAGGGAATGCTGTAGACACAGGCTTGTTCCTGTTTTGCAACGTTATTCCTAACCAATTTACTTTTCACGGTAGATGAATATTTGAACGCCAAAGCAAACTTAAAATCTTTCGTCAACGGTTTTACTCTTTCGAAGCATGCAATGTAAGGCAAACTCACATATTGTTTTTGGTTAACTGAAGGTTCCCGAGGGGCATAAAAAGATTTTCTGGCTTCAAAATACGCCTTTCTGGTAAACCACTCAGGATATTTTAAATCCTTAAAAATGTTCCAAATCTATGAATTTTCCGGGTCCAGCAAATGTGGACTACAAATCCTGAGTGCTCTTAGAAACATGGAAGAAATAATTGAGCTTTTAACCCCTTCACATGATATGGAAAATAATGAATGTACGAAATACAATGAGTAGGTTTTCTATAGACCGTGAAATTGGGCTTTCTGCTTTCGTTAATGACCAAAACATCTAGAAATGGTAATTGTTTGTCGTTCTCCCATCCATATTTAAATTTAATAGAGGGAACAAGATTATTTAATGACTGAAAGAAAGTGTCAAGGTTGTTCCAGTGGTCAGGCCAAAATGAGAAAATATCATCTACATAACGAAACCAAATTAGATTCCTGGGACATATTGTTTGCAACAATTCCGACTCATAATATTCCATGTATAATGTACTCAGTATTGGGGATAAAGGGGACCCCATTCCCATACCCGCTTCCCGTTTCCGAATTTTGCCATGGAAATTTTGAAGGAACGTATTGCGTGTGTTAAAAGAAAGATTGACCATACGTATTTCAAACTAAGAAATTGTCTACGCGTCCTTAAATCGCATGTGTCGTGTGAACTACTTGTGGCGCTGTTTGAAACTGCAGATTGTAAATGCGACGTGGAGACTAGACGCACTGAACAACGACTTAACAGAAAGCTATCCAATTTATGTGATGAATGTGCTTGGTCAAAGTGTACGGTGGAAGGTTCCATTTTAAATTTATCGACATATGTCTTATCGAAATCCGAAAAGGAAGTTCTTAATTTAGGGCTGTCCTTTGCCCTTAAACTCGATAAAAACATTGTTTTAGATTTTGTGTCTTCCATAGTTAATTCCAGGGTGGATATTCCGTGTTTAAATGGTTTGATTCTGACCAAGTTTCTGGAACATTTCAACTCAATGGACTCGATTCCCAAAAGATTCCGGTTAGCTTTAGACAAGCTCAGGAAGAACGAAACAATATTTGTCACTAAAGCGGACAAAAATAACACTGTGTTTATTTTGGACAAGTGTGATTATAAACAAAAAATAGAAGCGTTACTTAGTGATGAATTCACCTACACCAAAGTGAGGTCGTCCCCCCTAAAGCGTCTTTCTGCTGAATTCAACAAAACTATCAGGAATTTATTAAAAGATGTCTCGGCGATTGACCCTAATTTATACAGATTAACTCCAAACTCCCCCACATTTACGGCTTACCCAAAACCCATAAGATTAATATACCACTCCGTCCCATTATTTCACAAAGGGGTTCCTTTAGTTAAAGGTTATCTAAATTTCTTGCAGATATATTGTCCCCATTAGTTGGTAAATTTTCAGGCTTGCACATCACTAATTCCTGTGACTTTATTAACAAAGTTATATCCTTAGATTTAAAACGGGGAAGAATGATCAGTTTTGACGTTGAGTCCTTGTTTACGAAAGTTCCCATTGATGATGTACTCAGTGTTTTAGATAGAAAATTGCAAACATGTAACGTAGAACTGGGCATGACCACATCTGTATTTTTAGAACTGATAAAACTCTGTAAATTTTGACAAACTGTTCACTTTCGATAATAGCAATACTCGTAATAACGGATTTAAGTTGCGTGGTAGACGTTTCATTACTAATATCGCTAAAAACTTCTTTACGTTTAAAGTAAATGATAAATGGAATAATCTTCCCGCGTCAGTCGTTCACTCTACCAGCGTTAATATGTTTAAGAACCGTTTAGATAGGCATTTTAAAAATATTACCGTTGTTTAAAATAAAAAACAATTAGTAACAGGAGCTCTGGGGGTGGTGGTCGAGGATGAGTCTGTTGATGATTAATGCCAGCTTGTGATATGCCAGCGTGTGATGCCAGCAATAAAATAAAAAAATAAAAAATTAGACTAACATGAACGTACATGTAGCTCATAGAGTAAACTAACCCACTTTTTGTTTAACTTTACCTAATTTTTTTTTCTTATCCTCTCCTTACTTGCATGTCTGTAACTCTCTTTACTTGCATGTCTGTAGTTTGCATGGTATGACTGTGAGTTAAGACTGTGTTTGCATGGTTTGTAAGTGTTCTTATTTTACTTCTTTTCATCTTTCACCTCTTTCCTATCCTCTCCGACTATTTTTCTGACTTGTCGGCAGTGGCCGGCGGATGATGATGGTGTCTTTTTTCTCTTTTTCTGAATGAATGTTAACCCATGAGTGATAAGTGTTGCTACTTACTTAACCCCTTATTTTCTTCTCTTAAACCCCTACTTTTTCCTTTCTCTCGCCTAACCTTAGAGTGGATCTTAGGGTCTTTGTTAGCCTTAGCTTCTGTAGATCTGTAGATTCTGTAGATGCCTTCTCCTTCGGTGAAGAATTTTATTTGCAACGTTTTGGTATGGGAATGGGGTCCCCCTTATCCCCAATACTGAGTACATTATACAGGGTGTACATAAAGTCAGGATCTATTTTTGTGAAGCACTTGGAAATTATGTGGAATTCAATCATAAAATGATAAAGTGGTAACATTTATTAAATAATTAAGAGTAGGATTCGACGTGACGCCCATCAGTATCCCTGCACAGCTCAAATCGTTCCGCAGCATTTCTAAACACATTCTGGAGCATTTTCGGGGTTGTGTTATCTGCAGCAGTTCGTATACGTGTACGTAAGTTTTCAAGACTCGTAATCTTCGTCTGATAGACGTGCGATTTGATAAAGCCCCATGCAAAGAAATCTAAAGGGGTTAAATCTGGTGATCTCGCTGGCCAAGGTCTGTTGCTTCCGCGTCCGATCCAGCGATTTGGAAAACGTCCATTTAGATAATCGTGAACAATTTTGGCATAGTGACAAGGAGCACCATCATGTTGATAGACGACGGTACTAACAATCCTATCCCCGTCGTCTATCAACATGATGGTGCTCCTTGTCACTATGCCAAAATTGTTCAGGATTATCTAAATGGACGTTTTCCAAATCGCTGGATCGGACGCGGAAGCAACAGACCTTGGCCAGCGAGATCACCAGATTTAACCCCTTTAGATTTCTTTGCATGGGGCTTTATCAAATCGCATGTCTATCAGACGAAGATTACGAGTCTTGAAAACTTACGTACACGTATACGAACTGCTGCAGATAACATAACCCCGCAAATGCTCCAGAATGTGTTTAGAAATGCTGCGGAACAATTTGAGCTGTGCAGGGATACTGATGGGCGTCACGTCGAATCCTACTCTTAATTATTTAATAAATGTTACCACTTTATCATTTTATGATTGAATTCATATAATTTCCAAGTGCTTTACAAAAATAGATCCTGACTTTATGTACACCCTGTACATGGAATATTATGAGACGGAATTGTTGCAAACAATATGTCCCAGGAATCTAATTTAGTTTCGTTACGTAGATCATATTTTCTCATTTTGGCCTGACCACTGGAACAACTTTGACACTTTCTTTCAGTCATTAAATAATCTTGTTCCCTCTATTAAATTTAAATATGAATGGGAGAACGACAAACAATTACCATTTCTAGATGTTTTGGTCATTAACGAAAGCGGAAAGCCCAATTTCACGGTCTATAGAGAACCTACTCATTGTAATTTGTACATTCATTATTTTTCATATCATGTGAAGGGGTTAAAAGCTCAATTATTTCTTCCATGTTTCTAAGAGCACTCAGAATTTGTAGCCCACATCTGCTGGACACGGAAAATTCAAAGTTTTGGAACATTTTTAAGGATTTAAAATATCCTGAGTGGTTTATCAGAAATGCGTATTTTAAAGCCAGAAAATCTTTTTATGCCCCTCGGGAACCTTCAGTTAACCAAAAACAATATGTGAGTTTGCCTTACATTGCATGCTTCGAAAGAGTAAAACCGTTGACGAAAGATTTTAAGTTTGCTTTGGCGTTCAAATATTCGTCTACCGTGAAAAGTAAATTGGTTAGGAATAACGTTGCAAAACAGGAACAAGCCTGTGTCTACAGCATTCCCTGTAAAAGTTGTGATTTAGTATACGTAGGAGAAACTGGAAGAAATATTGAAACCCGTATTAAAGAACACAAATATGCCTTCAGAAGTTGTAATCCTAATAATGCCAATTTTTATCACGCCAGCCAAAATAATCATGCTATAGACTGGGAATCAAGTAAGATACTTTGTAAATGTAATAATTATGTCAAAAGAAAAATAATAGAATCTGTATGTATAGAACAAGAAGATAATTTTAATTTGTGCGAAGGTACTTATAAGTTGGACCCTTTAATGAGATTCTTGGTCAAAAAATCCCTTACGGAGTCGGATGAATGGGTTCTAACCTAAGTGTGAATTTCTTAAAGGTCTCTGGATTGTTTCCTCACTCGCTTTTCGTTCATTTTTTTTTCACGGTAAAATGTAAATGGCATAATAAAATGTAAATGGACTAATAAACGTAAATGTAAATGTCATAATGGAAGTAATAAATGTGGAAATAAATATATATGCAATAAATGTAATAATAAAAGTCATAAAATAAATGTAATAATTAGTGTAAAGGTAATAATAATAAATGTTAAAAATGTAAATGCAATAATAAATGCAGTAATTATGTCAAACTAATAGAATTTGTATGTATAGAACAAGAAGATAGTTTTAATTTGTGAGAATGTACTTATAAGCGGTGTCGGGAGAACGGGATCTAACCTAGGTGCGAATTTCTTAATGGTCTCTAGATTGTTTCCTTCTCGTCTTTTTCATTCGTTTTTCGGTTTATAATTTCTGCATAATAAACAACAATGTAATGATCAATGTAATAATAAATTTATAATTTCTGTAATAATAATGCAATGTTAAATGTAATAAATTTAATAATAAATGTAATAATTATGCAAAAAATAATAGAATCTGTAGGTATAGAATAAGTAGATAGTTTTAAATTTTTGCGAATGTACTTATAAGCGGGTCCCTTTAATAAAAATGCCCTTCCAGTGTCGGGAGAACGGGATTTAACCTAGGTGCGAATTTCTTAATGGTTCCTGGACTGTTTTCCCTCTTGTTTTTGGTTCATTCGTTTTTTTGTATGAACCCGAAGAGGATGCCAGTGGGTATCGAAACTATTGTGGAAATAAACTGTCTATTAGAGTGGGTTTTATTATCATATTGGTGTAGAAGTGTGTTTTTTGTGAAGTTTTCGTGATTATGTGGTTTTTGTAATTGTGCACAATTTTAACCTATTATTATTTTATCTGAAAGGGCATACTCATCCATACACAAGTGTCTATCCGAATATGCTTTGCCGACGGTATACCTCTGCTGTGATACCGTGTGAGTAGTTATTTTTATCAAAATATTTCCGCTATATATATAATATATATATGGTTGTGTGTTACCCCCTCTGTCTATGGCCTTGGTCGGTTTGAGGTTTACGGGGGTTCTGGTTAGGTGGCAGTAACGGATTTTTTACTCTGGAGGAGATGTACCATGTAGAAAATCGCAGTAGTTTCTCTTATACTACTCTCCGATTTCTTCTTGTCGGGGATCGGAGGATTCTATGAAGCTTACTAAATTCTCTAATGGTTCCCCTATTCTTCTTGTAGCGTATCAAGAAATTATTTTTCCCTATTTTAAGACTAAGTTCTCTGAAGAAAACAAGGCTCGAAGGAGAAGACAAAAATATTCTCTTACTGTGGCTTACTGCTAAAATGTTACAGGTAATGCTCAGCCTCTAAGTCAGATCAGACAAATCAGAATGATAATTTGAAAAATTGGTCGACTTTATATAATGAATTTTTGGTTACATTATTATTATTATTATTATTTAATGTTCACCTGTTTTTTTTTATTCTCAATAGGCTGAATTATTTTGCAAAATATTTGAAGGTAAGGTAAATATTTTATATTTGAAGATAAGGTAAATATTTTATATTTGAAGGAATGGTAAATATTTTATATTTGAAGATAAGGTAAATATTTTATATTTGAAGATAAGGTAAATATTTTAGATAAGCAAGATATTTGAAGATGAAGCCATATTTGTATTTTAACCCCATATTGACAGATATGATGTCATGATCTGCCAAGTTAACTAAAAAGGGAAACTGAAATATGCATTTATTATGGATTAAAATTAAACATGCATGTGAGCCAAAATTAAATGCTTAAAATTTAAGATTAAGTGTTCAGCAAGACATGACTTCATGTTTAACAACGAATAGAAAATGTATAAAGAAAATGAACATTGCAGAATTTAACAAGATTACATTATTAAGATAAATCTAAAAAAATTATTAAATAATTTTAAAAGAAATAATTCTTCAATTATTCAGCAAAAATAAAATAGAAACAAAATCAAAAATTTATCCAAACTTGCGTCAGCGTTATGCGAGTTTGGACTCTATATGCAAATGAATGTAAGAATATATGAATATAAGAACATATGAATATAAGAATTAATCATTTTTCATTTTTACAGGGCTCTTCCTTCTAGAATGATATTAATACAATATTATAATACACTAAGTAATCCTAATTAGATGAAAACCTAATGATTTTTATGATACAGATTTATATACAACACATGAGTTGGGGTGGTTAAGTCTAGTTCAAGTGGTCTGTGTACGTACTCTTGGGCGTGCATAAATCGTTTCACATCGTTCGGTGTCTCTTCTTTTCTTTCGTTCCAAGAATGATCTTTTTACTACAAGTACATATACCGATGATAATAGCATACACAGTAATGATACTAACGGCAGATGTTGAAAAAATTGTTATTAGTTGAAGTATTTGTAAAAGGTTATTCTAGTTATTATCTGAAATTTTAAAACCACTCAATTGGTCATTCCATTTAGGAGCATGAAGTTCGGGTACGATGGTAACCTTATAAGGGTTGTATATTTGGAAGGTTTTTGAACGTAAGGAGCAACCAATTGGTAGATGGATAACAGTACGTATTTTGATGAGAGAATAATTTGACGGACGCTCGAAAGTAGCGATAGTCCTATTCGCGAAAGAAACGCAGATGTCTGGTCCATTTCGGAGTTCAATGGTTTTAGAGGAATGGAATTTCATGAAAGAACATACCGGGGCATGTCGGTCACGGATTAAGTCGATAACACAGGACCTTGTGGTTGGAAAAATTGGTTTGAGTGGAGGGCAAACGAGTTGCTTGTTCGTTTGCGGGAGTCTGCAATGCTGGACGTCGCTACCTGACATCATAGAATATGCTGAAAAGTCTTTGGTGAAGAAAAGGTAAGGTGGTACTGTGGGTAGATACAATCGATAGAGATTAGAATTGTTTTGGGAGGGTGTTGGGAAAGGGTGAACTTTGTATACGTCGTAAGTGAGTACATCGAAAAATGGTACAATCATGAGGTAAGTGTAGGGGCGTGGTCCATGTACAATCCAGGTGTATTCTAGAAATTGGGGGTAATTAGGGGTAATTTTGATTGTGTCTGAGAGGTGTGCATCAAGAACTGAAGTGTCTCCCATGGTATTAGTGTGGTAAGAGTGATTTTTCTATGGACTAGTAGGGTCGCACGCAAAACTTTGGAATGAATCGTAATTATTTGTTGCAAATATTTATCGATTAGGGTTACTTGTCGGTTAATTACACTGGCCAACAAAATGAAACTTTTTTTCTCATCACAAACATGATCACACTTTTCTTAATGCATATTTTGCGCTGATTCCGAATCTGGTTTTATTTGTTTTCTAGCACGTATAGTTATATAGATACACTGGTTTTGATATTTTTAAGTTTTTGATATTGCTATAAGAAAATTTATGGATGTATAGATCACACTTAGGAATGCTAAACAACAAATACATCATATACCTTATTCAATGTACTTATAAATAAAGAATATATACATTATTTTATTAAAAGGGCTGTGAGTGTGATTTCCTTTTGTAAATTTGGCCTGGATTGTCACGATACAGCATCCAACAATGGTCCGCCATCATGCTTTCATTCCAATATCCTTGGTAGCGCTTCTCCATCATCTAATATCTTGATGGAAGCGCTCTCCTTGCTCGTCACTCACTGTACCAAGGTTTTCAGGAAAGATATCTAAGTGGGAATACAGGAAGTGAATTTTTAACGACATTCGACACTCCATTTCTTTGAAGGCATCAAGGAGGTTCTTGACTCCATCCTTATACGCAGGTGACTTGTTGCTTCCAAGAAAGTTTTCACATATCCATTTGAACGCCAGCCAAGCCTTCAATTCCAGCGGACTTAGGACTTTTTCAAATTCAGTGTCATTCAAAACCTCCCTTATTTGTGGCCCAACAAAAATTCCTTCCTTCAATTTTGCTGCAGTAACCTTCGGAAATTTCCTTGAATGGTATGGAACCCTTCAGAATTGACTTTACCCATTGCTTTAACAAAATTCTTCATTAAACCAAGTTTAATATGAAGAGGTGGCAGATAGATCTTTTGGGGATCCACTAAAGGGACAGACTGGACATTGCTTATCCCTGGGACATATGTATACCTAAGTGGCCAGTCACTTTTGGTGTAATGTTCTATAGTGGCGCGACTGTCCCACAGGCAAAGGAAACAACAAAATTTTGTGAATCCTGACTGCATACCCATAAGCATTCCTATAACTTTTAGATCTCCACAAACATTCCATTGATGACTGTCGTATTTGATTGCCTTAAGTAGTATATCCATATTGTCATATGTCTCTTTTAGATGGACGGAATGGGCAATGGGGATGGATGGCATTATATTACCATTATGTAAAGAACTGCTTTCAGGCTTCTCTGCGACGAATCAATAAAGAGGCGCCACTCAGATGCCACATACGTCTGAGATATGGCTGTAAATAGTCCATTGATGTCATGGCAATAACAGAGAGGACCGTCTACTGAAAAGAATGCTGTTAATTCAAAATTCCGCTTTCGGTAGTAACTAATACGAACATTGTTCTCAAGTAAATTGTTCTCCTTTAGTCTTGAGGCGAGAAGCTCTGATTTCTCTTTAGACAGCGATAAGTCTCTAACAAGATCATTGAACTGTCCTTGGGTTAACTTTTTAGGCTCTAAATGTCAACCTTCAAAAGTGTACTCTGGTTCTGTAGATGGTCCGGAAACGCCAGTTGCACCTTCATCACTTTCCATGTCATCTATGATAGAATCTAGCCTATCACTTGGGGGAATTGGAATGGGCAATGTTTCATCATGTTTTACTGGTCTACGTGCTGAATCCAAGTTTGGATATACAATCTGGTGTTTGTTCTTGGCAGAAAACCCCATTAAGTTCACACTACAAAAATAACAGTCTTCATGATGATCTCTCGGCTCCCTCCATATCATGGGTATGGCAAATGGCATTGAAGCTTTCTTTTTGTTAAGCCAATCACGTAATCCATTTGAACAGCCAGAACAGATTTGATGTGGCGCCCATGGTTTATCTTGGTCACCTAGATGGCAACCAAAGTATAGCTTGTATATTTTCTTAATGTCGGTTGTAATACTTCGTCGCTGTGTTTTAGTTGTCAACTGGCCGCATACGAAACAGAACTTGTCGGGGTCATTCTTACATTGTCGAGGCATGTTGACTGACCTGAGCAAACTATAAATTCAAAAAAAATGTACACCAACTTGACACAACAAGTTCTTGGACTGGACTGATCTTTTGACACACAAAGCACGGCGTTGTTGCCTTAATCACAATGCTGCTAGACGTAAAAGCTCACACCTGAAATACATAAGATGTATAATTAAGATAATTGAAATAAATAAGATGAATAAACTAAAAAAACACAATAAAATAAACACAATCAAATGTTGAAATATTAGTATTTTGCCTATTTAAAATGGTTAAATCTGTGTAGTTATATATATGCCTTCATCTTGAAAACTATACGTGCTAGAAAATATCTGAATGCAGTTTTGGAATCAGCGTGAAAAATGATATCCAGCCACTACAAATTTTACTCTGATGAAAAAATTTGTTGACCAGTGTTATTTCTATCAAATCTAGATACCTTTCGTGTTCTTTGTATTTATCTAACAGGGATTCAAGGTATGTAAATTTGTCCGAAAGGGCGTGGAGGAAGCGATTGTTTTCGTGTAGTGACTCAATGGTTTGTTCTAAAATGTGTCCATTATATTACCGATCCCACGCGAAGAGATTCAGTTTGAGTTCAATTGTTTTAATGGATTATTTGGTCACTGATCCGAATAAACCTTTGAATATTTTCCGCGCATATCTATCAATCCCTTTTTATTTCTTTGATTAAATTTTGCTTAGTTTTGAGTTCCAGTTTGTATCCATGGTAACACTAATAACTGTAGTTTGAATGTTTTCGAATGTATTTTCTAATAAAACGTAACTAATCTCGTCTGTTCCCGGGATATATTTAACAGAATCGTGAATTTTATTTCAAATACTTTTAATTGGGTTTCTATCTGAAGGAAAGTGGTTTTAATTCTAGCAGGTGGTTGAAAATTGATAAAAAGGTCCGCGTGTCCTTTAAAAAATTTTCCTTCTGCAAGATTTAGATTTCCTACAACAACTCCGGTAGAAATTTTAATGCTAGGGCTACAAGAGTAAATAATTTGCAAAATTATATGGGGGAAATTTTTATTAATTTCTATGTCTTAGATTATACGGAGCTAGGGGTTGCCGTGTGGATACTTGTGCTTCTGCGCAGAGTGGTCGGCCTCGCTTTGGTGGTAGTGGGGGTCGACCGTTAAGCTCGGATTCTGAGCGGGTTCGTTTTTTATGTGAAGGTTCTAGTTCACGTGGTTGATGCATTTGCGGCGGGTATGTAGTATCCGTGCGTCGATCATCAACCGGCGAGTGTGGAGGTGGATGAGATGGTGGAGTTCCACTGAGTGATCCTCTAGAAGGGGTTTCTCCACGTTCTGGTTCCGATGAGACTCGGTTCTGGGACCTCCTCTTGTTCAGAGATTGGCTCGAGCACTGGTGGTATTACGAGGTACCAATCTTCGTCACGGGTAGTGGTTTCCGCGTTGACCACTTCGGTTTTGTGGTCCCAGCTGGATTTGTTAATACCTTGATCTTTCGAAGAGTAGGCGGCTCGAACCCCTGGCAGATATTTTTTGGAAAGGTGTTCGGCAAATATCTTCAGATTATCAGCGTGAATGATCTTTAGTTTGGAATGATCTCGGAGGTCGAGGTTTTCGTAACTGTTCTTTCTGAGGTTTTTCATAATCCTATATGGGCCATCCCATTTTGGTTATAATTTGCGATAAGCACTTGGCGGTTTCACGCTCTTTATCTAACAGCGCATACCGACGATTATAGTCCGTTGAAGGGGTTGATGCCAATGTTGCTCTTGTTTCATCTGTTGGTTTGTTGGTCTACGGCATATCGGACTATGTAAAAAATTTTGAAAGATCGTTCAACTAGTTGCTGATTTGCTTCTGCCATCTCGGAAGGTGTTAGAAATGCCGGGTCGATTTGGTCAGGCAAATCAAAAGGCAGTCGTTTGTAGTAGTGATATAGGACGAAATGAGGGGTGTCCCCGATGGACAGGTTATAGCTGTTGTTGATGGCTGTTTGTACTATGGGGAAGGAATCATCCCATGTACGGGTGGATCCCTTTACAACATGGCGGAGGGCTTCTAAGATCTTCCGATTGTGCCTTTCCACTAAGCCATTTGACTGCAGATGGTATGCCACAATTGTGTTCTTTTAATTTTACACATTTTGCAGAGTGATTCGAACAGCTTGGAAGTGAAACTAAGAGCGTTATCCGAAATTAGGATGGAAGGAGTAGGATGGTTTTGGATGACGCGTTCCACTAGAGCTCTTGCCACAGTTACCGTGGTCTGGTTTGGAAAGGCAACTACTTCGCTGTAACACGAGAAGTGGTCCGTAAACACATGATGTACTGGTTTCCCTTTAATGTTTTGGGGAATGGTCCGAGTATGTCCATTCCAGTTCTTTGCCAGGGCCGTTGGAATGCTTGATATTTATGCATGGGAGCTGTGGATAGTACATTGCCTTTGTTTTAAATAAGACGGGAATTCAGCGATGAATTCTTATTCCTTTTTGTTCATTTCTGGAAATGGTATCGCTCCAAAAGACTATTGATGGTGCGATCCGGCCCCATGTGGCCATACAAAGGTGAGTCGTGACAAAGTCCGATGGCTATATCTACGAGATCCTTTGGTATTTCCACGAGGTCGTTTCCATCTTCGTTCCTAAAATGTAAGAGCCCATGATTTATGTTGTACTGTTCTTTTACCTTCGATGGTTCCTTTTGTTCTAGGCGATCCCGATGGTTCTGGGTGTGTTGGTCCTGTTGTTGGGAATGTTGCAAATATTCTTGGTCGAACACAGGAAGAGTTTCTATCTTATTCACTTGGGTGTCGGGCTTGAGTCTCGACAATCCGTCTGGAATAGATTTTTACTGCAAAGTCCTGAATCAACAGAGCCCATCTACTCAACCGTCCTTCAAGTAGCTTGTCCTTGAAGAGATACGTGAGTGTCTTATGGTCGTTTTGATTATATCGTAGCCATAGACGATATTTCGGAATTTTTTTAAAGCCCATTATACCGGTAGGGCCTCTCGGTCCGTAGTAGAATAATTCCGTTAAGGTCCAGGAAGAAGCTGACTGGCATAAGCAATGGGTAATTCCACACCATCTACGTCCTGTAATAGACGCCTCCTAGTCCATAGGAGGAAGCATCTGTGGCTATGACAAAGGGTTTGGTGTAATCGGGATATTGGAGGATGGGATGACAAGTTAGTTTACTGATTAAAGTTTCAAAAGCATGTTCGTGATCAAATTCCCAATTAAATTTAGCATTTTACTGGAACAAATTGGTAATTGGTTTAACAATGTTTGAAAATTGTGGGATAAAATTTCGATAGAATCCGACAAATCAAATAAATGCACGAGCGTCGTCGATTGTTCTAAGTACAGGATACCTTTCCAGTGCTTCACGTTTGGCTGGATCAGGTTTAATTCCAGTGGATGATAGTAAAATCCTAAGTATACCAGGGATTCCTGTAAGAAGTTGCACTTTGCAAGTTTCAGTTTAAGGTGTGCTTTTCTCAAACGTGATAGCACATTCTAAAGACGTTGAAAGTGTTTTTATATCCGAACTATAAACGATAATATCGTCAAGATAGAAAGAGCTTCGACACCTAATAGGTCGGAAAGGACTATATTCATCAACCTAGAGAAATTAGCAGGCCCATTTCGGACTCCGAAAGGTAAAACCTGGAATTCGTAATGGCCTGGATTCATGGAAAAGCAGTCAATGCCCGAGATTCGAGACTGACCTCCATTTGCCAATAACTGGATGCTAAATCGAGGGATGAAAAAAGTTAGCTCTCTCTACTTTCAGAATTGTTTCCTGCATGTTTGGAATAGGGAAACGGTCTGGGATGGTAATGTTGTTGAGGCGTCTAAAATCTATACAGGGGCCAGATGTTCCGTCCTTTTTGGAAACAAGAATCATAGGAGCGGACCAGGGACTAGCTGAAGGCTGAATGACATCCTGCTCCAACATGTCTTTGATGTGTTCCTCAATAGTTACTAATTGGGAATGTGGAACCCTAGAGGGAGGAATGAAGATGGGTTTGGAATTGGAGTCCAGCTTGATTTCGAAAGCGACCAAATTAATTCAGCCCAGAGAATCTCTTTTAAGGGCAATCACATCTCTATTTCTTATCAGGAAATCGAGAAGTGATTCCAGTAATTTGGGATCCTGTAAGGCTGGTCACTCCTGAAGGGAGTGCTCCAGATATTTCCTGTATTCTTCTTTTAATGCTGAAGAGTTTAACTCTAAGGAACAGGAAACACGATTTATAGTACTGGTGGAGAAATCTGAATTTATTTCTATTATGAAGGAAGTTCCTATTCTCTGATTTGAAGTTAATTCAATAGGTCTTTTTCCTTTCTTTAAACAAACAACAGGGATAGCTCAATTCTGACTATGACTAAGAACTTGTGCAATAAAAACAACTCTCTTGAAATTAATTTTCTCTAATAAGAGTGCGATCTGACTCTAATAGTTTTCCTTGACCGTTTACGACTCTTGCTAGGAAACAAATCTTCTCATAAGGTGCTACTGTTATATGCTCTGTAGGGCATATGAAAAATTGTGAATCTGACTCTGGTTCGGTGATTAAAATTTGTCTTATTGGCTGAAAAATCGTTTCAGTTAGATTTCGAATCTCAACTGCTGAGTTAACTGAAACTGACTGACTGGAAACTGACTGACTGACTGACTGGAAACTGACTGACTGACTGACTGACTGACTGGAAACTGACGGACTGACTGGAAACTGACTATGTTGATCCTACTGGATTCAACAACTTGGGACTGATTCCGGGGGCGGTTTTCCCTCTAGATGCAACCGACTGACTTGAACTGTTATAAACTGGAGTGGGTTTCCTATTTCTTTCGGAATTTCGAACTACACTGATTCTGTTAGCATTAGTGAACGTGTGGCACCTTTCTATTATTTTCACGGAGAGGGTGAGTCCTATTTCTACACTTAACTAATTTTCTGGCTGCGTAAATTTCCCGTTGATTCCTGTTGAAGAAATCCATACCTAGTGAGATATTGGTCTGAAAGGTGGCTACTGCATCCACAATACAACATCTTGCGGGATATACCGCGATACCAACTTCTAAATATAATTCGATTTCTTCACATGTAGGTATGGGTGTGCCTGTAACTCCTGTGAGTTGGCAAGAAGGTGCCTTAATTTCATATTTATATTCTGTACTCTCTATTAACTCATTGTTTCTTAATTAATGTCGCATGTGCTCCTGTATCTAGGAGAGCGACTAAATCTCGGTTATCTTTGCTGCAATTTATTATTAAATCTAGTAGGTTCGCACCTGTAATCCTGATGGGTAGTTTATAGGTGTGTGTGGGTTTGTTACTGCTAGTTAAGAGGGAGGAGGCTGAACTACTGCCTCCAAAGTGGGATCTAAAAAAGAACTTGAAAGGACTTCGATGGGAGGACCTGAGTCATATGCTACGGGATTACCATACACTGGAGTGCCTTCTTAAAAAGTGTACTCTGGCGAAACTGGTTGTTCAACGGGTACTTCTACGTACCAGACCATCCGATCTTGCTGATTATATTGGAGTCTGGACATCGGGTAATAGTGTGGTTGACCTTGTGGTCGTGATCTATTTCGTTGGTGGTTCTGTTGAGGCTGAGAAATAACTGGTTTCTGAGAATTGGATGGCTTTTGGGAGCGTTGGTGATTTGACTTCTGGAAGTGAGGCCTGTACCCTGCAGGGGCTCTGTCAGCACATTTTTGTCGGTTGCCACGGCGATGACCATGTTCATGACAGTGGGAGCAATAAGGGGTATAATTGCATTGACTCATCATGTGCCCAAAACTATCGCAATTAAAACACTGAGGAGGAGGGCTTGCATTCTGGGTTTGTGGAGCTTGTTTCTGAGATGGTGTTCCCTGCATCGGCCTAGACTTATGGGGTTGGTGTTGTTATTGTTGTTGTTGCTAGATGTAGCGTATTGGGGGGTCTCTAACATACCAGTAGTTCTGGCTTGCTGAGTCTGGGTAATGTTCCCTTGTTTTATTTATGGCTTCGTTTACTGGTTTGTAAACATTTAAACACACTTCAAATTTCTTTTTAGGTGCTACGGGTAGGTTTTGGAAATTGGATGCTGCTACTATTCGGTTCCTTTACTGTGAAGTGAATGTAAAGTCGCATGCATTTTCTGCGGCTCGGAGGGCTTCTCCTACGAGTTTGTGTTCGTGTAATAAAATTATTTAAATCTTCTTGTGCTTCTTTCTTCCAATTTAGCTTGGAAGACAGCTTCTAATGTGGCTAAAGGTTGTGCGAGTGTTATTTCCTTAAAAAATTCTCATATTTTTTTTTTTAAATTGTCCCAAGTTGTAGTTTCGCTAATGGATGGGACATATGTAACTGTGTCGTGATCAGTCTTTCCTTGTGAACAGACGTGTTTTATCGAGTGTCCAGCGTTATCAATTGAATAAGTGGTTTTCGTTGGTGTTTAAAAAAAATAGTGTTCGGTGCATTCTAAACTAAATTACTTCGTGCCACTAATCATTCATTAACGAATATATTTCATTTATTGACGTTATTCAGTACTATATTATTTTATCAAACCAAGGCTACTGCACGTGGCTTGCCTTGTTTGTTTTTCAAATCTATCAGAAAACGTGGGGTCATAGGGTTCATTTTTTCTTCCTTCGAGAGGTCAGGTAGAGTGTGCTCACAACCGTGTGAAAAAAGGAAAAAAGTCGGGTCGAATCGCGGACAGATAAGTATTATAAATACTCTTCTTTTACAGATCTTTTGTCGGTAGCTTAATTCTATATTCATTTAGTATAAATTTGTGTTACAAGAACCTGGTTCTGAACGCGGTAGACCTACGTTGTAATTTATTAATTTCCAAACGCTCGTTTTTTTTGTTTTTGTTTTTTTGCGTTTTATGTTTTTTAACTAATTAAAAGCATGGCACCCCCGTCAAGTACTTGCAGTCGCTGTGAAGGGAAATTTGCTGCTTACGCGTTTACAATAGCTAATAATAATGAACAGTTAGTTTGCAGGTGGTGCTCAAGCATGGAAGTCCTGAGGAACGAGTTAGAACGTGAGAGGGAGGCCAGGGTGAGGCTTGAAGAAAGCGTGATGCTCCTGACGGCAAAATTAGAATCCCTTGAGACTCCAATTAAGACCCCTCCTGCCTCAGTTTCTACTAATAATATAAATAGTATTAATAGCCCTCTCTCTTCCCCTAGTTCCCAACCCTTCGTTCGAGTTCGTAATGGAGCCCCATTGAGGAAACCTAAGACATGTCTACCAGTAATAACAAACAATAAGTTTTGTGTTTTAGGTTTCAATGATGCTGATGAACCGGAAATACGACTCGTTGGCGATTCCATTGTTCGAGGGCAGCTCGAGGAATTCTTTGGGAGAAACCCTCGTCATAGGCGCCGTTACTGCTACCCTGGTGCAAGGGTGGAGGATATAACTAATAGTGTTGACCATTTTACGGACGGTACCGCCGAGGACACAACGTATGTTATTCATGTCGGTACTAATAACGTTTTAAATTCTAGATCGGAAGAACTGCTGGCTAGGTACAGGGACTTACTAGAGCGATTAAAGGAAAAAAATAATAAGATTGTTTTAACAGGTATACTTCCTCGAATTATCCAACGTAACGATTTCTACAGCAAGGCGACCTATATTAACAATAACCTAAAGTCTCTTTGCCAACAGGAAGGAGTGCATTTTGCGAATTTTTGGAACAGTTTCTCCGGTAGGAGGGACTTGTTCCTCGGAGATGGACTTCATCTTAATGACGTTCGAGCTGCGCGTTTAGGAAGACTATTACATAATACTGTCTCTTCTTTTCAGGCTGCCGTAACTCGAACGGTTCCAGCGTAAATTCCACAAATTTCCCCTGCGCTCGCGAAGGTGTCACAATTACAAACAATTTGAAGGTTTTATCCTTAAATGCTCGTAGCCTACGAAATAAAAGAAACGAATTTTTTTCTTTAATTGCTTGTAAAGACTATGATATAATTGCGATAAATGAATCGTGGCTTAGCACTGAAACTCGTGACTTTGTAGGGGAGTATCAAATTAAAGGTTATAGACTTTTTGTTAAAAACAGAATAGGTAGGCGAGGAGGCGGCGTTATGCTGTATATCAAAGATAATATTGCGAACGTTTAGAAGTAAAGCACACAATTCTGGAACCGATAGATTCGACTATAGCAGAACTTACATTGAACGATTTCAAACTTGTTGTTGCGGGTATATATAGGCCCCCTAATCAACCAGCTGATAGGGACGAAGCGTTATATCGTGAACTAAAGAGAATAATCGGTAGTGAGCAAGCTTTATTTATGAGTGACTTTAATTGCGCCAACGTGAATTACGATACAATGCAGGGAGACGCAGTAGGTAATCGTTTAGTTAATTTTCTCGAGGATAGCTTTCTTATTCAAAAGGTTGGGGAACCTACGAGGTTGGACAGTATTTTAGATTTAGTAATAACTACGGATGATAGGCTAATCACTGATCTTCAAGTAATAGAACCTTTAAGCAATAGCGATCACAATATGGTAGAGTTTGTCCTCTCAGGAAGTAACTCGAAACCAGCTAACTCGACTAAAATTCCTAACTTCCAGCACACAGACTTTAGTAAGTTTCGAAATAAATTGTCACACGTCAATTGGGAAAACATAATGGGGAATTCCAACGCAATACTAATGTGGGAATCGTTCGAAACAGTATTTAGGACTATAAATGAGGAATGTGTACCGTACAAAATTAAGCGTGCGAAAGTAAACAACAAGCCCTTGTGGTTTACTTCTAGAATAGGAGACAATATAAAGAGTAGAGACAGGGCTTATAGGCTACATAAGCGATAAAGACAATTTGTGGTTACGAAACAACTACATATCTCTAAGGCGTGAAGCGAAAAGTGTAATAAAAAGTACAAGCGCGAATTTGAAATCTCCATAGCTCGTGACGGTAAAGAAAACCCCAAGCGATTCTTTCAATACGTCAATAATAGAAACCCAGTAAAAAGTGTCTTGGAGCCTTTGAAAAATGTAAACGGAGATCTAGTTTCTGAAAACAAGGAAATGGCTACCTTGCTAAACGAATTTTTTACGTCAGTTTTTACTATAGAAAATGTAACGAATATCCCTACTCTCATAGACATAATACCTTTTGACAATGGTAATATTTTGGATAATATCGTGGTTAGTAAAGGGAAGGTAATGCGCTATATAGATAAAATGAAAACGCGTAAATCACCGGGTCCGGATTCCATATATCCCATACAACTAAAAGAATTAAAAGATAGCATTGTTGTGCCGCTAACAAAGATTTTTAATGCGTCTATTTCTGAGGGGTGCGTACCAGATAATTTCAAGTTAGCAAACGTAACACCTATCTTTAAGAAAGGCGATAAAGGTGAGGTGGGAAATTATAGGCCAATCAGTTTAACGTCTGTTGTAGGTAAGCTACTGGAATCAATAATTAGGGATCGTATAGTCGAACGCTTAGAATTGCAAAAACTAGTTAGAAATTCGCAGCACGGTTTTAGGCGAAACAAATCTTGCTTAACTAATCTTTTAGAATTTTTCCAAAGCGTGGTTGACGTTTACGATAGACATCGGGCGGTTGATGTAGTGTATTTAGATTTTCAAAAAGCGTTTGACACCGTGCCGCACAAAAGACTCATTGAAAAAACTAATGCTCATGGAATCAGGGGTGTAGTAATAAATTGGCTAGAAGAGTGGTTGCGAGGTAGGAAACAGAGGGTGGTCGTTGATGGAGCGGAGTCGTGTTGGGCTAATGTAGCGAGTGGCGTTCCTCAGGGTTCTGTATTGGGCCCCTTGCTTTTTCTTATATATATTAACGATTTAGATGTCGGCCTAGTCAGTACAGTTTCAAAGTTTGCGGATGACACGAAGCTGGGTGGTAGGGCGATTAATGACGAAGATAGAGGTAAAATCCAGGAAGATCTGAATAAAATCGTTGATTGGTCAGTCACATGGCAAATGAGATTTAACGTTGATAAGTGCAAAATTTTGCATATAGGTTCGCGTAACGGTAATTTTGCGTATAGTATGTCAGGGAAAGATTTAACAAGCGTAGAGCAGGAAAAAGATTTAGGAGTTATAGTCACTGGTGATTTAAAAGTAGCGAAACAAAGTACAGCAGCGGTCAATAAGGCGAACAAAGTGTTAGGTTTTATAGCTCGAAATTTTGAGTACAAATCGCGCGATATTATAGTTCCTCTTTATAAATCATTAGTTAGACCCCATTTGGAGTACGCGGTCCAATTTTGGAATCCGCATATGCGCAAAGATATAGACAAAATCGAAAGAGTTCAAAGACGAGCAACTAAGATGATTCCGTCGCTTAGGTCAAAGTCGTACGAGGATAGGCTTAAGGAGTTAAAATTGACAACACTCGAGACTAGGAGGCTAAGGGGTGATCTAATCCAGGTTTTCAAAATTATGAATGGGTTCGATAACGTAGATAGAGATAGCTTTTTCGAAATATCTCAATATAATAGGACTAGAAATAACGGGTGTAAGTTGACAAGTAGAAGGTTCGAGACAGCAGTTGCCAAAAACTTTTTTACGCATAGAATAGTAAATAGCTGGAATAGTTTGCCGGTAGAAGTAATTAGTAGCACGTCTATAAACATGTTTAAAAATCGATTAGACGCATATGTTGATAGATTGGGTATAGTTTAAGGTAGTAAAATTAAGGCTTTGTGGTGATAGATCCCACAGCTCAACACAAGTGTTGTGGGATATAGGGAGGCAGCATCTTGGGTTAGGGGATACTCTCTGTCCTTACACACCCCATTTAAAGAGATTCCTCTGCCGAGCGGTGCCCCCCATAGTACTGTGAGGTATTGAAAAACTCATGATCTTCACTTGCCCCACAAACACCTTGAAATGGGAGACCCAAAATGGGTGCACACACATTTCTACATTACTGTACAGTCTTTACAGCCACACCTACACTTTTCCTCCTAAATATATATTGTAATGTATATGGTGTAAATTTTGACTTGGTCCGCAAGCGATGTGGACCGTGACTTATTTTTGGTTGGCAACGTACTAGTATGGATGGATACCGTAATGAAATTAACTGGATTCTTTGGATGTGATATATTTGCATGTCGTTTATAAATAGATATAGAGTGTGTTATATTTGTGGATAGTAGTCTATTATGACTTGATCCTCTGGATCGAGAGATTCTATCTTTAGTTTTAAATCGATAATTAATTAGTTTTAAATTGATAATTATATAGTTTTGTAAAAATTGGTCGTTGCCAATGTACAGGCAGTTCTTACATAAATTTCTTATGTTCTTGTGGTTCGGAACCCACGTAAAATTGTAGGTCCCCTCCGCCACCACGGAGGACATACAGAATACAAATTACGAACACAGTTATGTAGACCAGCCGTGAGTGGATCCTAGGGTCTTTGTTGGTCTGAATCATTATAACATTATAACATTATGAGCATTTCCCTCTTTTGGGGTCAATAAACCTTTTAGCTTCCCTAATCTTTGTCATTATCTGTGATGTTTTCGCGTAAGAAATGCTGTTCTAGAGACTCAATCCAAGGTCTTACGCGTGGTTCAATGAAGTTATTATTGGTTCCCTTAAAAATTAGAACAGTATGAGGAAGGTTTACAAGTCTACCTAAGTTAACGTATGCTGGGGCAGCGGTTTGAGACATGTTGGCTTGAGCTTCATCTGAAGTTTGCATATTTGGAAATATGTTTGAAGGGCGCGGAGTAGGTGGAAAATGGGTGCAGGGAATTTTCAATATCAGAAAGTCTGAATCGCTCATATGTGAAGGTACTGTTAATGTATTCTAATTTGGTCTGCTGAACCGATCTCAATCTATGGAATGATCACTTGAGTGGCTTTCCTAACTACTCTATCTAAGAAATACACAAATAAATGCACAACTAACTAGAGAAAAAAATTGGAAAAATTGTAAACAAATGTAAACAAAAATTCACTCGAATGTACGTGAATGTATGGTAATATTATGATTCGCACATTAAATAAAATTATTCTATGCTAACTATAATAATGGAAATAACTCGGTTTCAATAAAAATAAGTGTAACACTGGTGTATGAAGGTGTTCACTGTGTTTTGTGTTAATTCTGGCTTGATACTAATTATTAAATGTTAATTATACTGACTTCTCAAACGTTTAGTAATTAATTTGAAAAAGACATCTGCACTTAACAAGATTCCTACGGGCGAAATTCTTGAAATGGTGTCCTCAAGACGTGTCTTGTTAGCCACTTCTTCCTGGAAGCAGAATGGGTGTGGAGAACTTGGAGTCGTGACACACCGGTCGAATGATGAACGTGAAGAACTGGAAGTCGTGACACACCGGTCAACTGATGTAGCCACAATTACTTACATGTTGGTTCTAGTTCCAGGGTCTAGAAGACGGAAGAAACCTGGTTGCAGAGATCGCCAGTTGTTAACTACTCCGTCTATGGCCTTGGGCGGTTTGAGGTTCACGGGGGTTCGGCAACGGATTTGTTACTCTGGAGTAGATGGTACGGCGAAGGAAATCGCAGTAGTTTCTCTTATACTACTCTCTGATTTCTTCTTGTCGGGGATTGGAAGATTCTGTGAAGCTTACTGAATTCTCTAATGGTTCCGCTATTTTTCTTGTAGCGTATCAAGAAATTATTTTTCCCTATTTTAATTAAGACTAAGTTCTCTGAAGAAAACAAGGCTCGAAGGAGAAGACAAAAATATTCTCTTACTGTGGCTTACTGCTAAAATGTTACAGGTAATGCTCAACCTCTAAGTCAGATCAGACAAATCAGAATGATAATTTGAAAAATTGTTTGACTCTATATACTGAATTTTTGGTGACATTATTATTATGTAATGTTCACCTGCTTTGTTTTTTATTCTCATAGGCTGAATTATTTTGCAAAATATTTGAAGGTAAAGTAAATATTTTATATTTGAAGATAAGGTAAATATTTTATATTTGAAGAAATGGTAAATAGTTTATATTTGAAGATAAGGTAAATATTTTAGATAAGCAAGATATTTGAAAATGAAGCCATATTTTTATTTTAACCCCCATATTGACAGATTTGATGTCATGATCTGCCAAGTTAACTAAAAAGAGAAACTGAAATATGCATTTTATTATGGATTAAAATTAAACATGCATGTAAGCCAAAATTAAATGCTTAAAATTTAAGAGTAGGTGTTAAGCAAGACATGACTTCATCTTTTACAACGAAAAAAGAATGTATAAAGAAAATGAACATTGCAGAATTTAACAAGATTACGTTATTAAGCTAAATCTAAAAAAATTATTAAATAATTTGAAAAGAAATAAATCATCAATTAATCAGCAAAAATAAAATAGAAACAAAATAAAAAATTTATCCGAACTTGTGTCTGCGTTGTGCAAGTTTGGACGAGTTTGGAAGAAAAGACGCTGAGAATTTTAGAAAAATATGCTCCGAAATCACAGCCAAAAGGAAAGAGGAGCTGGCTACAGAGGCAAAAGAGAAGAATATTCCGCAAAAGAAGGAGAGCGGAGACGAAGTTAGCCAACTGCGGAGATAAAGCCATGAAAGTAATACAAGAAAAACTGGAGAGTATCGATAGGGAAATTCAACTCTGATTAAGGAACATACAGAGAGGGAAGAGGAAAAAGCGGTAGAAGCAATAAAGGAAAATCCAAAATACTTCTATAGCTACGTGAAAAGAAAAACAAAAACGCGCACTACAATCGGGTCCTTAAGGAAGAGAAATAATGGATTAACCGACGATCGAAAAGAAAAATCTGAAACATTGAGACCCCAGTATGAATCAGTTTTCAGTACCCCAAAAAAGTGACAAAGCGATGTCTGACATAGATGCAGTCTTTTAAGAGAAATTGCAAGGAGAATGGATAGCAGACTTTGATTTTACCCCAGAAGATGTAGCGAGAGCTATAGGACAAATGAAACCACATTCAACTGCAGATCCGGACAATTGGAAGGCATTATTGATTAAAAACTGTAAAAATTAAAGAGCTACGCCTTTATACTGGATATGGAGAAGAGACACTGGGGAAATACCGAGCATCTTGAAAAGAACAAACATTGCCCCAATATATAAAGGAGGGGATAGATCTCAAGCAGAGAACTATAGATCAGTGTCATTGACGTCCCACCTCACGAAAGTATTTGGACGAATAGTTAGAGAGAAAATCTACGATTTCTTGGAGACACTGGACAGATTCAGTGAAAATCAGCACGGATTCCGATCAGGTAGATTATGTCTATCACAACAAAAACGCGCGCTACAATTGGGCGTCATATACACGGGTTTGCTAAAGCTTTTGACAAATGCGATCATGGTATAATAGCACATAAAATTAAATATATGGAAATAACAGGCAAATTGGGAAAATGGATCTACAATTTCCTCAGAGAACGTCTACAGGTCGTCAAAATTCAAGGTATATCATCATCAGAATCGGAAGTACGCAGCTCAGTACCACAAGGT
>JAJOZX010004070.1:342500-422993 GCA_023014485.1 Bathynomus jamesi
AGTGTTGTTTGAATGGTAATTGGGTTTAGTTTTAGGTTTGGTACCAGTTTTTCGATCATTTTCCATATGTAGATTATGATGTACCTCTCTCTTCTTCTTTCCAGTGAGTACAGATTTAGTTTACGTGTCTTTCCCAGGTTGAGTTCTTTGCAGCCATCAATCTTGGCTGTGAAATGCCTTTGCGTTTCTTCTAGTTTATTAGTTTCTTCCTTTTTATATGGGGACGTCAAAACTGAGCAGTATTCAAGTTTTGGTATAATCAGTGTTTTTAGCAGGGGAATCATTACTGTCCTGTCCCTTCTTTGAACGTTCTTAACCTGTCCGCGACTCTTTTTGCTTTATTTATCGCTATCTGATTTTGTGTTTCGAATTTCGCATCATCTGTCATTATTATCCCGAGATCAATCGCTTTCATGCTTCTCTGAATTTCCTGTCTATCTGGAGCATAATATCAGTCTGTTTAAGTTCTTCTTTTCTACCATATCTCAAGAGCTGAAATTTCTCGGCGTTGAATGACATGTTGTTGTCTTCTGACCATTTGTATATTTTGTTCGTGTCCCTCTGCAAGGCCTCCACGTCATGTACATCGCTGATTTTTCTGCTGATCTTTGTATCGTCTGCAAAGGATGTTACTATACTATTGCTGTTTACTCCGCTGTCTATGTCTGTTAGCATGATAATGAACAGGAGTGGGGCCAGTACTGTCCCTTGTGGTACTGAGCTGCGTACTTCCGATTCTGATGATATACCTTGAATTTTGACGACCTGCAGACGATCACTAAGGAAGTTGTAGATCCATTTTCCCACTTTGCCTGTTATTCCCATCTTTAATTTTATGTGCTATTATACCATGGTCACATTTATCGAAAGCTTTAGCAAAATCTGTGTATATAACATCGTAGTTGTCATTGCCTTCCAATGCATCTAGGATATTGTTGTAGTGCTCTATTAGTTGTGATAGGCATGATCTACCTGATCGGAATCCATGCTGATTTTCGTTGAATCTTTCCGTGTCTCCAGGAAATCATAAATTTTCTCTCTAACTATTCTTTCAAATACTTTGGTGAGGTGGGACGTCAATGACACTGGTCTATAGTTCTTTGCTTGAGATCTGTCCCCTCCTTTATATATAGGGACAATGTTTGCTCTTTTCAAGATGCTCGGTATTTCCCCAGTGTCTAGGGATCTTCTCCATATCCAGTATAAAGGTGTAGCTATTTCATTTTTACAGTTTTTAATCAATAATGCGTTCCAATTGTCCGGACCTGCAGCTGAATGTAGTTTCATTTGTTCTATATAGCTCTCGCTACATCTTCTGGTGTAAACTCAAAGTCTGTTATATACTCTCCTTGCAATTCCTCTTCAAAGAATGCATTTATGTCAGGTATCGCTTTGTCACTTTTTGGGGTACTGAAAACTGATTCATATTGAGCTCTCAATGTATCAGATATTTCTTTTGGATCGTCGGTTAGTTCATCATTTCCCGTCCTTAAGGGCCCAATAGCGGCGCGCGTTTTTGTTTTCCTTTTTGCATAGCTATAGAAGTATTTTGGATTTTCCTTTATTGCTTCTACCGCCTTTTCCTCTTCCCTCTCTGTATGGTCCTTAATCAGGGCTTGTATTTCCCTATCGATACCCTCCAGTTTTTCTTTTATTGCTTTCCTGTCATTATCTCCGCAGTTTCCTAACTTCGCCTCCACTCTCTTTCTTTTGCGGAATAGTCTTCTCTTTTGCCTTTCTAGCCAGCTCCTCTTTCCTTTTGGCTGTGATTTCGGAGCATATTTTTCTAAAATTCTCGCGTTTTTTCTCCAAGGTTGTTAGCATTTCTTCAGTTGTTTTATTCTCGAAAATTGTTCTCCATTCTATTTGGGCCATGTGCGATCTGATTGCTTCCCAATTTATAGTCTTCGAGTTTAAGTTAAAGGCCCCGAATTTACTTCTTTCCACAATATGTGTATTGTCTTTAATGCGTCATATTTGTTGATATCTCGATTAAGTTGTGGTCTGAGATAATGGTTGGGGTTATTTTTATATCAGCAATCAAGTTCGTGTTATTCGTGAATACCAGATCCAGGCTATTTTTTCTGGTATTTTCTGTTATCTCCTGTGTCAGCATAAACTCGTTTGTGAGAGCCATCAACATTTTTGCTTGTTCCTGTCTTCTCTTGTGCCCCCCTTGTCCTGGTGAATATATATATTCCTATTCACCTTTTTGTATTTTATAAATGGGAAGTTAAAGTCTCCGCAGATCATTATATTGGGGATGGAGGTTTATGGCTTTATTAGCTTTCTAATGTCATCAATGGCCTCCGAGAATTTTTCGGTTGGGGTGCTTGGAGGTATATAGATGACTATTACTATCAAGTTTAGTTTTTCTATTTTCACTGCTAGGAGTTCCACATAGCTGTTTGATTTACTTATTATCGTCTCTGTCATATGACCTTCCTGTACATATATAGCACAGCCACCTTTCCGTCTCGTCGTTCTATCCGCTCTTAGTAAGTTGAAGCCCTCTATATTTATCTCTTTCTTATCAATACAATGTTCGCAGTTTTCACAATTTCCTTGGCAATCTTTAAGATGAGTTTCTGTGAGGCATGCGATGTCCGCCCTTGTTTCGTCCATAAATCCTTTCAGGTACGAAACCTTATTGAGTGATTGGTTTGGTCTTATTCCTTGAATATTAGCCAGGACAATTTTTATGTTCTCTGTTTTTCGTTGCCCCTTGTGCATTTCAAGTTCGTTTTCCTTCGATATCGCTTGATTCGTTGCTCTATGATCCTCCGAAAGAGATCCGTTTCCCCTACTTGTATTGGTAGCTTCTTGCCCGGTAGCGATTTGGCTCGGGGGTTTCCAGCTGTGTCAACTGCATGTGGATGACATTTAGCATACGTAACGTGTCCGCGATGTTAAAAAAAATTTCTTGTTCGCTTATTGTGTTCCTATTGTTGTTCCTATTGTTATTTTTATTCCTATTGTCACTTAAACTTTTTCCTTTGTTCGTTGAGTCCGTCGGGAGATGTAGATAGTAGCATTTTTTCCCGAATTTGCAGGTTCCACATTTTGCGTAATTCCTGCAAATGTCCGGGTGGTAGAATTTACATCCGTCTCCAAATTTACAATGACCATTATTATAGAAGAAATTGCATAGTGGGGAATCTTCATATATACATTGTCCTCTTTTAAATCTGCAATTATCTTTTATATAATACCTGCATATAATTCCTTCACCATATTTACTCTTGGCTTTTGTTTTTTGCTCCTTATTGGGGGATAGTTTTACTTCGTTTTCTTGACTGCCCTCTTGTCTTGTCCTATTTGTGCTATTTGTGCTAGTTGTGTTTGTGTCCTTCGTTGCCCTTATGCTGTGTGTTGTCTTTACACTCTTTGTCGCCTGTGTGTTTTCGGCCTCGTTTTGTGACGGTATTTCGTTTTTTTCTATTTCGCCTTTCTCCGTTTCTTCCGTTTTCCACTGTTCTTTGTTCCCACTTTCCTCTTTCATTCTCTTCTCGTAGTCTCTTTCTGCTTTAAATACGTAAAAGAGTTTAATTCGGTCAAGCAGTTTCACAGAAAATTTTATCCATTAACTGTTTTGCGTTCGTTATAAGGGAGATTTTTTCATTCCCCATTCTAGGCATTTAGAAAAAAAAAGTAGCTGACAAAATCACCTCATCGCCTTTCTCATCTTGCATCCTTACAGATACCACAGAGTTGCAGGTATGCATTAATTTCCATGTTGGTGAAGTGACTCAAAAAGGGGGGTAATGGGAGGTATTGGGTGGGGGATGACTCAAGCTGTGTGAGGGAAAGAATTTTCGTTACTCCAGGGTGGGGATGGGGATGTGGCACGCTGTACACTTCTCACTGATTGGTCCTCTGTGTATATACATATACACACACACATATATATATATATATATACAGGGCGTCCCAAAAAAATGTATACACACTTTAACAGCTGATAGCTCAATTGATGTTTCTTTCTTTCCAAGTTAAACCCATTAGAATTAATAATGGCAGTCAGACTAAGCTTTGAACAAAGGAAATTCATTCTAAAATGCTACTGGAAGTGTGAAAACGCAGTTGAAGTGCAAAGACAGTTTAGGAGGGAGTTTCAAACAGATCCACCAACGCGACTTACCATCACTCGAATTAGAGATACGTTTGAAGCCGATGGAACTGTTCAGAATGTCCACAAGAAGCGTTCCGGAAGACCACGGACATCGACAAGCCCCACAAAGCAAGAAAGAGTACTGGAAACGTATCACCATAGTCCAAGAAAATCTGTGCGGCAAGCGAGTCGTGAGGTAGGAATTTCAGAATCGTCTGTCCAACGCATTTTGAAGCGCTGTCAATGGAAAAGTTACATTCCAAGATTAGTCCATGCTATTAATGAAGATGATCCGGACCGAAGAGTGGAGTATTGCGAGTGGTACTTGGCACGATGTGGATTGGACGAAGGGGTTTCGTAGAATACCCTCCGCGTTCACCAGACCTCACACCACTAGACTTTTTTTTATGGGGATACTTAAAAGACAAAGTCTACGCTATAAAACCTGCAACAGTCGCTGAATTGAGAGCAGCCATTGAACGAGAATGCACACAAATACCAAACGAAATGTTTCGTGATGTTTGCGATTCCATTGCTTTGCGTTATCAGCAGTGCCTGGACCAGAACGGACGTCAGTTTGAAAACAGGCGTTGACAAAACAATTAAATAATGTCTGTAGATTCTATTACATTTTGAAAATGAAATGTATTTTAATAAACACTGCCTTTATAATTATTTAAAGTGTGTATACATTTTTTTGGGACGCCCTATATATATATATATATATATATATATATATGAAAATTATTTCACGAAAGTAACACGTGAAAAATATTTAGGATGAATAAAACCAGTCCGGAATACATCGATGCCGAATTAGAAAAAATCAACGGTATTGGAAGTGATCTGTGTTATCCATCTGCGTTTATGGAATCTTGTCTCAACAAGGCAAAACGAATTTTCTATCGTGTCAGTAATAACACTCGTACTTTGTCAAAAAATATTTTAGTACTTCCATTTTTCCCGGGCTTTTTAGGCATTGCTAATGTACTTAAACTTTTGGATATTAATGTAGTATTTTCATATAACAATATTGTGAAAAATATCATAGTAAAAAATAGCCCTACCAATAATTCAGGCATTATCTATAAAATTGGTTGTAAACAATGTGATTCCTTTTTTCATAGGTCAGACGGGAAAGGATTTGCACACACGTATAAAACAGCATCAATATTCCGTTAGAACAGGACAGTTGTCCAGTGCCCTTTTTGTCCATTTGTCAGAGTTATCCCACTGTATTGATTGGAATAATGCTTGTTTTATTTCACTCTAGCAACATTGTTAATAGAAATATTCTTGAGTCTGCCATTATCCAACTTACAAATAACTTCATCATAAGCAAAGGTCTTTTTCAACTCGATCCTGTTGTTTTGAATTCCTTCAGAACAGATTTAGATAAAAAAGGTAGAACGCTAAATCTTTGGTAAACTTGTATGCCACCCTAATAACTTTTATTTTTCAATTTTTATATACAAAAAAGGGCAGAGTCCTAAAACCCGGGCAGATTTCCAGTATAAATTTGTATATATTTTTTTTTATCTATAACATTGGTTGGAAACAATTCATTTAATCTTGTGCTAAAAATCGATAATTTTTTAATTTTTATATACAAAAAGAGCAGAGTGCTAAAATCCGGGCAGATTTCCAATTTAAATTTGTATATTTTTTTTATCTATAACATTGGTTGGAAACAATTCATTTAATCTTGTGCTAAAAATCGATAGTTTTTCCTTATAAATTTGTGTGCCCCGCCCACAATCCTTTAATTTTGTTTCTCCGTTTATTGTATATATATATATATTTTTTTTTCTGTAACCTCTATATATAGGCTGTAACTCTTTATGTACTTCAGTGTTCCTGAGGATGTCATTAGACGAAAGCGCTTGAGCACCATTCTGTGTTTCCTTTCCTTCGTGGTTTTATTCATCATATATATATATATATATATATATGTATGTATATATATTATATATATATATATATATATATAATATATATATATATGTATGTATGTATATATATATATGAATGTGTATATATATATATATAATATGTATATGTATATATATATATATATATATGTATATGTATAATATATATGTAATGTATATATATATGTATGTATGTATATATATATATATATATATATATATATATATATATATATATATATATATATATATATATATATATATACATATTTAAAAATAGCTTCTTAATTTTTATATGTAAATCTGTATAACTTAGAATTTAAACCCTCTTTTCTCAGTCTTTTAAAATTTGCCTTTATGAATAGGTTATAGAAATTTTCTTTGTCTTGTTTTTCATTCAATATTGATTTTAATTTCACATTGTTATTAAACAGCCTGAAGATGAGCGTATTGCTCGAAACGTTGCACATTAAAGAAGACTTTTCATGGCATTTACATTTCTCCTTGTCATTGGATTTCTCCTAAATATTAAATTGAAGCTCTGTAGAAGCAACCCGCATGATTATATATATTCAAGGTATGGACAAGATGGCCTCAGGGCTTATCGCCATGTTTGGAAGACTTCACGAAAGTTTCTCAAGTCAAAACTGGACTGTTATTTTCTTGAAATGTGTCGGACCTGCAGGGTTTTCCCGAAATTTGTTTACTTCAAACTCTACCGTGACAATCTATATGACTCTGAATTTTATCAATCGTCCCTGGAATATTTATTAAATAATGAAATTAATTATAAAATCAAAATTTCAGATTCGCATAACAAGTCTCTTGGGCATTATATAACTACTCTTAAAAATACCTTGTCGTTGTTGGACTATTTATTAATAATTTCCTTGTACAACGTGAACTAGAAAAATTTCACTCTACCATCTTGGAAACACATGAACGTAAGTTAAAGGCTTTGGGAATGAATTCACCAAATTTTTTCAATTCAGATAAGGTAATTTCGAATCTTTCTAGTTACACACTCTCCCCTCGGGAAAAGTTTTTACTGTCACTTGGTTTGCAATTTAAGCTTCCGTTGTTTCAAATATATAAGCCTTCGTTTTTTCTTTACTTTGAAAAATTTTTCAATGGCTTGAAAAATGTTCCCCATGTGGGTGAATTCAATAATTTCAAATGTCAGTTCTCAAATTTAACTCAAGAATTTTTCATAAACTTAGAAATCTTAAATTTCAATCTTTCATATTTAGGAAGAGTGATTTGCAGTGTATTAAGAATTTGGCAAAGAACCAGGAGATTGTTGTGACTAGACCAGACAAGGGTAACGGAGTGGTTTTTTTGAATAAATCGGACTACATAAACAAAACTAATGAAATCCTAAGTGATCTTACTAAATTCAAACAAATTCTAGAACCTGTCAATAAAGTCATTGTAAGGTTAGAAGACCAGGTTAATAGATTTCTGTCACGACTAAAGTCTTTAAAGATAAAAAAAATGATACTTACTCTCAGTTGTTCGCATCTCGTGCTAATCTTGCTCAATTATACTGTCTGCCTAAAATCCATAAAGCTGGAACACCTCTCCGTCCTATTTTAGCTTCGTATAACTTACCCACCTTTCAATTGGCAAAATTTGTTGTTCGTCTCCTGTCACCCTTTGCGA
Organism: Bathynomus jamesi; assembly: GCA_023014485.1. Classification (NCBI taxonomy): domain Eukaryota; kingdom Metazoa; phylum Arthropoda; class Malacostraca; order Isopoda; family Cirolanidae; genus Bathynomus; species Bathynomus jamesi. The sequence continues at coordinate 350,205 of JAJOZX010004070.1, forward strand.
AAAATGCTTACACTATAAATAACTCGTTTGAATTCCAAAAAGACCTCCTTGGTGAGAACTTCGATTCAAAAAAGTTTTTTGTCAGTTTTGATGTAAAGTCGCTTTTCACAAATGTACCTGTATCTGAAACTATTGCCATTATTTTAGATAGGGTTTTTAGCTCAGTTGATAATTTTCATGGTTTTTCATTGTCTCATTTTAAGGAACTTTTAGAATTGGTCTTCAAACAATGCTATTTCACTTTCAACAATAAGGTTTACCAACAAATTGATGGTGTAGGGATGGGATCACCTGTCGGACCGTTAGCAGCTGATTTTTTTATGACTCATTTAGAAAGTGTAATTTTTAGACAATCTCCCACTCATCTCAAGCCAATTTTCTATCGACGCTTCGTTGATGATTCGATAGCAGTCTTTGATAATGCGGTACAAGCGCAACAATTCTTTAACTTCCTAAATTCTTTGCACCCCAATATAACGTATACAATGGAAACTGAGCAAAATGGCTACCTCCCCTTTTTAGATCTTTTAATTTCGAAAAACGGTGATTCTATTACTACATCAGTTTACAGGAAACCCACTTTCACTGGTTTGGGCATGAATTTTTTTAGTTTTACTGATTTCAACTATAAGATGTCTTGTATTAAAACTCTCCTGTTCAGAGGATATAATTTGACCTCTAGTTTTACCTTACTTAATGATGAATTTAATAATCTAAGATCATACTTTACTAATAATAGTTTTCCTGTTCAATATGTAGACAAACTAATTAGATCCTTCTTAAATAATGTTTATAGCCCTCAACTTCCTTGTATTACAGTGCCGAAGGATATAAAATATTTCTTGGTACCTGAAATGGGTCCTTTGAATAAGGAATTTAAGCTTAAATTTACAAAGTTGTTAAGGAAATTTTTTTATCATACTGATTTCCGCATCATATTTATTAATAAAACGTCTTTAGGTAGCTTTTTCTCAGCGAAGGATCGAACCCCTGACTCGTTGCGTAGCGGTGTTGTATATTTATTTACCTGCCCTAGGTGTCTCCTTGGGAATTACATTGGCAGCACTGTTCGCTCTCTCAGGGCTAGATTTTATTCGCATATGGGAATAAGTGGCCGAACAGGTAAAATTTTAAAAACTAAAGAAGTTTCGAGTATTCGGGAACACAGTATAAAATGTAAAACTGATGTCACTTTAGACAATTTTAAAATTCTTGGTTGTAATACTTGTCCCAACTCACTAAGAATTTTGGAATCGCTTTACATTAAAACATTGTCCCCTACTCTAAATGTTGACTCATCTGCCGTCCCTCTAAATTTGTTATAATCCCTCCTCCTTCCCCAATTCCTTATAATCCCCCCTTCCCCAATCGCCCTCGCCATCTTTTTTGTTTTCTCGTCTTGCCTCTGCTTAAATCAGTTAGCCTCGGAAATTGCAGTGAAAGGTTAGTTAGTTTCATTATTCCAGTGTACTATTGTTAATTTTTCCAGTGTATTAATTTCACACTTACTATATGTATTTAAAAATAGCTTCTTAATTTTTATATGTAAATCTGTATAACTTAGAATTTAACCCTCTTTTCTCAGTCTTTTAAAATTTGCCTTTATGAATAGGTTATAGAAATTTTCTTTGTCTTGTTTTTCATTCAATATTGATTTTAATTTCACATTGTTATTAAACAGCCTGAAGATGAGCGTATTGCTCGAAACGTTGCGCATTAAAGAAGACTTTTCATGGCATTTACATTTCTCCTTGTCATTGGATTTCTCCTAAATATTAAATTGAAGCTCTGTAGAAGCAACCCGCATGATTTTATATATATATATATATAATATATATATATATAATATATATATATTGTATATTGTATATATATATATATGTATAATATATATATATATGTATATAATATATATATATGTATATATATATATATATATAATATTATAATGTTATAATGTTTCAGACCAACAAAGACCCTAGGATCCACTCATGGCTGGTCTACCTAACTGTGTTCGTAATTGTGTATGTCCTCCGTGGTGGCGGAGGGGACCTACAATTTTACGTGGGTTCCGAACCACAAGAACATAAGAAATTTATGTAACAACTTCCTGTACATTGGCAACGACCAATTTAGCAAAACTAATTAATTATCGATTTAAAACTAAAGATAGAATCTCTGGATCCAGAGGATCAAGTCATAAGAGACTACCATCCACAAATATGTTACACTCTATATCTATTTATAACCGACATGCAATATATCAGATCCAAAGAATCCAGTCAATTTCATTACGGTATCCATCAATACTAGTACCTTGTCACGAAAAATAAGTCACGGTCCATATCGATTGTGGACGAAGTAAACATTTACAACCATATACATTACAATATATACACTTAGGAGGAAAAATGTAGGTGTGGCTGTAAAGACTGTACAGTAATGTAGAAATGTGTGTGCACCCATCTTGGGTCTCCCATTTAAAGGTGTTTGTGGTGCAAGTGAAGATCATGCGTTTTTCAATACCTCACAGTACTATGGGGGGCACCGCTCAGCAGAGGAATCTCTTTAAATGGGGTGTGTAAGGACAGAGAGCATCCCCTAACCCAAGACGCTGCCTCCCTATACAGGGTTTCTAAAGTAACCATCTATTTTGCGAAATAATATGAATTATAAAAAAAACACCTTTAAAACATGAAAATATATACAGGGCGTCCCAAAAAAATGTATACACACTTTAAATAATTATAAAGGCAGTGTTTATTAAAATACATTTCATTTTCAAAATGTAATAGAATCTACAGACATTATTTAATTGTTTTGTCAACGCCTGTTTTCAAACTGACTTCCATTCTGGTCCAGGCACTGCTGATAACGCGAAGCAATGGAATCGCAAACATCACGAAACATTTCGTTTGGTATTTGTGTGCATTCTCGTTCAATGGCTGCTCTCAATTCAGCGACTGTTGCAGGTTTTATAGCGTAGACTTTGTCTTTTAAGTATCCCATAAAAAAAGTCTAGTGGTGTGAGGTCTGGTGAACGCGGAGGGTATTCTACGAAACCCCTTCGTCCAATCCACATCCACATCGTGCCAAGTACCACTCGCAATACTCCACTCTTCGGTCCGGATCATCTTCATTAATAGCATGGACTAATCTTGGAATGTAACTTTTCCATTGACAGCGCTTCAAAATGCGTTGGACAGACGATTCTGAAATTCCTACCTCACGACTCGCTTGCCGCGCAGATTTTCTTGGACTTTGGTGATACGTTTCCAGTACTCTTTCTTCTTTGTGGGGCATTGTCGATGTCCGTGGTCTTCCGGAACGCTTCTTGTGGACATTCTGAACAGTTCCATCGGCTTCAAACTTATCTCTAATTCGAGTGATGGTAAGTCGCGTTGGTGGATCTGTTTGAAACTCCCTCCTAAACTGTCTTTGCACTTCAACTGCGTTTTCACACTTCCAGTAGCATTTTAGAATGAATTTCCTTTGTTCAAAGCTTAGTCTGACTGCCATTATTAATTCTAATGGGTTTAACTTGGAAAGAAAGAAACATCAATTGAGCTATCAGCTGTTAAAGTGTGTATACATTTTTTTGGGACGCCCTGTATATATATTTGTAAGCTCGGCACACATTGTTGCTCTTCGTGGATAATCTTCTTGTAAGTTGTGGAACACTTGAATGTGGTATGGCTTTTTCTTTAAATCATAACGTAGAATTCTGTAAACCGTTGTTTGTGGAATTTATAATCTGTGGGATGCCCTCCAAATCGATAATTGTGGATCCTCTTCGAATGCTTCTTGAACAGATTCGATTCTTCGTGAGAGCTCTTGGCCGTCCAGATCTACGCTCGTCACGCACAGATCCAGTCCTCATAAATTTGTTTACTAATTCGCGAATAGCCTGGTCTCTAGGGCCTGTTTTACGAAACCTTCTCTCAAACTTTTCTCTAATTTCATTGCACTTCATGCCTTTTATCCTGCATGGTACTACATAAACCCGTTCTTGCACATTCATCAACAACGATATGGGTCTGAAAATAAAATAAAATAATTAATAAAAAATCGTGTGAAGCAATTGAAATATTATAAATACATGAATTTTGTATAACAATGCACATGCCAATATGACAATTGTTTAAAATCCCCCTATTTCACCAAAATAGATGGTTACTTTAGAAACACCCTGTATAACAAAACTTGTGTTGAGCTGTGGGATCTATCCCCACAAAGCCTTAATTTTACTACCTTAAACTATACCCACTCTATCAACATATGCGTCTAATCGATTTTTAAACATGTTTATAGACGTGCTACTAATTACTTCTACCGGCAAACTATTCCACCTATTTACTATTCTATGCGTAAAAATGTTTTTGGCAACTGCTGTCTCGAACCTTCTACTTGTCAACTTACACCCGTTATTTCTAGTCCTATTATATTGAGATATTTCGAAAAAGCTATGTCTATCTAAGTTATCGAACCCATTCATAAATTTGAAAACCTGGATTAGATCACCCCTTAACCTCCTAGTCTCGAGTGTTGTCAGTTTTAACTCCTTAAGCCTATCCTCGTACGACTTTGACCTAAGCGACGGAATCATCTTAGTTGCTCGTCTTTGAACTCTTACGATTTTCTCTATATCTTTGCGCATATGCGAATTCCAAAATTGGGCCGCGTACTCCAAATGGGGTCTAACTAATGATTTATAAAGAGGAACTATAATATCGCGCGATTTGTACTCAAAATTTCGAGCTATAAAACCTAACACTTTGTTCGCCTTATTGACCGCTGCTGTACTTTGTTTCGCTACTTTTAAATCACTAGTGACTATAACTCCTAAATCTTTTTCCCGCTCTACGCTTGTTAAATCTTTCCCTGACATAATATACGCAAAATTACCGTTACGCGAACCTATATGCAAAATTTTGCACTTATCCACGTTAAATCTCATTTGCCATGTGACTGACCAATCAACGATTTTATTCAGATCTTCCTGAATTTTACCTCTATCTTCGTCATTAATCGCCCTACCACCCAGCTTCGTGTCATCCGCAAACTTTGAAACTGTACTGACTAGGCCGACATCTAAATCGTTAATATATATAAGAAAAAGCAAGGGTCCCAATACAGAACCCTGAGGAAGGCCACTCGCTACATTAGCCCAACACGACTCCGCTCCATCAACGACCACCCTCTGTTTCCTACCTCGCAACCACTCTTCTAGCCAATTTATTACTACACCCCTGATTCCATGAGCCTTAGTTTTTTCAATGAGTCTTTTGTGCGGCACGGCGTCAAACGCTTTTTGAAAATCTAAATACACTACATCAACCGCCCGATGTCTATCGTAAACGTCAACCACGCTTTGGAAAAATTCTAAAAGATTAGTTAAGCAAGATTTGTTTCGCCTAAATCCGTGCTGCGTATTTCTAACTAGCTTATGGAATTCTAAGTGTTCGACTATACGATCCCTAATTATTGATTCCAGTAGCTTACCTACAGCAGACGTTAAACTGATTGGCCTATAATTTCCCGCCGCACCTTTATCGCCTTTCTTAAAGATAGGTGTTACGTTTGCTAACTTGAAATTATCTGGTACGCACCCCTCAGAAATAGACGCATTAAAAATCTTTGTTAGCGGCACAACAATGCTATCTTTTAATTCTTTTAGTTGTATGGGATATATGGAATCTGGACCCGGTGATTTACGCGTTTTCATTTTATCAATATAGCGCATTACCTCCCCTTCAATAATGACAATATTATCCAAAATATTACCATTATCAAAAGGTATTATGTCTATGACCGTAGGGATATTCGTTACATCTTCTATAGTAAAAACTGACGTAAAAAATTCTTTTAGCAAGGTAGCCATTTCCTTGTTTTCAAAAACTAGAGCTCCGTTTACATTTTTCAATGGACCCAAGACACTTTTTACTGGGTTTCTATTATTGACGTATTGAAAGAATCGCTTGGGGTTTTCTTTACCGTCACGAGCTATGGAGATTTCAAATTCGCGCTTGGACTTTTTTATTACACTTTTCGCGTCACGCCTCAGAGATATGTAGTTGTTTCGTAACAACAAATTGTCTTTATCGCACTTATGTTGCCTATAAGCCCTATCTCTACTCTTTATAATGTCTCCTACTCTAGAAGTAAACCACAAGGGCTTGTTGTTTACTTTCGCACGCTTAATTTTGTACGGTACACATTCCTCGTTTATAGTCCTAAATACTGTTTCGAACGATTCCCACATTAGTTTTGCGTTGGAGTTCCCCATCGCGTTTTCCCAATTGACGTATGATAATTTATCTCGAAATTTACAAAATTCTGCGTGCTGGAAGTTAGGAATTTTAGTCGAGTTAGCTGGTTTCGAGTGACTTACTGAGAGGACAAACTCTACCATATTGTGATCGCTATTGCTTAACAGTTCTATTACTTGAAGATCAGTGATTAGCCTATCACTAGGCTAGTGATCACTAGGCTAGGTTATATATAGGTGGCCTATATATAACCGCAACAAGAAGTTTGAAGTCGTTTAATTTAAGTTCTGCTATAGTCGCATCTATCCGTTCTGGAATTGAGTGCTTTACTTCTATAACGTTCGCAATATAATCTTTGATATACAACATAACACCGCCTCCTCGCCTACCTATTCTGTTTTTAACAGAAAGTCTATAACCTTTAATTTGATACTCCCCTACAAAGTCACGTGTTTCAGTGCTAAGCCACGATTCGTTTATCGCAATTAAATCAGTCTTTACAAGCAATTAAAGAAAAAAATTCATTTATTTTATTTCGTAGGCTACGAGCTTTTAAAGATAGAACCTTCAAATTGTTTGTAATTACGAAACCTTCGTGAGCGCAGGGGAAATTTGTAGAATTTACGCTGGGACCGTTCGAGTTACGGCAGCCTGAAAAGAAGAGAGAGTATTATGAAATAGTCTTCCTAAACGCGCAGCTCCTACGTTATTAAGATGAAGTCCATCTTCGAGGAACAAGTCCCTCCTGCCGTAGAAACTGTTCCAAAAATTCGCATAATGGACTCCTTCCTGTTGGCAAAGAGACTTTAGGTTATTGTTAATATAGGTCGCCTTGCTGTAGAAATCGTTACGTTGGATAATTCGAGGAAATATACCTGTTAAGACAATCTTATTAGTTTTCTCCTTTAGTCGCTCTATTAAGTCCCTGTACCTAGCCAGCAGTTCTTCCGATCTAGAATTTAAAACGTTATTAGTACCGACATGAATAACATACGTTGTGTCCTCGGCGGTACCGTCCGTAAAATGGTCAACACTATTAGTTATATCCTCCACTCTTGCACCAGGGTAGCAGTAACGGCGCCTACGACGAGGGTTTCTCCCACAAAATTCCTCGAGCTGCCCTCGAACAATGGAATCGCCAACTAGTCGTATTTCCGTTTCATCAGCATCTTCGAAACCTAAAACAGAAAACTTATTACTTGTTATTACTGGTAGAGAAGTCTCTGCTTTTCGCAATGGGGCTCCATTTCGCACTCGAACGAAGGGTTGGGAACTAGGGGAAGAGAGAGGGCTATTAATACTATTTATATTATTAGTAGAAACTGAGGTAGGAGGGGTCGTAACTGGAGTCTCATGGGAATCCAATTTTGCCGTCAGAAGCATCACGCTTTCTTGAAGCCTCACCCTGGCCTCCCTCTCACGGTCTAATTCGTTCCTCAGGACTTCCATGCCTGAGCACCACCTGCAAACTAACTGTTCATTATTATTTGCCATTGTAAACGCGTAAGCGGCAAATTTCCCTTCACAGCGACTGCAAGTACTTGACGGGGGTGCCATGCTTTTAATTAGTTAAAAAACAAAAAAACACAAAACGAGCGTTTGGAAATTAATAATTACAACGTAGGTTACCTAACCGCGTGTTTATTGTGCCGTCACCTGCGAAAACCCGCAAAATTGTTCTTGAAACGCAGAAACAGGTTCTTGAAAACAATTTTATGCGAAATGAATATATAATTAAGCTACCGACGAAAGAAATGTTAAAGAAAAAGTATTAAATGAAACTTATCTGTCCGCTATATGTGTATATATATATATATATATAGCGGACAGATAAGTTTCATTTAATACTTTTTCTTTAACATTTCTTTCGTCGGTAGCTTAATTATATATTCATTTAGCATAAAATTGTGTTCAAGAACCTGTTTCTGCTTTTCAAGAACAATTTTGCGGGTTTTCGCAGGTGACGGCACAATAAACACGCGGTAGACCTACGTTGTAATTTATTAATTTCCAAACGCTCGTTTTGTGTTTTTTTGTTTTTTAACTAATTAAAAGCATGGCACCCCCGTCAAGTACTTGCAGTCGCTGTGAAGGGAAATTTGCCGCTTACGCGTTTACAATGGCAAATAATAATGAACAGTTAGTTTGCAGGTGGTGCTCAAGCATGGAAGTCCTGAGGAACAAATTAGACCGTGAGAGGGAGGCCAGGTGTGTAATATAATATATATATGTATATATATATATTATGTATATATATACTGTATATATATATATATATATGTATGTATATATATATGTATATATATATATATATATGTATATATATATATATATATATATATATGTATATGTGTGTATATATATATATATATATATATATTATGTATGTATGTATATATGTATATATATATATGTATGTATATATATATATATATGTGTGTGTATATATATATATATATATATATATATATATATATATACACACATTATAACTGCAAACACGCAGTACAATTAACGTAAAGAACGACGCTTTATATAGGAGAATTATCCGCGCAAGATGAGAGCGAAAGAACGAAACAAATGAAAAAATTAGGTACCCACTTAGGAATCGAACCCGGGATCTTCCGATTGCCAGTCAGATATGATAACCACTACACCACAGTAGGGCTAGGCTGCTTTAAACCCTAGATCCATGTCCGAAAGCTGGATCCTGTCTGCTTTGCAGATAGCTGGTGAGGGAAGCTATATTTATGGGACCTCTTTGCGAGAGATCCGTTGCCCACGTCAGGCTTGCATCATGAAAAAGAAAAACTATGGTATTTGTCATTTACCCTTACTTATTCGGACTATAGTGGATTTAATTATCTCAGATGAGTTCCTTGTTCCATGCACGGTCTGTGTGTATCATATATATATAATATATATAATATATATATATATATATATATATATATATTATATACTGTATATATATATATATATATATATATATACACACACATATATATATATATATATACATATATATATATATATATACCATATGTCCCACAAAAAAGTACACCCAACTTTAGATTGTACTAACTCCTCCAAAAATTGAGATATTTTGGATCTGTTTGTTTGATTTAATATAGCAAATTATTCTTTGTTAACGTTCAAAATTTATTCATGTTTAAACGATTTAGTGTTTAAGCATCTACTTTTAACTGAAGGGTACAGCAAAATGGGTTGCGCCGAATGATCATTTCTCCCAGCCTGATAGCTCCTCTTGCTTTAACCAATGTGCTACTTTTTACGTCGAAAGATGTTGCAAATATTTTTTTTAAATAATTCGAACTTTTGTATCTAAGATACGAGTCATACATATAAATGAAGAATGTGAATTACTAAATTTATAAAGAACTTTGAAACCCTTATCAAGCAGTTTACACGAAGGCAGCGCGTTCTCATGGTCACAACTTATCTGCAAACTAAAAGCTTAAAACAAGTCCAGAATACCTTCGAACTGCAATTTCCCGATAGAGCTTCTCCAACTAAACATACAATTTTGAAGAATGTTCGGAAATACAAAGAAGAAGGAACGGTCCTCAATTTGAACAAAGGACGTTCAGGCCATCCGAAGACTGCAAGAACAGACGAGAACATTCAGCATTCAGCCCTGACTTGACCCCGTGTGATTACTTTTTATGGGGTCATTTGAAAAATGACATCACAACCTATCAATTTAGATGATTTGAGGACTCGCATCACAGCTGAAATCAACTTGTTAAAAGACAATCCAGATCTTATCAAAAGAGTGATGGGGAAGATGAGAGCTCGACTCTAGATTTGTATCGATATGAATGGCGGTCAAGTTGAATGAAAACGAAACTAAGCATAACTTTTGCAATAAGGAATAAAGAAAAATCTGCTTTGTATCTTATTAAAATTATGTTAAAGTATCTATTATTATGTATTTGTCTTTTTATTACATCGATAGCACACACATTATTTTTTCATTGACCAATTTTGCGCAATCCATTTTGTTGTACCCTTCAGTTAAAAGCAGATGCTTAAACACTAAATCGTTTAAACATGAATAAATTTTGAACGTTAACAAAGAATAATTTGCTATATTAAATCAAACAAACAGATCCAAAATATCTCAATTTTTGGAGGAGTTAGTACAATCTAAAGTTGGGTGTACTTTTTTGTGCGACATATGATATATATATACACACACACATATATATATATACACACACATATATATATATATATATATATATATATATATCAGTGGCGACTCGTGACATTTTTGTTCAGGCATGCAATGTTATGGAATGGAAGAAAAACATCCGCCTAACCCTCTTGCCCAAACTTTGCATATTGTTTACATAGAACTTAGCAAGTTAAAGGTGTTTTACAAACTTTTGGGGACCTCTTTGAAGGAAAGTTCATTTAATGTTAGGCTTAAATATGCGAACAAAAAATTAGACATATTTATATATAGTAGTTACCGAATTGATCTAAAGAAAAAGATACAAATTTAAAATTTACCTTAAATAATTGTGAAGCATTATTTGAATTGAAATTCTGCTCTCCTAGTTTTCCTGCAAAATTCTTCGATGACCAATTGTAAAAGTACTCTCGATTCTCCATAAGCTTCTTGAGGAAATTTTTTTCAATTGAAATTAAGGCAAGATTAGATAGCCTTTCTTCACTTTGAGAACTCCGTAAATAACTTTTAATTCTTTTAAGCGCAGAAAATGATCGCTCAACACTTGCTGTCGATATTGGTATAGTTAGAATCAAATTCGTCAATTTATATATTTCCTTAAGACCTTTGTGCATTTCGCTTTCCAGTAGATATTTTAGGAGCTCAGCAACATTCTTTTTGGCAAAGATTTGTGCGAATATAAAACACACAATTCAGAACGGAGACGAGGAAACTCAAAAAATGAATTGTAGCTTCTTTTCAAAGATTCAAAGCTCTCTCTGGGAAAGTAACATCATAGAACTCAAATTTTTTGCAATCTAAAAGCTCAATGAATTCCAATTTTTCCATTGAACTGAAACGCTCTTTCATTTGAAGAAGTATATTATCGAATATTTCATGAAATAGTTGACTATACTTCTCTTGTGGAGAAAGACTCTGTTTCCTTTTACATACAGGTTCACCACATCTTTCTGTTATCAAGTCCCACATATCTGCAAATTTTGTATCCCTTATTTGTTTGATTTTTTTCATAGTGCTTTCAACGGTGATTGAGCTATACACAATATCCATAGATTTTGTTTGCAGCACATTAAATAGATATTCAGTAAAAGGAAAAATTGAAGAAAATACTTCTAATAAAAAATTAAAATCGAAAGTATCGATACCAGCAAGCAATCCGCGTGCACTATTTTTTGTTTTTTCATCAAATTTCTTTGGGTTTTCAAGAATGCTTTTTAAAAGATCTATTATATCTTCTTTATTTTCCTTAACTCTTTCAACTAGACGAGATGAATAGTTCCACACGCGTTGGAGCCAGTTTAGGGAAACGCTTTCCAACAACTTTGTCAAGCATTGAAGTTCGCTTAGTTGAACTGCTGAAAAATGATGACAAACTTCCTAATACTGAAAAAAATTATTACATTCGGAAATTTCAGCGACAGCTTGGGATAAAACAAGGTTAAGTTTATGGGCGTAGCAGTGAAGAAAAATAGCCTCTGGTACAGTTTCTCTAATCTTTGTTTGTACTCCATTAAGATCGCTCCCTATAACAGCAGCACCGTCGTAGGTTTGAGCAACTAATTTTTTCAAACAGCCCAGTTCACCTAGTTGCCTTATAGATAAATCAGAAATCGCTCCTGCACTTCTATCATTGCTGACGTCATTGAATTTTATAAATCGTTCACAAATCTCTCCATGTTTATTAACATAACGAACAACAGTAGAGAGTTGAGAAAAACAGCTGACATCAGATGTTTCATCTAATAAAATCGCCACATACATGCAGTCGATAAGCTCACGTTTTATTTGTTCTAACATAACTGCACTAATAGATTGAATTATGTCATTCTGAATAGCAGATGATGTTCCCTTAAAAACAGTCGCAGTTTTTAAATGGTTTTGAAGCTTTTCATCGAATTCTCCCATACAAAATACCAATTCAATATAGTTACCCTATTGTCAGCGTTTTCTTCTTCATTGTGACCGCGAAATGCTAATTCTTGCATACCTAAAAAACATGTTATCCTAATCAAACGTTTCAAAATTTCTCGATTCTTATTAACTTCGTTATGTCTGGAAATGGCAACTGATTTCTGCTTGTCGAGTATTAAATCAATTCTTTCTGACTTTCCAAATGTTTTAAGATCAACAAATGCATTTATGTGAGCAAGAGATTTTTCATGGCGAGAAATTGCAGTATGTAAATTGTTTAAATCGTCGTATCCACGACTAACAGAATTCCACACAGTTATCTCTTGAAAATAGGAAACACGACCAACAGTACAATTTGTTATTTGAAATATTTCCACATAACCAGGGAACATCATCATACAGCTTAGGATTAAATTTCCTAGTGAAGCCTTTATTTTATTTGCTTAAATTCAAATGTGGAATCGGTCTGCCATTATTCAATATGCGCTTTTTCTCATCAAAAGAGAGTGAGTAAAATCTTCTAGTCTTCAATTGAGTAAACACATCGTCAGTCATATGGGCCTACAATGCTATAATTTATTAACTGATTATCCAAATATATTAAAGCACAAAAGGGAAACCGAACACAAGTGGATGCTTGCGGCGGTGGTACTGGAAAGAAGCCTTGTCAGAATTGCCAGATGTTACTTTTTGGTGAATGCACCTATAAAACTGAATGCATCCGTATTATTTTCATTAATTAAAAAAATCAGAACAAAGCTTTTTAATTATTTTAGTAAAAATATTAAGTAAATTTTTCTAAGCATATTTTAAAACATATTGCCTTTTGAATTTAGCTATGAGGCTCAAAAAAAATATCTTATGGATAGTGAGAAGTCTTAAAAAATTGCCCAAGGCAAGGCGGTGTAAACAAAATCATGTCTTATTTCACTAGACAATTAAGAATATTTTTCTGTACCCAGACTGAATTAGTGAATGCTTTAGCTACAAGTATTTCGATCTGTGTACAGAAAAATGTTCTTAATTGTCTAATGAAATAAGACATAATTTTGTTTACACCGCCCAATAGCCAGTACATGCGTGATTGAAGCCTTAGACTATTTTAGTTTCTGAAAATTATTTTTGTCAATTATAATCCTTACTTAGATCTGAAAAGAGAACATATTTAACACATGCATTGCATGCGTTGCATTCATTAAGAAATCGCCACTGATATATATTATAATATATATATATATATATATATATATATACATATAATATATATATCTATATATATATATATATATATATATATTATATATATATATATATGATGAATAAAACCACGAAGGAAAGGAAACACAAAAAGGTGCTCAAGCGCTTTCGTCTAATGACATCCTCAGGAACACTGAAGTACATAAAAGGTTACGGCCTATATATAGGTTACAGAGAGAAAAAAAAATAAATAAATAAATAAATAACATAAATACACACACATATATATATATATATATATATATATATATATGCAATAAACAGAGAAGTAAAAATAAAAATTAAAAATTAAAGGATTAACAAATATATATATATATACATATATATATATATATATATATATATATACATTTTAACTGCAAACACGCAGTATAATTAACGTAACGAACGACGCTTGTAGAGGAGATATTCCGCGCAAGATGAGAGAGAGAAACGAAACAAATGAAAAATGAGGTAACCACCCGGGAATCGAACCCGGGATCTTCCGATTGCCGGTCAGATATGATAACCATTACACCATGGGCCTCACTCATTCAAATGCCGTAATTCCTCTACATACGGCATTTGAATGAGTGAGGCCCATGGTGTAATGGTTATCATATCTGACCGGCAATCGGAAGATCCCAGGTTCGATTCCCGGATGGTTACCTCATTTTTTCATTGTTTCGTTCTCTCTCTCTCATCTTGCGCGGAATATCTCCTATACAAGCGTCGTTATTTACGTTAATTATACTGCGTGTTTGCAGTTAAAATGTATATGATGTTACGGCATGCGGGAGGTGCCCCCTTGGGGCATTGGTTTCTGCGCGTATGTAGAGGAATTACGGCATTTGAGTGAGTGAGGCCCATGGTGTAAAGGTTATCATATCTGACCGGCAATCGGAAGATCCCGGGTTCGATTCCCAGGTGGTTACCTCTTTTTTTCATTTGTTTCGTTCTCTCTCTCTCATCTTGCGCGGAATATCTCCTATACAAGCGTCGTTCTTTACGATATATATATATATATATATATATATACATATATATATAATATATATATATATATATATATATATATATTCACATATATATATATATACTGTATATATATATGTATATATATTCACACACATATATATGTATATACAGGGTGGGCGGAAAGTAGCTCCCTAATTTAAATTACATATAAATTATGTATAAATTGTGATTGTATTGTTATATTGTTATGGTGTGTTCTCTAAAGTGGTACAATTGTAACGTTCATTTTTTTTTTTCATTTCAGATTGAAGGGTAACATGGCTGAGCGTTTAACACTGCAGGAGCGTGCCCAGTTGGCGGCACGGTACGAAGTTTGGCAATCTGTCGTTCGAGTTCAAAGATGGTGGCGGGCCATTCACGGACCACGTGCCCAAGTGGACCCGAAAACAATCAAGAACTGCCACTCGAAGCTCATGACCACGGGGTCTGTGGCAGATGTTCGAAGATGTGGTCGCCCTTCGACATCCAGGGCCCAGGAGACGGTGCAGGCAGTTCAGGAAATGTTCGCACGGAGTCCACGAAAGTCAACTCGCCAGGCAGCTCGGGAAAGTGGACTCTCCCGCTACTCAAAGCCGCATTACTGCCAATCTCTCTCGGACGAGGACTGCGACATTCGCATGGAGTTCGGGGAAATCATGCTGGCTTGGCATGAAGACTGGCCCCATCTCTTCCGCAACATCCTCTGGAGCGACGAGGCGGTGTTCCACGTCGGAGGCTTTGTCAACCGCCACAATTGCCACTACTGGGCAGGAGAGGATCCCATGGTTACCGCTGAAAAACGGCAGAATCGGTTCAGTGTAACGGTGTGGTGTGGTATGACCTCAGATCAGGTTGTGGGCCCGTTCCTTCTGCGCAACACCATGAATGCTGAGCGGTACCTTGCTATGTTGCGAAACGAGGTCTGGCCGGTTGTCAGCACATGGGACAACATCGACGATCTGATATTTATGCAAGATGGCGCCCCTCCGCACTTCGCTCTTGTTGTCCGTGAGTGGCTGGATGCCCACTTCCCTGGGCGTTGGATGGGTCGTCTGGTCCACATCAATGGCCAGCCAGGAGCCCCGACTTGACACCGTGCGACTTCTTTCTTTGGGGGTGGGTAAAGGAAGAAGTCTACCGCACCAAACCGAGGACATTGGAAGAACTGGAGGACCGAATTCGGGAAGTCATGTCCTCCATCCCGCCGGAGTTCCTGCTAAAGTCAGTGGACGCCATTCCTGGGCGGCTCCAGAAGCTGGTGGAAAGAGTTGGAGCCCAAATGAATTTTAGAGAAAACCTACCATGTATGCCTACCTTTTCATATTATTTCTTCTGAAATAAATGGATAATATACGTATTGTTTTACCAATCCAAAATAGGGAGCTACTTTCGCCCACCTTATATATACACACACACATATATATGGGAATGAACTCAGAATGGTCCATATATATATATATATATATATATATATAGATATATATATATATAATATATATAGATATATATATATATATATATACACACACACACATATATATATATAATATATATATATATATATATATATATATAAAAAGAACGACGCTTATATAGGAGAATATTCCGCGCAAGATGAGAGAGAGAGAACAAAACAAATGAAAAAATGAGGTAACCACCCGGGAATCGAACCCGGGATCTTCCGATTGCCGGTCAGATATGATAACCATTACACCATGGGACTCACTCAAAAAGGCCGTAATTCTCCTACATACGCGCAGAAACCAATGCCCCAAGGGGGCACCTCCCGCATGCTGTACATTATATACATTTAAACTGCAAACACGCAGTATAATTAACGTAAAGAACGACGCATACATAGGAGAATATTCCGAGCAAGATGAGAGAGAGAGAGGCCTATGGTGTAATGGTTATCATATCTGACCGGCAATCGGAAGATCCGGGGTTCGATTCCCGGGTGGTTACCTCATTTTTTCATTTGTTTCGTTCTCTCTCTCTCATCTTGCGCGGAATATTCTCCTATATAAGCGTCGTTCTTTACGTTAATTATACTGCGTGTTTGCAGTTTAAATGTGTATAATGTACGGCATGCGGGAGGTGCCCCCTTGGGGCATTGGTTTCTGCGCGTATGTAGAAGAATACGGCATTTGTTTGAGTGAGGCCCATGGTGTAATGGTTATCATATCTGACTGGCAATCGGAAGATCCCGGGTTCGATTCCCGGGTGGTTACCTCATTTTTTTCATTTGTTTCGTTCACTCTCTCTCATCTTGCGCGGAATATTCTCCTATAAAGCGTCGTTCTTTACGTTAATTATACTGCGTGTTTGCAGTTTAAATGTATATAATATAATATATATATATATATATATATATAATATATATTATATAAAATATATGTATGTATATACACACACACATATATATATATATAGATATATATATATATATAATATATATATATATATATACTGTATATGCATATATATACATATATATATATGTATATGTATCCAGCTTTGGGACAGGATCTACGTTTAGATGTTGACCTAAAGCTGGATCCTATCTGCTTTGCAGATGGCTGGTGAGGGAAGCTATATTTTGGGGCATCTTTGTGAGTAACCCGGTGCCTACGTTGGGCTTTCCATCATGAAAAAGAAAAAACTATAGTATTTGTCATTTATCATTACTTATTCGAACTATGTATAGTGTATGTAATTTCCCAGAAGAGTTCCTTGTTTCTTGCACGGTCTGTGTTTAACATATATATATATAAGTTTTTATATATATACAGTGCCCGCGAAAAGTATCCGATCACTCAAGAAAATACAATATTTTCCTTTGATATCAGAGACACGTAATTCACTTTCTATTTGTTCTAGCGACATCTGGTAACTTTGAGGTTGCTCGCTGATATGAGAGCTATCCAACGCATTCTCAAATTAGTGTTCTGGTAGCCTTCGTTGCGGGTGGCTGTGTCTCAAATTTGTCAGATTTCACTGTTTGTGTAAATTTCTTGATTTTTTTTTTTTTTACAGAAAGTGGTGTAAATAAAATTTATATATAATGTGTGCTAAAAAACAACTTAAGAGTGATTGTCGAGGTGCTATTGTTGCTTTGCATGCATGGGAAATCACAGAGACAGATAGCTAAGGAATTAAACATATCCCAAAGTACCGTTAATTTATGGGTTTCACGGGCTAAGAACAATGGTGGCCTAACCACACCAGTCCTAAAAAACGATCTGGCAGACCGAGAAAAACAAATTCGCGAACAGACAAACTTATGAAACGTTTAGTATTGAAAAACCCAACAATAACTGCGAAAGAAATAAAATTTAATATGAATAATTTGTTATCTGGTGTTTCTGAACGAACTATCCAGGAGCGGCTCCAAAAAGAACTCGGATTACCATCTCGCCATGCTGCTAAGAAACCGTTCATTAATGAAAAAATGCGTAAAAAACGTGTCGCATTTGTAAAAAATACATTCATTGGACTGTTGATGACTGGAAGAAGGTTTTATTTAGCGATGAGTCGACATTTTTGACATTCAGAAGTTGTCCAAAAAGGTTCGCCAGCCTATTGGCTCAAATAGGATGGACCCTAAATACACCCTAAAGACAATGAAACACCCTCCAAGTGTGATGGTTTGGGGTTGTTTCGGTTACTATGGGCGTGGAAACTTATATTTTCTTCCGAAGAACACAACTATGAATGGTGCACGGTATTTAGCAATGCTACAGGATAAACTTCCAATGGCAATGGCAATCCAAAGGACAAAAACATACATGCATGATGGTGCACCATGTCACAGGGCCAAAATAGTGACAAAATGGATTACTGACAATAAATTTGATATTTTGGATTGGCCTGGTAATAGTCCAGATCTCAATCCGATAGAAAATCTGTGGCTAATAATAAAAAATAAGGTTGAATGCCACGACACTGGCTCAGTCGAAAAATTACAAGAGGCCATCAAAAAGGTATGGTGCAAGGAAATATCAGTGGAAGTTTGTCAAAACTTGATTAAATCCATGCCGAAACGTCTAGAACAAGTCATCCAAACAAAGGACAGATGACAAAATACTAATATAAGGTTAGTATACATTTAAACATTGTTTTTTATGTAAAAAAATACAAATTTCAAGGGTGATCGGATACTTTTCGCGGGCACTGTATATATATATATAATACGTATATGTATATATGTGTGTGTGTGTGTGTGTATGTATATAGGTATGTATGTATATATATGTATATGTATACCTTAACCTTACCTTATGTTGTTTCGTGTGTTGGTCTCTCTTCACACGGAGGTCAAGCTGGTGGCCCCGCCTCTAGGTCTGGCCTGGTGGAGGAGCGAGTTACTTTCTTGCGCTCTCCACCGTACATAGCCAGGCACGCCCAGCTCATCTGGTACTGTCCTGAGCCAGGCATCCAGTCTTTTCTTGAAGACTTCAACTTTGACCCCCGTTACGTTTCTGAGGTCCTTAGGAAGCTGGTTGAAAAGTCTTGGCCCCCTGACAACCAAGCTATTTTCTTTCAGGGTTGAGGAGGTCCCTTGTCGTGCTTTTAATTTGGGAACAGTACATATTCTGCCTTTCCTATTTTCCAGTGTTGTTTGAATGGTAATTTGGTTTAGTTTTAGGTTTGGTACCAGTTTTTCGATCATTTTCCATATGTAGATTATGATGTACCTCTCTCTTCTTCTTTCCAGTGAGTACAGATTTAGTTTACGTAGTCTTTCCCAGTAGTTGAGTTCTTTGCAGCCATCAATCTTGGCTGTGAAATGCCTTTGCGTTTCTTCTAGTTTATTAGTTTCTTCCTTTTTATATGGGGACGTCAAAACTGAGCAGTATTCAAGTTTTGGTATAATCAGTGTTTTTAGCAGGGAATCATTACTGTCCTGTCCCTTCTCTTGAACGTTCTTAGAACCTGTCCGGCGACTCTTTTTGCTTTATTTATCGCTATCTGATTTTGTGTTTCAAATTTCGCATCATCTGTCATTATTATCCCGAGATCAATCGCTTTCATGCTTCTCTGAATTTCCTGTCTATCTGGAGCATAATATGCAGTCTGTTTAAGTTCTTCTTTTCTACCATATCTCAAGAGTTGAAATTTCTCGGCGTTGAATGACATGTTGTTGTCTTCTGACCATTTGTATATTTTGTTCGTGTCCCTCTGCAAGGCCTCCACGTCATGTACATCGCTGATTTTTCTGCTGATCTTTGTGTCGTCTGCAAAGGATGTTACTATACTATTGCTGTTTACTCCGCTGTCTATGTCTGTTAGCATGATAATGAACAGGAGTGTGTATATATATATATATATATATATGTGTGCGTGTGTGTATATATATATATATACACTGTGTTCGCACTTATTAAGCAGATTACATTTTCTCCAATGTTTTCAAAAGTTTTCCCCGATTTCAATGAAATTTGTAGCAAATAATCACTATATATAGCAGCATTGACGTTATTCATTTCGATAAAATATTTTGATAATTAAAATAATTATCTCATTTTATTCAAAAATATGTAAACTATTGAGTTCCGAATTATTAAGCAAGTATTGTATTTACTGATCTAAATGTTGAAAATGGGTAAGGAGAAGGATTTAACATTAACTGAGAAAAGAAAAATAGTCAAGTTACTCGCTGAAAATATAAAATCTATTGAAATTGCGAAGCAGTTTGGCAGAGCTTATCGAACTCTAAACAGGTTTGTAGCGAAGGGTACCAAACTGAGGCAGCGAAGTGATAAAGGAGGTATAAGAAAAGTGACAAGGCGGCAGATATCTGTAATCAAGCGCAAACTGCAAAGCATCCTTTGTCCTTAAGTAAAGAGGTTTTTGGGCAGGCTGGCATACATAATGTACCAAGAACATTTCGATGTGGAATCCTCCAAACAATTGAACAGACGTGTAAACCTACGATTCAGTCACCATTAACACCCAGGTACAAGACGCAGTGTGTTGATTGGGCGCGTCAGTACGTGAAAACAGATTTTAATACTGTATTGTTAACCGATGAATAAAGAGCAACCCTTTAGGGATCTGATGGTAGGTCAAGAAGATGGATTGCTAAGGGTCAATCTCTACCATGGAATGAGTTTTTCTTTTAGAAAGTTTGTGTTAGACTGGGCATTCATTTTTACACCATCAGGCACTCTGTATGGGACAGCTACTTCATTGCCTATCAATCCTTCCCACAACATGACACTACATCCACCCTGTTGGCGTCTTAATCTCGATGGTAGAAATTGGCTCTCAGCAATCCATCTTCTTGACCAAACATCAAGTCCCTCAAGGGATGCTTTTCATTCATCGGTTAACAATACAGTATTAAAATCTGTTATCACGTACTGACGCGCCCATTCAACACGCTGCTTCTTGTGCCTGGGTGTTAATGGTGACTGAATCGTAGGTTTACACGTCTTGCCAATTGTTTGGAGGATTCCACATCGAGATGTTCTTGGTACATTATGTATGCCAGCCTGCTCCAAAACCTCTTTACTTGAGGACAATGGATGCTTTGCAATTTGCGCTTGATTACAGATATCTGCCTCCTCGTCACTTTTCTTATAGCTCCTTTATCACTTCACTGCCTCAGTTTGGTACCCTCCGCTACAAACTTGTTTAAAGTTCGATAAGCTCTGCCAAACTGCTTCGCAATTTCAATAGATTTTATATTTTCAGCGAGTAACTTGGCTATTTTTCTTTCCTAAGTTAATGTTAAATCCTTCTTCTTACCATTTTCACCATTTAGATCCGTAAATAGAATACTTGCTTAAAAATTCGGAACACAATATTTTACATATTTTTAAATAAAATGAGATAATTATTTTAATTATCAAAATATTTAATCGAAATGAATACCATCAATGCTGCTATATATAGTGATGATTTGCTACAAATTTCATTGAAATCGGGGAAAAACTTTTGAAACATTGCAGAAAACGTAATCTGCTTAATAAGTGCGAACGCACTGTATGTATATATATATGCGTGTGTGTGTGTGTGTGTATATATATGTGTATATATATATATGTGTATATGTATGTGTATATGTATGTGTATATGTATATATAGATATATATATGTGTATATAGGTATATATATATGTATATGTATACATATGTGTATATATATGTATGTTATAATGTTATAATGTTTCAGGCCAACAAAGACCCTAGGATCCACTCATGGCTGGTCTACCTAACTCTGTTCGTAATTGTGTATTGTGCATGTCCTCCGTGGTGGCGGAGGGGACCTACAATTTTACGTGGGTTCCGAACCACAAGGAACATAAGAACATAACAAATTTTTATAGTGTGCACGTTAGGGGCTACTTCGGCCCATCGAGGCGGCTCCACTATGTAAAAAATGCCTGTACCTAGGAAACAACCAATTTTTACAAAACTAAATAATTATCAATTTAAAACTAATTAATTATCAATTTAAAACTGAAAATAGAATCTCTGGATCCAGAGGATCAAGTCACAATAGACTTCTATCCACAAATATGTTACACTCTATATCTATTTATTACCGACATGCAAATATATCAGATCCAAAGAATCCAGTCAATTTCATTACGGTATCCATCAATACCAGTACCTTGCCAACCAAAAATAAGTCACGGTCCATATCCAGGGGGGGACATGAATGTCTACGCCAGTCTTGGTTCTGCGATGCTTCCGTGCACTCTGGGATGGAGATGGTTCAGCATCTTCCGCTTCTTTGAGGCTTTCTTCGGTATCCTCTTCACTAACACAGCTGCTCTTTGCATCTAAATTGGGCTGTTGATTATCCACTTCATGAGATGATCCCCCACTCGCGCTTCTTGTTCCTTGACTCCACAATTGCCACATATATCTTGTCTCTACCAGAGTATGATGCAGTTCTGCAAGTCATCATACTTTGCAGGAAGTCAAAATCTGCCTGTAATGCTTCCCTCTCCTTTTTTAACCCTGGTCTGTCTCTTCTCTGTTCTAAATTTTTTACTGCTGACCGTGGCCAAACACCATTGTTTTCTGAAAATCAGCTTTAAATCTCACTGGTCTTGGGCAGTTGGCATCTTGTCTTTCTTTGGCATTGATCTTCAACATTTCTTTGTATTTCTCAAACAAACCTTCAATCTTTTCGGCTATTTTGTACTCCTGGATTGTTGGTATACCTGCTTTGTTGTAATGAGGCAGGACTTTCCCAACTGCCTTCAATGCAGCTCTTCTGACAATGGTCATCTACTTGGTGTCATCCTCTGCTCGCAGGCTATCTTTGAACGAAAGGAAACACATTAACACCTGCTTTTCTGTTGGAAGGCGTGATCTGTTAATCTCTTGATCATCTTATCTTTTCTTGGAATACGAACGTGGTATTGTTGGAATTCCTTGTCGCAGTCGTTGACGTCATATTGTCATAACTTCCTGAAAAAAAAATTTAAACACTTCCTGAAAAAAAAATTTAAAAATTTAAAACGATATTCCTGTCACCTGTAAATAGTAAATAATTAAGAAGTGGCCAATAACCACTGCACTGGTTATAATTATTCACAAAAACACAAGAAAAAGGTAGGCTTGATTGGACCAAGTTTTAGATTTCGGAGGGCTACAATATACAGACATATATATATATATATATATATATATATATATATATATATATATATATATAATATATGTTATACACATTATAATTTAATTTATCATCGAAGTAAAGCCGCGCCCTCATGACACAATTATTTTTATGTAATTTCATTCATTTAATCATTCCCATGCTAGTGTATGACTCATTTCCTTCCGAACTTAATTCACACGCCAGTGACGCAGACGGTTCCTTTGATTTCATCTGGGAAGCACAATTGATTGTGAGACGCTCGGTTCTCCAATGTTCTCAGGTGACGTCAACCGCTTGCGTGGTGGTGTAGCCAGGTTCCGTTCCTTTGACTATATTAGAAGGGGATCATCGCCCTTAAGGCAGGTTCCGAGGAGACGGGTCTCCGGGCTTTCGAAGAAAGTCAGTTCGTTAGGGAATTTCTTTTGGAATTGGAAGATTAATGGATTTTCAATTGGAGTCTGACCGTAGGGAAAAGGCAGCAGCTTAGCAATTGACTCATACAAGCTTGGAGACTCAGAACGGACAAAGGTGTCTTAGAGGGGTCTTTGGCTTATTTAATATCTTACAATTAAGAAGTAACTAGTATTATATTTATGAAACTTTTATTGTTATTATTATTAACTCTCTGTTCTGTGTAAAAGAAACAGCTGATTCACCATAACTGCTTAAACTTTATCTCGCCTAAATTCAAATTAAAAATCGTATTAGCCGTTGAGTTTCTTACTCTTTGGACTATAATAACTGGGAAAAAGAAAATCACGAGCCCACACAGTACTTTTCGATTGTGAGAACTCGAACGTCGAAACGATTCCTGCCTCCAAGAGTGCTAAAGTAATACCCTCTCGAGTAATCTTGGACATCCTGATTTTTCCCGAACCCGGGGAGAGGCGTATTACATATATATATATATATATATATATATATATATATACAGGGTGGGTAGAAAAAAGTGACCCCTTAGAGGTAAACTGTCATATTAAAAAAAGTAAGGGACTAGAGCTCCGAAACTTCATAGGTGCTTACCTTAGTATGTTGTTCGTCTCAATTGAGAAGTTGCTCGACGTGTCCCCCTTCCTGCTCAATGCAGGTTTCCAAACGTGGATGCCACTGATCAGTACACCTGTTTACATATAGTTGAGACATCTCCCAGCCGGGCAGAATTCTTTCGCGTAGTTCATCTATGTCTCTTATATTGGTACCAGGGATGTAAACTTTGGGCTTCAGGACTTCCTGAACACCATAATCTAGTGGTGAAAGATATACTTTCCAACAAGATGGCGCCCCTGCTCACAGAGCACGCCAAACTGTCACATTCTTTGAGAACGAAACATCGGATTTTATCGAACCCAATATGTGGCCGGCTAGTAGCCCCGATCTTTCACCACTAGATTATGGTGTTTGGGAAGCCCTGAAGTACAAAGTTTACTCCCCTGGTACCAATATAAGAGACATAGATGAACTACGCGAAAGAATTCTGCTCGGCTGGGAAAAGGTGTCTCAATGATATTTAAACAGGTGTATTGATCAGTGGCCTGCGTTGAGCAGGAAGGGGGACACATCGAGCAACTTCTCAATTAAGACGAACAACATACTAAGGTAAGCATTAGGGTGCTCCAAAAAAAACATGATTTTGAATATTTGCTCCCCAGTTATTTACTCATTGCTATCATGCTTCTGAATACTTTTGTGAGTTTTTAGCTCGATCCTAACATATTAAGCCTTGCCACCAGCCTCATGTAAAATTGAGGTTTTGTGATTTTCGAATTATGCAATTAGGTCTGATTTGTAGGTATTATTACTTAAGATTAAATTACATAAACCTCATAAAAATAAATTAGGGTTAATTAGAATTGATTTAAAAATACAATGCATTGATATAGTATAAGTATATGTGCAAAAAAAAACCAAAGACGAGCTTAAAATTTCGTATTTCTTCTTATTTCTAGGGAAATTAGATGAAGATTATCCTTTACCGAGGTTTATGCCCCCTCACTCCTGCGTAATTGTTTATAACTGTAGCCATCAGGTTTATTTTTGTTTTAGCAGGAGTGGGCCTCTTCCTTTTGGCAGTTATAAACAGTCCGTTTTGATCTTATTTTGATTTTACAGATGGTTTAGTGTCCCTTTCTTGAAATCAGGAATTAGTTTCCTGTGGCGCTATACAACCTGAAGCATGTACTGTCTTTGGGGCTCGTCCTTCGTAATGTTATTTGAGTAATCTTGAATGAGCTTCACAGCTCTTTCTGCAAGATCATTTACTACTTTGACACTTCTTACATATTCAAATGCTTTTTCATATTCAGAACCTACGTTCCACTCACTTGGGTCCTTTGTCATCCATTCCATATCTATTCGCAGAGTTTGTAAAAGAAACATAGAGTTTACTCCAATCAGCGAAATTAATTTCGTCGAAGAGTTTAATTTACGGAAAGTGGGAACTCCCATTTTAAAACTGTTTACTTTTTTCATCTTCATAATTTTTTTAGCTATTTGGCGCTTTTCAGAGATCTCAATTTTATTGAAAACAGTGAAAATGAAGCTAACTCTTCTGTCATATACCAAAAATGTCTTTCAAAGGTTTTTATAGCTGCTGAGGCCACATCTGAATCAATTTTACAATAAGAATTTAAATCGTGCCACAATTTTAGGTAATTTATTGCAGCATCAGCTGCATTGGTAGCTGATAACCAGGGTTGTATATAAAAAAGCGATGTGAATGTGCAAAAGCGTTCAAGATTTTTAATTTTTTTGGAATCGTACCCAAGTTGACCACTGAAAGCAAACATTTTAGCCGCATACAAAATGTACGCCATCCACCTTGCATGGTGATATGCTCCTGGCTTTAACCAATGCACACCACGAGGCGGAGTCCCTCCCAAGAGAATAAGCATAAGTTCCGCACACTCTTTGTAATCTTCTCTTGGTAATGATATTTTGTCAGAACTTTGGGTCAACGTTTCTTGAAGAAATTTTTTAACATCTTCACAACAAGATTTTAAGGATCGATCTCTAAATTCAAGAATTTTGAAATTTTCTTTGTTGATTATTCCAAAACTTCTGAAAATTTTTAAAATCTAAATTATTTGGACTACTTGTATCGCCGAAAAGTTTTGACCAAACTGCTTGCAAGATTCTTTCCAGTATGTGGTGTCTACAAGCAAAAAAGAAAAGTTTTTTTTGGAATAATTCTTCTAATTTTACACAGGCTCCATTTTTCCAGCCGGAGTTGGACGCCGTAGTGTCAAAAACAAGACCATATATATTGGATTCGACTTTCCATTCAGCTACTAGAGAATGACTAGCATTCGCTTGTGTATTACCAGTGCCATCGACGATTTTTGGAACGCCAAGTAGCTTTCCCTCTTCATATCCTGGGGCACCAGATATCAGCACTCCTAATCTTTCATCATCTTCATGCAAAGTTTTTCCATCCCGATGAAGATTACAAAATTTTGGTTATACAAAATTACTTTTGATTTCTTCGCCTTTTTCGTGCCGCACTATTTTACTTGCTATCCTCGTACTTGTTTTAGACAACGTGATATTCTCCAAATCAACTCCCCCTCTGTTGCGATGGCAGCCATAAATGCAGTAGTTTGGCCAGAAGATAAATTTAAACGATCAGCCATTTCAGATATTTTTTTACTTTTGGAAGTTCGTGTGATAGTTTTCGAACGCTTTCTTTTTTATTTTTTATCAGAATTTGAAATCATATTTTCATCATTATCACTATCATCTAGTTCTAAATAATCTTCATCAACAATGTCTATCTCATCGTTAGGTTCGCTAGTTGAAGCCTCTTGTAGCTCCCTTCTTCGCATGTCTGTCTCCATTCTGTAAGTGAAATTCTCTTCCCTATTCCTTTTAGCTTGAACCTTTTTTGAATACTTTTTATCTTCGGATCCCAAAAGAACTTTTCTACTCTCTTTCATTGCATTTATGAAATCAGTATCCTCTTTTTTCTGTTCTGTCGTTCTCAACCGATTAGTTTGAACTCTGCGTTCAGCATCTTTATGGGCAATAAAAAAATAGGAGTCAAGGTCTCTAACAAAATTTTCTTCCTTTACCTTGTTGGAATTGGAACCTTTCTTTTTTTGGAGTGTCCTATAATTCTCGTAAAGGTCTAAAATCTTTTTCTTGATTTTATCTTTACGTTGTGTTTCGATTCCTGATTTCATCCACTGCTTTTCTGTATCTTCTAATACTTTTTCAGCAATTGTACTGTTAAAATTTCTAAATTTCTCTTTCTTCATTGGTCCATCTTCTAGGTAGAAAAAATAGCGTAAAATGTCCCCCTTCGTTGGGATTCGAACATCACAGAGCTTTCGATAGGCTTTTCTATTAGCCATATTATATCATCTTTTCTTAAGGAAATATTTGAATTATCCTTTGATTTTTTATTTGGATCATCTTCATTATTATTATCGTTTCCGTCTGCCATTGAAAAGAAATTAATTATTGCTCTTCTTGACAAAAAAATAAGTATTAAATTTTGTAATAATTATTTAAGTTTATATAAACTCAAGTAAAACTACAATTTATTTAATAGATACGCTATTTATGATAGGAAAATCTGAAAAAAAATAAAAAATGTAAGTATTAAGTATAATAAATTAATTTAATAAAGTATATTTTTCAGCTGCCTGGTGGCAAGGCTTAGTATGTTTCAATGTAGCTAATATTTTTTCTGGCATTAATATGATATAAAAGAATGAGAAGAAGCCCCGGGAGCAAAGTTTTATGAGCTTTTTTCAACAACTTTTAATTTTCGGAGCACCCTATTAAGCATCTATGAAGTTTGGAGGTTCTAGTCCCCTTACTTTTTTTAATATAACAGTTTACCTCTAAGGGGTTACTTTTTTTCTTACCGTATATATATATATATATATATATATATATATATATATATATATATATATATATATATACATATATACAGGATGTTTCAGGCGGAAAGGTCAATACTTCGGGAGGTGATAGTATCGGTCATTGTGAGAAAAAAAGTTCATATGAACATGTGTCTAATTCTGAATGGTTAGGGAGATAGAGCTGTTTGAATCTGATGCGCGCGCAGCTCTTCCTCCCCCCGCGGTGGTCCCATTCAATGGCTACCAAGGTCTCCAGAGCTCTCCCCGTTAGATTATTGTTTGTGGGGGGTGGATGAAAAGTCAAGTTTACAAAAGAAAGGTGGATACACGAGACGAATTGCTCGCGCGCATTTTGGATGCTGTTGCCCGCATAAAGGAACGTCAAGATCAACTCAGACGAACAACACGCGATCTTCGCACACGAGTTGCAAAATGCATTGAGGTTGACGGTGGGATTTTCAAAAACGTATTGTAAACTGTAACAAATTTGTCATTTCTGTATCTGATGCCATTCAAAATGCCAATGCTTAAACATTAAATGTTAGAGAAACCAATTACTGTTTCTTGATTACCATTAACAATGCTTTTGGATTTGTAGATTCAAACAGGTCTATCTCCGTAACCATTCAGAATTAGACACATGTTCATATGAACTTTGTTTCTCACAATGACCAATACTATCACCTCCAGAAGGATTAACCTTTCCTCCTGAAACACCACCCTGTGTGTATATATATATATATATATATATATATATATATATATATATACAGTATGTGTGTGTGTGTGTGTGTGTATATGTGTATATCTTGTATTAGAGTCTATTTACTTGACGATATTTTACAGTTTATTTATTTTTTCTATTTATTACAAGTATTTAAAATAAGTTATGTTTGTTAGCCTTTCATTTTCTCCTGTGTGTGTGTGTGTGTGTGTGTGTGTGTGTGTGTGCGTGCGTGCGTGCGTGTAGGAAAAATCTAAGCACCGCCCACTGTATGGTGCAGTCCAATCAAAAGTCTCCGTGACTCCTGCTACTAATCGAGTGGGTGGGATATATCTCCGCCCTGCGTGTTCAGTTGACCTCAGCAAGCCCTGGTTCTCAGACGTATCTTTTACCTGTTGAAAAATTCTCGCGTAGCCGGAAAATAGTGATGGCTACCTCTGATATTGCATACTCTACATTCCTGAAGTGGTACTCGATAAAGTCTACAGATGTGGTGAACACTCAAACAATTTCTAGTCATCCCTCCTTTGAAATCTTTAAGGCCACATTAAACCGTGCGAAGCATAAGGAGCAAAACGTCCAAACATTCTATGGATATTCTGGTGAGAGTATTGCAGGCTTTCGTGGGTCAAACGATGTAATGGAATATGTTGTAGGATTAAACTGTGTTAAAGAACACATACACCGTGAAGTGAAAAAATCAACACATGCAGAAGAGAAATAGAGGATCTGGGTTGTAAACCTGGTTGATGATTGGTATGACAAGAGGTATTATGCCATGTTACATCATACTGAGTACGTATACACTGCGATAGAGAATGTAAATCTTGTGATTATGGACAGTTTAAAATATTTCTACCACTACATCCATGTATATCATGATGAGGTTCGCAGCGAAATTGTAGCTAAATATTTATACGAGGTTTTAGTAGAGTTTAGGGATGAGCATCGTTTGTCCAACAAAAAGGACAAGTATGGACACATGTTTCTCTCAAAAAGATCGCCAGAGTGTTAATAAATGTACATAGTTCGAGAAAGTACAATGGTGAACACAGTTACCCCTGAACGTTGTCGACGATATATGGTGCGCATTCCAGGAAGTGTGTGTGATAAAACATTAAACGCCTACCGGGAAAATGAGATAGTTTTAAATATACGGATGATTCATCAGTGCGCCTCAATTCTTTCATGTTGGAGCAACCCCGTACACGAATCTGCATTACTAACGCTTGGTAGCTTTCATGTCGCACCCCGTGTGACTCATTCCCCATACACCTCCCACCTAGTCAAACAGCACACCAGCGGCTCATAGTCGCCTCAGAACTTGACACGACTGGACGTGCTCTCCTCACAGAATCAATAGAAAACTAATAAAAGATGGAGCTTCCATTGAGCAGTATCCTCAATGCAGTATACGATGTGTCCGTGTTGAAGTCTGTGCGTGTATTCGGGCGTAATACCGGTGCTATAAATTATGTACTTAAAACGAAATGTAGACAATCAAACTCTGGTAAACGGAATGTTATTTATTTAAGTGTTGAGATGATGCACCCACATACGCCATTATTTGTACGCTGTGCATAAATCGTGATACAAACAAACCATGCGTTGGTATACGGCTGATATGAAAGAATGCTAGAATGCTTGAATTGAATTGAATTGAATTGAATAACCTTTATTAATAATAAAATAAATACAGTAGTCTTTTTACAATTTACAATTTTTACAATGACATAAGGCCCTTAAGCTTTAGGCTTTACTGGGCTCTTATTAAAAATAAGCAGCTAGCTGTTATAAATTAATAATAATAAATAAATAAATAAGTAAATAAGTATTATTAATAGTTAAAACCTGTATTACAATATTAAACAATATTAATGGACAATATTAAACATTATTAGTGGACATTAATCCAAGATTTTTGTTAGTATCCCATTATTAATCGGGATTTCAACTTGGTTTTAAACAAATTTACATTCGCAATATTTTTTATATCGGCATGCAAGTCATTCCATAGTTTCAATCCAATGAAAATGGGTAGTTTTTGAGATGAAGACAATCTAAATTGAGGTATAACAAGCTTTGATCTATTTCTGGTCTGATACGAGTGGATTTCTTGATGAGTTACAAAATATCTATTTACCCATTGCAAATTAATGATTTTGCTCTTACACTTGTAAATAAAAATAAAATGTGCCAGTTTGGTTATATCATTGAGCTTTAGTAGGTTTAGCTCTTTAAATAATGCACTAGAGTGATCAAGGAAATCAGCATCAGATAATAACCTTATTGCTCGTTTTTGAATGACAAAGATACCATTTAATGCGTTGTTAGCGGAGTTTCCCCAAACAAGGGTGCAGTATGTTATATAAGGAAGAACAAGAGTATGATAAAGAGTCAATAAAACTTGTTTAGGGACTGCATTTCTAAGTTTAAACATTATAGCAACGCTCCATGAAATCTTTTTCGCGATATAATTTACATGATCACTCCATTGCAAATTCTTATCTAGCATTACACCAAGAAATTTTGTTACAGTACACCCCTTTATGGTGATTTCATTAACATTAAGTTCATGAAGATATACATTTCTTTTATTAGTAAAAATCATGAAATTTGTTTTACTGGTATTTAGGAAGAGTTTATTGGTGGTCAACCATTTCATTACACTGATGAATTCTGAATGAAATATATTCTTAGCTGTATTAACATCTTTGCAAGAAAAAGAGAGAGTTGTATCATCTGCAAACATTATGAAGTTCAGTATATCAGATGAACGTGGAAGGTCATTTATATAATAAAAATAACAGTGGACCCAGCACTGAGCTCTGTGGCACACCATGTTTGGCAAGCGCTTTAGTGGAGCAAACCTTATTTACTGATACAAAATTATATCTATCGGACAAATAACTTTTAAACCAATCACTGATTGCTCCTCTAAAGCCGTAACAATACAATTTATTAAGTAGAATATTATGGTCTATTACATCAAACGCCTTACTCAAATCCATAAATATTGATATCATTATTTCTTTGTTCTCCTTAGCTATATTTACATTTTCCATAAGATTTAAAATAGCCATTTCCGTTGTTCTATTATTACGGAAGCCATATTGATTTGGAGATAATAAATTGTAGGATTCTAAATATCGCTGCATTCTACTTTTTACAATTTTTTGGAAAACTTTGCTGAACACAGATAATGAACACACCGGCCTGTAATTTGTTGCTAGTGTAGGATCACCCCCTTTAAAAAGGGGTGTTATACAACCAGTTTTTAGCAGTGATGGGAATATTCCTTTGGAAATACTTTGATTGATAATTTTAGCAATAACCAATAGCCAATAACCCCCTTATCCACACGCGAAACCGTTTCATTCTCGACAGAATGTTTGAAGTCGTCGGTTTCCGCAAACTAAAAACTATATTAGACGCACGTGTTGCTGATAAGCAATATTTTGACACGGTGCTTAAATACGCGTACACAGCCCTGCTCGATGATTTTACCAAGTGTAGGGACGAACAAGGCGAGAATGGTTTGGAACTGGATGCGTATTTAGAAGATGCAGACTCCTCGAAATATCATGAACTTTGGTACAAAGGACTTGAGCGGTACAGGCCTGAACTCACCTTCACTGTTAAACCTGAAGGATTATCTCTTTATATATTATAAGACGCAGTTGTCGGCACGATTTAGAAACATACTTCAATTGCCGATATGAGTTGTGAAGAAGATTTTACAGTTGAAAAGGTCAGCGCAGAAAGAATAAATGCACGGTTGGAAAGGAGTGTTTATAAACTTGAATTTAATGGTGATATTGTGGCAAACGATGACATCTTTGTGCGTGCTTTTGATTGTATTCTATCCGCGTTTAAAGGGCGTGATAGTTTGACTCACACTTGTAAAGTGGGTGTAAAAATAGTGTTAAACGAGATGAAAGCCTTTATATTGAATGTAGACATCCGCATACTTAGAGTGGAGAATTAATGTTAAATCGCATTTATTGTGTAGTGCAAAGCAATGAGATTGTAACTGTGGATTAGATTACGTGTGAGTTTAGTATTTTATTTAAGCGTGGAAGAAACTGATCTTAAAGTGTGTATTTCCATTTTTGATGCGTATATATATATATATATATATATATATATATATATATATATATATATATATATATATATGAGATGAATTTCATAATTAAACAGGTGAAATGAATGAATGATGCAAATCCACAAGGAAAAAGAAAAATGATTCCAAGGCCTTTCGTGTATTCAGAAGCACAACTCGTCAGGGAATAACGAGTTGTACTTCTGAATACACGAAAGGCCTCGGAATCATTTTTATTTTTCCTTATGGGTTTGCATATATATATATATATATATATATATATATATATATATATATATATATAACTCCCATTATTCCTGATTTTGCGTCTAATATGTATATAGACAATTCTTCTCTACTGTTCGTGTTATGATTGATGTAAATACATTTGTTAAATAAATCATGGATGTATTATCCCTGTTTTTTACCTAATGTCGATGCATATTTTGTATTTGGATATATATTAAATAAACAGAACGATGTAGCTGTGTTTTATTTCGATTTTACACCATGGAAACAAATATTAATGGATGTGAGGGGTGTATATATATATATATAGATAAACGATACAGTGTGTATGTGTGTGTGTGTGTGTGTCTAAGGCGACTGGCTGTATTCTCTGGTTGTTTCTACTGGCGGGGGCTCGGAATCCCACTAGAATGGCTACATTTTACTTTAAGAATTTGTCGTGAGTGGTGGTGCCGCTCAGTTAGCCTATATATGATGATCCTAAAGCCGCCCAAGAAGACTTGTTAAGAGTGTGTGTGTGTGTGTGTGTGTGTGTGTGTGTATTGCCTGTCTATGTCCCTCTGAAGAAACTGGCTGATTACGCCGTACGATTGGCCGTGTCGTGGCAGGATTCTAAGCCAATTGGTTGTGATGCTAAAGCAGCACAGGATAGCTGGTCAAGACTCCATTATATTACCCTTGTTAGATTAGGTTACCCCCTTTGGAGGGTCTATTCCAGGCCCTCTTCATGTATAACCCTCTCTCTCACCCCTTGTTAGGTTAGGTTACTCACTCCCCCTTTGAAGGGTCTAACCCCTCTCCCCCCTTGGAGGGTCTAACCCCTCTCCCCCCTTGGAGGGTCTAATCCCCTCTACCCCTTTGGAAAGTCTAACCCCCCTCTCCCCTCCTTTGAGCATTAATGATCATGTTGCATTCAATTGATTTGCACTACATTTTTGCAGGGATATACTGTACTATATTTCTCATTGCCGTTACTTATAATTCAAGTTAAATTTTATTTTGATCTTACTAAAAGTCATCATATTTTCTATTTAATTTTGGATATTGGTGCACTATCAGTTCCATAGATAAACATATACTTTTGAGTCATCATTAATAATCACATCAATTAAACCTATTAATTATATTGTTTACTATTTAATATTTAACTTACTATATTTAATTACTACAGATAAGGTACTGTTCACCCCACCAATCGTTAGTAAAATTTAAGTCATTTACTTTCAAAATTAAAACTAAATTTATTTCGAAAATTATTCTCTTTTTTATTCAAATTAATTATTTGTATATTCAATATTTATTGATAATAATTCATTGCTAAGTATCATTTAATATTAATCTTTCCATATTCAAATTTTCAACAATCACATTGATCAAATATGCTAAATTTTATTTTATTTTATATTTCGATTGAATTTAATTTAAAGAGCGTTAAAAGGAATCTTACGTTAGACATTAATCTTAGTAAACAACTTTTAAAATCTACTAATCTTTTATTTATTGATTATCATTATATGTTTCATAATTAACCGTCTGTCATTTATTTATACTTATTTCTTCTGAATTATTTCTTTCCGAAGCTAGTTTAGGGAATTCTAAGTTACCTTTGAACCGGATCACGATAAGCCTTTGAAAATCCCTTTAATAAACGTAATTATTTCATTAAATGTAAAAATTTTAAACTATTATAATTGTAATAAAATTTAATCCTTTCACTACGGGCATAGCTTTGAAGCGAATTATATGAATTCAAATTATAATACATACCGTATATCCTCCATTTTCAACTCCAGATGGTGGAAAGAAAGGGATATACCCTTGGTTTAAAAACTACACCCTGTTTATTTACCACACCCGGATCTGAGCGCGAATTGGACGTGTAGTTTATGTGCCACACCCGAAACGAAAGGGTTAAATTTGTAATAATTAATCATATTAAATATTAGCAAAATTCATAAAACAACAGTGCCAAGTGAGAGGAAAAGAGAGAAACTGCTTGAAATGGAAAGTGGAAGTGAGGGAAAACGACGGGAAAAGAGAGAGAGAATAAAGGGGGAAAAGGGAAAAAGGGCAATAGGAATGATAAGTGTAAACAAAGAGTTTGATAAGGGTTAAGAACGATGAGATAAGGGTAGGCTGACCATACGTACCGTTTTGAACGGGACAGTACTACGTCTACCTAAATTTTTGTATGGGTTCTGTCACTGAAGAATAATTGTAAGCTCAATATGTTTATGTACTTACTTTTTCATGAATACAGAATATTACATAACCCCGTCCCTTTTTTGCCATCCCAATGTCCCGTTTTTGTCTCAAGGAAATATGGTCAGCCTAGTCATAAGGGGCAAAAGGAAATAAAAATACACAATTACATACAGGCAGTCCTCGCTTATAGCAAGGTTTGCTTTCCTAAAAAGGGCTGCGATAAACGAAGTTGTGATATTCGAAACACATTTTTCCATAGAAACTCATGTATTAAGAGGGAGATGGTTTCCGGGAATGTTTGATTATCTGTGGTGGTTTTTCGGACATAATAAACAAAATATACAAATGCCACAAATAGATACCAAGCATTACAACATTAGTAAATACACATATAAATAATAAATAAATGCATATAAAACATTAAAACATTGCTATTCATGCTATCCAGCAACTCTTCAACGTCATTTCTGTTGACTTCGTCGCCGCACATCCTGGGCGAGCTTGCTGGCCACCACATTGGAAATTTCGCCCAATTTTGAATTTTGCTTTGCGGTGACTTGCAAAAAAAAAATATAAATATATATATATATTATATATATATATATATATATATGAAGAAAAAACCACTCTTCAGGAAGACTTAAATTTTTATTTCTTTAACACCAATAGAGTTTCGGCTCATCGCGAGTCCTTGTCAATTGGTAATGACCGCATAAACAGAGAACAGAGTTTATATACACCTAGAAGTTAATTATCACGGATTAGCTGACTGAACATTCCCATCCTCTTACCAGGGTGTAGTTAAGTAACCCTTCCGACCCAGCTTTGACCTGAAGGATGTATCTGTGTTGCCTGGGAATTTTTGGATGGTAATGTTTCCAAAATTCTTAATTTTATTACATATAATTTTGCGAAAAGAGAAGTGACTATCAGATAGAGTAAAATTTTGTGTACAGCCTATAAGACTAGATTCAACAATTCTACGCTCAACATAATTATTAGATTGTAAAACAAATTTGCAATTATTGAAATCTAGCACTTTTTTCATTCCCCACCCTCACATCTCGTATATTCATAAATTATTTTACCGAGTTCCGTTCCCATTTCTCCCACATATACATTATCAGGACATTCTTACATGGCAATATATATACACACACCTGTGTCTTTTTCATCCTTAGGTTTGTTCCTTTTAACATGCCATTTATGCAGTTATTATATTTGAATGCCACATTAGTGCCTATTCTCTGACATGTTTTCTTAAGCCCCTTCAAGTTTTGGTTATAGGGAAGGACAATACTTTTCTTGTAATTCTTGTTTACAGTTCACTTACCAGTATAAAAGGGTTTTCTAGCTGCTAAATGAGTGTTAAAAGTGAACTATTTAGGATAATACAGATTTTTTAATATATTGTTGATTTTTTTTATCTCCTCAGTAGTATGGGTGCAAAAGGGTAGAGTACAATGCAATGTTGCAATGTTTCAAATGTTGGTCACTATTGCAAGTGGGGAGGGGGATGTTGCACGGGTGGTATGGACCAAAGGGGAGAGGGGGTTGTTGAAAATGGGGAGGGGGATGTTGAAAGTGGGAGGGGATGCTGAAAGGGGGAGGGGTTATCCCCCAAATTCCAATGAAGGAGGGGCGAGATTTGGGGGAAGAAGGGAAGATGATCTCCCCCTAAAGGGGTAACCTTAACATAAGAGAGAGAGAGAGAAAGGAGGATGAGGAGAGTCTTTGAGGGAGAAGCTGGGATGTCCTCACCGGTGTACCGAAAATTCCACCCATGAAAATTCCACCCACGAAAATTCCCCGCAGTAAATTCCACCCAAGAAAAATTCCACCCACAGAAAATTGCACCCACGAAAATTGCACCCACCCAAAGAAAATTAGTTTAACCAATCGTCAATGCCGTACAGTATAAAGAATCCTCTTCTCTTAATATATAAAAATAAATAAATAAAAAAAAATTTATTGTTTTTTATTTATTTTTTTAGGTTAATTGTACGCCCTTGACGATTGGTTAGGTTAAGTCGTGATAGTTTGGTTAATTTTTGCTACCCGCGACCCGCACGAAAAACCTATCAGATCATAAATGAAAGACTGAAGAGACTAGTGGAGCGCTATAATAATACAGATAGTTTAGAGTTCCTCAAGAGTATTGCATACAATCTTCATTAAACGTCGAATAATTGTTTTTTAATATATCTTTTACTTATAAATCTTTTACTTTTTACTGTAATAAATTTGAAATAAATCTTTTACTTTTTACTGTAATAAATTTTTAATAAATTTATAAATAATAATACACATTTTAAACTTAAACTAATTTTCTTTGGGTGGGTGGAATTTTCGTGGGTGGAATTTTCTGTGGGTGGAATTTTCCTTGGGTGGAATTTACTGGGGGGAATTTTCGTGGGTGAAATTTTCATGGGGGGAATATACATGGAACCGTCCTCACCACCCAAAGGGAATTCCTAACCTAAGCCTTAACCTAAATAGGATAGAGTTCGCCTGACCCCAGCCAGACGCATAATTAGCGGCCAAAGGATCCGCAACTGTTATATAGAGGGTCTGGAGTTGCCAGATACCACTAATTTAATAATTTATTTATATATGGAGGGGGTTGCCAGAGAGCACGACTTATTTATTTATTTATATATAGATAAGTTTCCAGTTTGAGATGCCAGATTCCGCTATTTATTTAATTAAAGCATATATTCTTGACAGTTGTCTTAGAAGTCTTAAGCAGCCATTCGGTTTAGAAGGCGTAACCAGCCATTTGTTATACATACATATATATATATAATTAAATAATAATATCGCTTATATGTAAAACCAAAAGAATTACGTAAAACACCATTACATCATTCTGTTTATTTAGACGAATTATTGGACTCAATATCATGAAATATGTAGAAAATAAATATACAATCGTTCATTCTATACAAACGTGGAATATCTACAGTAAAAAATAATAATAGTATAAGAAATAGGAACAACGAACATATAAAATAAAAAATAATAATATAAGTAATACAAAACGTTAGAATATAATCATCAAAATAATAGTACAGGAGAAATATATATATATATATATACCCCCTCGATTAGGTATTCCGGCTTGACGGGCAGAGGGGGCTCGTACACCTCGTGGGTTGTTGGGGTTTCCTCAACTCCTCGCGGGGTGTGGGCGAAGAGTTACCTAGTAGCGGTTTTTTTCAGCCTTTCTTTTCTTTTTGCTCCCACTTTTTTTCCGTCTCTCCCGGAATTTCTTTTGTCTTAACATGGTCTTGTGCCTCTTTCAATTGTAGTATCCCCCATCCCTCTGTTTGTATTTTGCAGTCTTGGGGTCATCGGGTGCACCCGCCGGGGGGCATCGCTCCGTGGCTGAGCAGTGCTTTGGGGACGGTACGGGCGCCCGGACCGCTGCTGCGTCTGGATTGGGTCTTTGCTCCGTAGTGCCAATCTGCTGTTTTTAAAACGACAGTCAGGTTGGGGGGCGGGCTACCCGGGACGTTGGGCCTGCGCCTTGAAGGATGCAGCGGCGGATGGTGCATTGCCTTGGGTCCGATGCTGTCTTCTTTGTAAAGCTATTGTTTATGGGTTCAATTTCAAAACTTCAATCCCCTCCTGTTGACGACTCTGGCCCGCCCTTGGATTTGGACAAGACTACTACTTCTGGTCGTTCAGCGGCCTCTGCCTCCGCTGGATTGACCTTCAAGCCGTATGGCCCCCTCTCGTCCTCTGCGGCGTCTGGCTCTCGTGGCCTGACTCGTGGTGGCCGTAGGGCGGGGTCTTCGCGGCCCTCGTTCTCTCGCCCACTCTCGGTTACCGTTACACATGGACCTGTCCCTGCTGTCAATTTCTGTCCGGTGGAGAGGTTCCTTGTTCTCCGCCTTTCCGCTGGCTCCCTTCCGGGCAGCTCAGAACGGGTGTTTCAGCGCTTTAAGACGGTGGGGGTTCCCTGTCGTTATGATATCCGCCCTCTGAAGGATGGGTCTCTTCTTTTGAAGTCCCGTTCTTCGGGGGTGACTGAGTCCCTTCTACAGTTGCAGGATGTTTTGGGTTGCAGAGTTTCTGTGACTCCCCATCCGCAATTGAATAGCTGTCAGGGCACCATTTTCGCTTCCCGTCTGCTGTCAATCCCGGTTGGTGAGTTGCAGGAGGATCTTGCCCCCAGGGGGTAACGAAGGTCTTCCGCTTTTCGTCGCGCCGGGATGGTGCTCTTACCCCGTCCGCTCGTCTGCTCCTGACCTTTGACTCCCTTGTGCCTCCGGCCCAGGTGTTCTAGGGCGTGGGTGATCGCCGGTCGTGTGAGTTTTCGGTGCGACCATATGTGCCTGACCCGGTTCGCTGCTTTGGCTGCAACCGGTTCGGCCATGTTAGCTCTGTGTGCCGCCGTGAGGGTAAGCTATGTGTCCGCTGCGGTGGGCCTGCGCACCCTACCCCGTGCAGGAAGCCCCCGCGATGCTCGAACTGCTCGGGGGCCCACCCTTCCTCCTCTCGGGACTGCCCCGTTTTCAAGTTTGAATTCGAGCTGCGGTCCTTAAGGACTACCGAATTCCTTAGTGCGCGGGAGGCGCGCGATAGGGTCCGTGACCGGGAGCCGCGGCGGGGGTTGTCCTATGCTGCGGCTCTTGTCCCTGGCGGGTCCTCGGGCCCCTCCCGTGCTACCCCGGCGTCTACCGGAGTGGTGCCCCCCCCTGGAAGTTCCGGGGGTTGGTGGTCTTCCTGGCGCCGCGGGACCTTCTTGTTCCTCTGCCTCACTTTCAGACATCCCATCTGATTCCCTGCCTACAAGTGCCCCTTCTCCCTCTCCGGTCTTGGGGTCTGGATCCTTGCCTACTCGTCTCTCGGGTGGGGAAGGTGATGCCCCGAAGGAGAGGAGGAAGCGTCGCCGTGGTCAGAGTCGGAGTCCTCCAGACCCGATCGTGACCGCTGCTCGCCCTGCTTCCCCTTCTTCACCGGAGGAGAAGCGGCGCGCCGCTCCTGATCCGCTCGGGACTCCCCGCCCCCCTATACGGACGGCTGGTGAGGCGTCACCTCCCGGTGCCCCGACCAGTGCCCGGGTGTCGGTTGAGGTACACCGCCCCATGACACCCTCGATTACTGACTCTGTTCCCATGGTGGACCCGGTCGAGAGGAGCCTGGCCCTTCTTCATGGAGTCTCTCTCCCTTCGGCTCCTGCTGAGAGTGGTCGGGTCTCTCTCCTGGATCTGCCTCTCCCACCTGTGGTGGACCTTTCCTCCCCCCCCCCGTCAGTGCTTGTCTGGTTTGACGAGCCCTCGAACATCTGGTTTCCCCAGCCCCCCTCTGGTGGGGAGTCGGGGGTTTCGGCTGGGCCCGTCTCGTCGTCTCCCCCCCCCAGGGGAGCCCCCTTCTGAACTCCCTGTTCCACTCTCCACCTCTCGTTCTACTACGGGTGAAGCAGCTGCGGGGTCGGTGGCCCCTATCCCCCCGTTCGGGGTGAGTCGGGGAAGCCGATTCCGTCCCTGGTTACGGACCGTTGAGTTTGCTGCTCAGCTTGGTCCGTGGCTATTTCTGTTTTCTCTGCCTCTTATAATGCCACTTCCCCTTACAGTTCCATTTTGCATTGGAACTGTAGGGGGCTTTTAGCTAACTGGGAGAACCTTGCCTCCCTGCTGGAGAGCGAGCGGCCTTCCTGTGTTTGTCTCCAGGAGATTATCCTGGCTGCGCGGGGACTCCCTCGTCTCTCTGACTATGTTGGTTTCCCTTGCACCCCAGATGAGCACACACGCCGGCGGGGTGCGGCGATTTATGTGCATCATTCGTTACCATCTCGAGGTGTGCCTCTTCGCACTTCCTTGCAGGCTGTGGCTGTGCGGCTCTTTTTAGATCACCAGTACACTGCCTGCTCGATTTATATTCCTCCTCATGACCCTCCTTCTCGCGACGCGGTTCGCGAGTTCGTGTTGCAAATGCCTCGACCGTTTCTCCTGCTCGGGGACTTTAACAGTCGCGACCCGGCTTGGGGAGATGTCCGGTCGACTAATGTTGCTGGTTTGTTGCTCTCCTTAATGGAGGAACTTTCCTTTGCGTGCCTCAATTCCGGTGAACCTACCTACTTCCACGAACCCACGGGTTCATTTACTTGTATTGATCTCTCCTTGGTGTCCCTCGATGCCTTACTCGATTTTACGTGGAAGGTGTTGGGGGACTCTTATGGCAGTGATCATTACCCAGTCTGTCTTGAGCCGGTCGGACCGCAGCCGGGTGTCTCGTTTCGACCGAGGTGGTGCCTTGCGCGGGCTGACTGGACATCCTTCAGAGCTCGTTCCGTCATTGCCCGTTCGGTGTTGAGCTTTGGCTCTGTGGATGAGAGCTTGGAGTTCTTCGAGCGGGTGTTGATGGGCGTCGCGGAGGACAGTATTCCTCAATCTTCCAGTAACCCGCGGACGCGTAGCGTCCCGTAGTGGACTCCAGCATGTCACCAGGCGGTGTGCGAGAGGAAGAGGGCGACGCGCCGCTTCCACCGCACCCGGCGCGCGGACCACTTGATTGAGATGCGGAGGGCGAAGGCTTTCGCCCGCCGGACTCTCAAGTTGGCCCGTCGGGCCTCTTGGCGTGCTTTTGTGTCCGGCATTTCCTCGTCTACCCCTTCTGTGCTGTGTGGCGGAAGGTACGTAGTATCGAGGGGAAGCCGGTCCCTGCTAGTCGCCCTATCCTTCGGGACGGGGACGGCTTCCTTTCGGATCCTGCTGCTGTGGCCGATCGGCTGGCTGGGCTTTTGCTGCGGTTTCCCGTTCGCCTTCAGCTGCGGATCGTCCTTTGTCGGATGTTACGTTCCCGCCGCCTGGGAACGAGCCCTATAACCGTCTCTTTACGATGCGGGAACTTCGGGCTGCCTTGGCAACCCGTCGTTCTTCCGCCCCTGGCCCTGATGACATTCCGTATGACTTTATTTGGAATCTGCACCCGATGGCCCTACACTTCTTGCTGGATCTTTTCAACCGGGTGTGGGTTGAGGGGTCGTTCCCTTCCCGTTGGAGGGAGGCGATTGTGGTCCCGATACCTAAGCCGGGGAAGGATCCGGCGGAGGTGGCGGGCTATCGGCCTATTGCCTTGACGAGCTGCTTATGCAAGCTCCTTGAAAAGATGGTGGCCGTCCGACTTTCCTTTACACTGGAGTCGCTTGGGTTATACCCCCCGACCCAGTATGGCTTTCGTCGATTTCGGGGTACTCTGG
Source organism: Bathynomus jamesi (assembly GCA_023014485.1). Taxonomy (NCBI): domain Eukaryota; kingdom Metazoa; phylum Arthropoda; class Malacostraca; order Isopoda; family Cirolanidae; genus Bathynomus; species Bathynomus jamesi. The sequence continues at coordinate 392,834 of JAJOZX010004070.1, forward strand.
ACCCCCTTCTCCTCCTTGGTCATGATGTACGGGAGGCCTTTTCCCGCCGGAATCTTGTTCTGGCCGTCTTTTTCGATGTCCAAAAGGCCTATGACACGACCCGTCGGGGAGTTGTCATGGACCGTTTGAAGTCTCTTGGTTTTGTTGGCTTTTTGCCCACATTTCTTCGTAACTTCCTCTACCGTCGCACTTTCTGCGTCCGTAATGGGGCGACCCTATCTGACCTGTATGTTCAGGAGGAGGGGGTGCCCCAGGGGTGTGTTGTCTTGAGCGTCTCCTGCTTCAATCTGGTCATATCTGCGCTACCGGGAGCCCTTCCGCCCTCGGTGCGATGTTCCATCTACGCCGACGATCTGGCTGTCTATGCCACGGTGAAGAGTCCCCCCCTCGTGGAGAGGCAAGTCCAACTCGCGGTCAATCGGGTTGAACGCTGGGCGTCGTCGGTGGGCCTTACGCTGTTTTCCCCGAAGACTTCGTGTGTGGCCTTCCTTCCGTCGAGGAGACGGGGATCCAGCGCCGTCCCGACCTTTAGGCTTAAACTCGGGGGTCAGCCTCTGGCCCTCGTTCAGTCAGTGCGTTTCCTGGTTATGGTTTTCGACAGCCGTTTGAGCTGGGTTCCCCACCTTCGCCGGCTGCGCGAGTCTACAAGACGTACCCTGGATTTGCTGGGACATCTGTAGCATACTACATGGGGCGCGGATAGGCGGACACTCCTCCGTTTGTACGTGTCCCTGGTACAGTCAAAATTAGATTATGGGAGTGTGGTGTATGGCTCCGCCTCCCGTACGGCCATTCGGATGCTGGATCCGGTCCTCTCTAGAGGACTGCGCATGTCATCTGGCGCCTTCCGCTCCTCTCCGGTCGTGAGTCTGCAGGTTGAGTGGGACATCCCTCCCTTGGAGGATCGGAAGTCTTTCCTCATTGCTAAGCACTATCTCCGGATCCTTCGTCTTCCCAACTCTCCTCTGTTCCAGGTGGTGGAGAGGGCGTTCTGCCGGGATGGGGGTTGGTATTTCACCGACACGGTGACCTCCCTCCTCGATGGTATGGGCACTCCTCCTCCATCCGTTATACCGGTCTCTTTCAAGGGTGTTGCACCTTGGGAGAGCACCCCTGTTGCGTGCTGTAGGGCGTTGCGCCCCGTTCGCAGGGCCGATTCTGACTCTGCCTTGCTTCGGTCTCTGTTCCTTCAGCATGCGGCGTGTCACTCTGCATGTGTTGCGGTCTTCACGGATGGCTCGAGGTCGTCGGGGGGCGTTGGGGCCGCGGCTGTTCCCCAGTCGTCTGCCCTTGCTCCCCGATGTACCAGTCTCCCTGATAAGGCTTCCGTTTTCACGGCGGAGCTCTATGCCATTCTGAACGCTCTGGAGGTGGTGCGGGAGCATCCGGATGGGTCGTTTGTCATCTATTCGGATTCCCGCAGTGCCCTGGATGGCCTGGAGTGTTTTGACCCTGTCCACCCACTGGTCCGACGAATCCAGCTACTGTGCCATACCCTTGTCGCTTTTGGTGGCAAGGAGGTGGTATTTTGCTGGGTCCCAGCACATGTTAACGTGGCTGGAAATGAGGCTGCCAATCGAGCTGCCCGTTCCGCGTGCCGACTACAGGTTTCACCCGTGTCCCTCCCCTTTTCCGATTATATCCCTGGCTTCCGTAGTTTTTTGCGCTCCCGGTGGCAGAGTCACTGGGATGGCGCTACAGATAACAAACTTTGCAAGATTAAACCCAAATTGGGATGTTGGGCCTCTTCCTTCCATCGGTCGCGCCATAAGGAGGTGGCTCTGGCCCGCCTCCGTATTGGCCACACCCACCTGACCCATGGCTATTTGATGGCCAGGGATCGGGTGTCCCGATGTCCCAATTGTAACGTTTTACTTACGGTTGCCCACCTCCTGGTGGAGTGTCCGCTTTACTCTGCGCTGCGCGCAGAGTATTTTCCCTTTTTGGAGAGCGTCGGGCCTTGTGATAGGCTTGGCGCTATTCTATCTGAAGGTCTCTACTTTTCCATAACCGGGTTGTTCTCCTTCCTCTTTCGCTCCCGACTTCTTTACCGGCTGTGACTCCGCTATGATCTTTCTGCTTTCACCCCCCCTCCTCCTCCTCCTCCCCCGTCTATTGTTCATTTCCATTAGCTGTTCCATAATCTTCGTCCTGTGTTCGCTCTGCTATCCACCTTTCTTTTGGTGGCCATGAGCGGTCATACTTTGAAACAAAAAAAATATATATATATATGTTAAGTAATTAAATATATTGAAAATAAATATACATCAAAATATATCAGGTTGTAACATAAATTCTGCTCGATTAGAAGACGGATGATAGATAATAGAATAACCTCAAGATAATGTGAAATAGTTTTAGAAATGTTGCAAAATACAGGCGGCGACAGGTTCGCACATGTTTTATCACAATACAGAATGATACAAAATGACTTAGGGTAGTGTAGGCTTAGGCTAGTGTAGCATTAGGCTAATGAATATTTTCTCTGGTGTTTTTCATACAGTTACAACGCCACCCCTACGATATTACAGTAATTGAAAAACATGGAGCCTACGAAAGAGCATATTCGACATGTGATGTTGTATGAGTTCCATAAAGGATCTAACGAGTGAATCCGCAACAAACATTCAAAGAGTTTATGGAAATGATGTTGTGAGCGAATGGATGTGTAGGAGATGGTTTGAGAAGTGTAGTAATGTCATATTAAAAATTAAAAGTTTGTTTATAAGAATTTAATAATGTTCAATTAAGTTTTATTAAATAAGAAATTAATAATGGTTGTTTAATAAAGAAGATAATAATTAATAAGAAATGTAAAGTTGGCAACACTAAGAATCGGCCCAGGCTAGTGGCTTGGTAGAGATGCCCGGCAGTCATCGGACGCCCTTGGGCTTAGTAAGGTGTTTTTGTGTGTTAAGATGTAATTGTAAATTTAGAATATTATTTCGTCTCTCTCTCCGGTTAAAATGTTAACGTTACTCCCCCCTCGCATTACCCCCGTTTATCAAAAAGCGTTTTTGGTATAAATAAATAAAGCCAGTAAGTGTAATTAGTGTATAATTAATCCCCCGGTCTCCTTTGTAATTTTCGAATTATAATGGGCGCCCTCCGGCTCACTCACGTCTACCGTATTTATAAAGTACAGCGAAACGAGTGTAAAGAGAATGAGGAAGGATAAAGAGAAATGGAATAAAAAGTAAAGTAAAATAAAGAATATATAAATGAAGGAAGGGGAATCACTACATTTTTGGTGGCAGCTAACCTTATTAAATTGTTATCAATTTAATAATACGAACCCACGCATTCCGTCATTAACATAGGCTTTTGCATTTTTTTTGTGTCGTATGAATAGTAATTGAAAATTTGTGCGTGTGTTCTTTCGATTAATCACGATCATTTTCCCACGTTCTCCGTCCGAAGAAAATTAGTAGATATTATGTTTCTCTACCCGTTTTATAATATTTATAAAATTAAGCAAATTCTGATTCCCTTTTCTTCAAACTTCGATGATCCAAGATGGCGCCCATTATTTTCCAAAGTTCTTCTCATAGCGAATATTTTCGTAATTTTCGCGGTAAAAATTTTGTTTGTTTTTCTCTTCTCGTTGAAATCTCGAATGTTTTAAAACCGTTTCGACTCACATTTTCGTTTCCATGGAGTCGGACTCTGTCCCGACTCAGTTTGAGTCTGAAATTTAATTCGAGAGTTGTTTCCTTTTTCTTCGCGTTGTTTTCTTTAGATTTCGTTTCGTTCGGTAGGAGAGAGAAATTTCAAAATTGATAATTGCTGTCCGATGACTCCTTCCTTTTTTTCTTCCCTTCCATTTTTATTACCTGTCTAAAGCCTACCTATTTTGTGTTTAAAGTTTTTTTGCGTTTACATTTTCGAATTAGCAATAATTGTGATGATAATAATAATAATGATTAGTAAATAAATTTTACACTTACTTATATGAATTAAATTATTTTAGTTGTTTAAATAGATTGTGATATGCATTTTTATACAGTAAGGTTTAAAATGTTTGAGCGTATGGTACGCATTTTTCCCGGCGTATAACGCGCACTTTTTTCCCCCAAAAATACTCCAAAAATCACCCTGCGTGTTATACGGCGATGGTACACATTTTTGGTAGGGGAGGGATGGTCGTATTATTATATTTTGGCTGTATATCGTCTCGTGGCACATTTTTTGCACTATACACTGAACAATTACCTTTAGGGAAAAAAACATTCCTGTTATTCAGCATTTACTCTTAACATTATAAATGCAAATTAAAAGAAAAAGGAAATTTTTAGTATTGAACCTAAATATAAAAATAATAAATGGAAACAAACTGCCATATGTAAAATTACCAATAATTGTATATGTAAAATTAATTGTACATGTTAAAATTAACTCGTTAAAATTGTACATGTGAAGTGAGGTAGGAGGTACATTTTTTCCTAAATTTTTATTTTCCTTAATTATCTCTTTATGGAGGGCGCGTCGGTCGCCGACTCGTTAAAATTGTACATGTTAAAATTAATTGTACATGTAAAATTACCAGTAATTGTATATGTAAAATTAATTGTGCATGTTAAAATTAACTCGTTAAAATTGTACATGTGAAGTGAGGTAGGAGGTATTTTTTTCCCTGAATTTTTATTTTCCTAAATTTTCTCTTCAAAATTAGGGTGCGCGTTATGCGCCGGTGCGCGTTATACGCCGGGAAATACGGTATATATATATATATATATATATATATATATATATATATATAGTAGCATTCTAAGAGATTCAATAAACAAGTAACAAAATTTTCCAGATTTAGTAGAAGTTTTTAAGATTATTCTTTGACTGGATATGTCGCCTGTAAATCCTCTAGACATAACATCAAATGTGTATAATTTTAAGGATCGCTTTGTAGTTTTCGCTTTATAGTTTAAGTTAATTTTAAAGTGAAAGTCGAAAAATAATCATTAAAGACTAATTTATACTGGGTCAAATTCGGACTGTTTACGTTTATTATGCTTGCCGTCTATAAATTGTGATACTTCAAAATAAGCAAAATTTGTTATAAAAAGATAAAAATTTGTTAAATTGAAATAGAGAAATTGTTTTCGTAAGTTCTTTTGATAAATTGATTTGTTTTTTTATTTTTTTATATATTCATTAATTTTTATATTTTTATAGGTGGGCTGATTGTTGCTGTCTATTTTTTTCTTTCTTTCATTTACAAGACAATTCCGAGTGACATTTTGTATACTTAGGCTGTTTAATTTTTATTTTATTCTGAAATTTAATTTTATTGTGTTAGGGAGTGTTTTTTTTTTTTTTGTTTAACGTTTTATTTTGGGTATTAAAAATGAAAATTTTTTACTTTCGAGTGTTTGCATAGAAAATGAAAAAAAAAATTTGTTTCCCGATGTACTGCAGTAAACTCTTCATTATGCAATGGATTTGTTTTAATTTTTTTTATATATTAGGTTACGTTGTATTTTTGGGGTTCATAATATCTCTCCTTGTTTAGAATAATGATGGAAATTTGTATTCAGTTTCACTTGGAAATGATAAAATTCTTGGAATTCTTGTGATTTACAAACCATACTGGGTTTTGTACTGAAGGAGAGAGTTGTCTCTCAGTTGTAATTTGTGAATTAAGAGTTTTCCTCCTGTGAAGTTTAGCGTTTCAAGTTGGAATTAATGTATTAAAGTAACTTTTTGGTATTAATATTTAAATTTTTTATATTTAAAGATTCTGTTTTGGAAAATTGTTATTTTTTAAACTTCAGTTGGGTTTACTCATACTGTTAAAACTTTAGCTACAGTGTTCACCGGAGATGGAGCCTTTTAGTTTGCCAATAGCGCTGTGGTAATCTCTGTGTGCATCCCCGAAAGTGTAAGAGGGTTTGTGATTTTCGAGGATTGATGACATGAAGTTTCTGGGCTTCATTTTTGTCTTTTTTACTTAAATATATTGATGTAATTTCCGAAGGTAGTTTCAATAATAATATTTATTAAATTATAATAACGGTTGCCATGTATGGGCGTTTTTATATTTATACTGTACAGTTTTGTTTCGTTGCGTTTCATGAATTTTTTTTATCTTCTCCGATGTAACTGCCATAAGTGACCTTATTGGTAGCTAGGGCGTGAGTAAATTTTTGTGAATTCTGTAAAATTTGTAATAGTTTTCCGTAAATTTGGCCAGAGCAAATTATAGTTATTGTTTCGAAGTGAAGTGTCGAGAAAATTCTGTAAATTAATATGAAAAAGTGATAATCAGAAGTTGTATAAACTTTAATAATTTTTTTGGTCAAAATTTCAAGAGGCTCGATTTGGAGACAACTAAGTTGGATCCGAGTTCCATCCATTGAGTTTAGTTGACCTGATAGGTGATCGATCACCGATGAGAGAGAGAGAGAGAAGAGAAGAGAAACCGAATGCGCAGGGACTTGGCGCAGGACAGTTTCGGAAGAGAAGAGAGAAGAGTGAGAGAAAAGAAACCGAATGTGCAGGGACTTGGCACAGGAGAGTTTCCGTCGAAGATGGTCTACTGGTATTTTTCGGGCAGTAGCCGGTCACGCTGCTCGATGCTTCGCTAAATATGTGTTTTAGCTCTCGGTAGGCAAACTACGAGAGTTTGAACGAGTGTCTAAGGCTTTACTGTCCATACAGACATACAGTATGTTCGTTATTAAACCGCCTACGGCGAAGTGATCGTTTGATTATTGCCAGTAAGAGAGTCCCTCAGCTGGACGTAGGATGAGCAGCGTTCACCGACAGAAGTCGAAATGAGAGAGGCGAGTTTTTTCGTCGACTTCTAGAATTGCAAATTCGTGCGTGGTTCCACTTTCAATATATCTCCACCCCTGATCCTCTTAGAATTGGACGTCTCTCTTGTTTTCTTTTTTCGCCATTTGGAGTGAGAGCGGAACCAACCTCAAGCGTGCTGACCTGTTGCATGGTGATGCAACCCCTTGCATTCTAGCGAAATGAGCAGGAGAGCTGCGATTGAAAATTGAAGTCCGTTGTCAGCTTGCCGATGGTGATCTAAACAACGTCCAGCTATTATTATATTGATTATTATGTAATGAAATTATGACGGAAAGGGTGCGATTATTGCCCATATTTGTTTTGTATTTCGTGAAATAGTATGTACTCTCTGGTCAGTATTTTATGTAAACGTTTTCTTGTCTTTTCTATGTTGCCCTGATAGTAACTATTTAACTGTATAAATAATTGTTTCGAATGTAAAGCGATCTTTGATCAGGAATCGCTGGAATACATTGTGAAATTGAAATTTGTGTAACCAGTGTTAAGAAAATTATCCGTTATTTTCCACGTCACATATGCGTTACAGATTGTAAATTGATTATTAGTGTGCAATGTTATTTTTATACAAATGTTGTGAGTTTTTTTTTTTTCGATTTTTTTTGAAAGGATACAAAATATCTAATGTGTGGAATTTGTCATTGAAATGATTTCGTCTATCCTAACTGTGAACTTGTTAAAGAAAAAAAAACTGCAAAATAAATAACTATTGAATAACTAAATAAATTTGTTAAACGATATTAATAAGTTTTCCTAGTGTAAAACTTATTTTTAAAGGGGTGATGCGAGTGTAGTATGTCAAATTAAGAATTAAATGTTTGTTTATAAGAATTTAATAATGTTCAATTAAGTTTTATTAAATAAGAAATTAATAATGGTTGTTTAATAAAGAAGAAAATAATATTTAATAAGAAATGTAAAGTTGGCAACACTAAGAATCGGGTAGAGAAGCCCGGCAGTCAACGGACGCCCTTGGGCTTAGTAAAGTGTTTTTGTGTGTTAAGATGTAATTGTAAATTTAGAATATTATTTCGTCTTTCTCTCCGGTTAAAATGTTAACGTTACTCGCTCCCCCTCGCATTATCCCGTTTATCAAAAAGCGTTTTCGGTATAAATGAATAAAGTCAGTAAAGTGTAATTAGTGTATAATTAATCCCCTGGACTCCTTTGTATTGTTCGAATTATAATGGCGCCTCAAACTTGGTCACGTCTACCCATTATTTTTAAAGTACAGCGAAACGAGTGTAAAGAGAATGAGGAAAGATAAAGAGAAATGGAATAAAAAGTAAAGTAAATAATGAATTATAATAATGAAGGAAGGGGAATCACACACAAGTTCAGAAATGGAGACTTCAGTCTGAAAGATTATCAACGAACAGGACGACCAAATGGGTTAGATGAAGAATTGCTAAAAGCAACAGTGAAGGAAAACCCAATGGTAACTGTAAGAGAACTTGGCCTGCAACTCAGCGTCAGCCATATGACCATTCATCGTCATTTGAAGCTGTTAGGAAAAGTAGTGAAGGTTGAAAAATGGGTTCCGCATGATTTGTCATAAGCAAATCTTCAACATCGAATCGATATTTGCACATCACTGCATTCTCGGCAACTGCAGGCACCGTTTTTGAGTCGGATCGTGAAACAAAGCCTGAACCTCAGCCAAGGAATGGACCCCATCCAAACAAAATTTTCCACCAGGATAACGCGCGCCCTCACACTGCTCGAATCACCACTGCCCAATTGGAGGCATTTGGTTGGGAAAAAATGCCTCATCCATCTTATTCTCCGAACATCGCACCTTTAGACTGCCATTTATTCAGAAGTCTGGAACACCACCTAGATGGACAAAAGTTGCACTCCAGGGAAGCTATCGAAAACGAAGTGATCGCTTTTTTAACTCGAAACCAAGGGATTTCTTCGAACGTAGCAGAAAAAACTTTACTACAGGTAGGAGGAGGTTATAGAAAAAGAAGGGAATTATATTGATGATTAATTTGTCATTGTCATTTAATTTTTGTTGTGAATAAACTAAAAATTCGAGCAGAATATATGTTACAACCTTATATAATTTTATGTTCTACTGCGCTTAACTAAAAACTAAACTCGCACGTAATTGAGTCTACAGTCACATCATTATTGCTTTGCACTAAGCAATAAATACGAATTAACATTATTTCACCGCTCAAGTTATAGGGATGCCTATACTCGATGTAAATGGCCTTCATATCTTTCAATACTATTTTTGTGCCCACTTTACATTCGGTTGGCAAGTTATCTTTAAACACGGCTAGAATACATTCAAAAGCACGTACAAAGAGGTCATCGTTAGCCACCACATCATTATTAAATACACGTTTATAAACAATCCTTTCCAATCGAGGGTTTATTCTTACTGATTTGTGCTTTCCAATCGTGAACTCATCTTCACAATGCACAGCGGCAGTTGAAATAATCTTCTAAGTCGTAACGACAGCTGCTCAATATATAAAGAAATAGTTCTTCAGGGTGAACGGTGTAGGTGAGCTCTGCCCTGTACCGCTCAAATGCTTTGTACCAAAATTCATGATATTTCAAAGAGTCTAAACCTTTTAAATAAGCATCCAGCCCTAGGCCATTAAACCCGTCGAGCAGAGCGGTGTATGTATATTCAAGAACCGTATCAAAATAAAGCATATCCGTAGTAGAGTGCAGTGCAGTGTTGCAAATGTTGATCAACATTGCAAAGGGGAGGGGTTGTTGCACGGGTGGTATGCAACAAAGGGGGAGGGGTTGTTGAAAAGGAGGAGTGTTTATCCCCCAAATTGTAATGAAGGGGGAGATTTGGGGGGAGAAGTGAGGATGACCTCCCCAAAGGGGTAACCCTAACCTAAGAGAGAGAGAGAGAAAGGAGGAGGAGGAGGGTCTTTGGGGGAGAATGTGGGATGTCTTCACCACCAAAGGGAAACCCTAACCTAAGCCTTAACTTAAGAAGGAGAAAGAGAGTTGTTTCATCTACCGGAGACAGCCGCATAATGAGGGTCCAGGGAATCCGCAGCTGTTATATAGAGGGTCGGGAGTTGCTAGACACCACTAATTTAAACATTTATTTATATATAGTTCAGTTGCCAGAGAGCACTATTTATTTTAATTATTTATTTATGTACAGATGAGTTGCCATTTATTGTCTTTATTTATTTATATAAGGAGAGTTGCCAGATAACACCATTCTATTTATTTATTTATATATAGTTGACTTCCAGAGACTCCTATATAATTTATTTATATGCTGGGTTGCTACTTATTTTTTAATTAATTTATTTATTTATTAAAGGCAAGAGAGAGGGAGGCGTTCTCCTTAATTTGCTCAGCAAAAGAATTAATTCAGTACATTTAAACGCAAAACGTTCCCCAATATTAACAATAAAAGAAATACACATGACTTTTTATATTAATCCATGGCTTAGCAAAAGAAATAAATATAACACCAATATTAATAATAAAAGAAATACACAGGACTCTTTATATTGTACATTATTCCAATAACATATTCCATAAGAATAATATTTAATTTACCTATAATTCGAACGACCTGAATCGCTTTCTTTTACTCTAAAGCCAAACCGGAGTGTTTATTTACTTTTGTCAATCATCTTTTATATAAAATGTCTTCAAAAACAGCATTTCTTTTTATTCCAAGAGAGACAAAAAATTAACGAATTGTTCATTCTGAAGAATTTCAAGCTTTTCACTCCACCTTAGACCTAGAGTTTAACGTGGAAACCGAACCACCACCAGCCCAGCGTCTTAACAACTAGGTCACCCAGGGTACCCATTTATCTACCAACCAATTGTGCGGAAGGATGAACAGCTGGGTTTTACCGCGCGTCGGCTGCCATCGCCGGGTATCGAACCCCGAACCGATGGATTCATAGCCAGCGATGCTAGCCACCGAGGTAGGACATTGAATGAAAAACAATTGGCTGAAAATGCAAGCAATATAATATATCACATTTTATATATATATATATATATATATATGTGTGTATATATATATATATATATATATATATATATGATGAAATAAAACCACGAAGGAAAAAAGAAACACAAAGGGGTGCCCAAGCGCTTTCGTCTAATGACATCCTCAGGAACACTGGAGGGAAAGGACAGATCAAGGCAATATATAGGTTACAAAAATAAACATACATACATACATATTCATATATATATACATATATATATATATATATATACATATACATATATATAGTAAGCATAGAAAAAATTGTGGGAGGGGCAAACATTTATATGGGAGATTGACACTTTTAGCACTTCAGCCGACATTCAATATAAATTCAAATGGCTTGTTTATGAAACAGGTCACAAAAGAATAAAGAAATAAAAATAAATATAAATATAAATTGAGAAAAAATTAATTACAAAATAGTGCCTTAGTGATATATATGTCACAGCCTAAATAATCATAAAGAAATAAACAGGCAAATAAAAAAACCACAAATATATATACATACATATATATATATATATATATATATAAAAAGACACTTTTAGCACTTTGGCCGACCTTCAATATAAATCCAAATGGCTTGTTTATGGAACAGGTCACAAAAGAATAAAGAAATAAAAATAAATATAAATATTGTAAGTGGAGTCTACAAATTCAAGCTCAAAAGGGAAGTTTTACAATCAATTTAATAGATGATGCCAAATTGATATATATGTCATAAAAAAAAAAAAAAAAAAAAAAAAAAATTATTAAAAAAAAATAAAAAATAATAATATAAATTGAAAGATAAATTTTAAGAGAGGCACACCAATTTATAAGGGAAAAATTACCACATATGCATATTATAGTCACAAACGAATAAAAAAGTACAAGTAAATATAAATTGGAAAACAAAATGATACCTAGATGATATATAACGAACCATAAAATATATACAACATATATACGGTATATATACGAAATATAAACGCAATATATACAGAATATATATATATATATATATATGCATAAGGGAAAAAAATTACCAAATTTGTTTTTATAATTATTGTCTGAAAAAACGGTAGGTCGCAAAAGAATAAAGAAATAAAAATAAATATAAATTGAAAAAATTACAAATAATACACGTACACATGTATACCCGCATAACCAAATATATATACATATACACACATATATACAAACACACACACACACACACACACATATATATACACATACAAGCTTGACCTTCGCGAAATGAGAAATCATCGCGCAGAACCTTTGTGAGGTTGTAAGGTAAGGTAAGGTACATACACATATATAAATATATATATATACATTTAACTGCATACATACATACATACATACATACATATACACACATACATACATACATATACACACATATACATACGAACACATTTAACTGCAATGACCACACACATACACATACACAGCATACAGCAAAAAATTGAAAAATAAAATTGTAAGAGAAACAAAAGACAAAAACAAATTTTTTTACCAAAGATTTAACAACCTGCCCTTTTTGTTTAAATCCATTCTGAAGGAATTCAGAGCAACGGGATCGAGTTGAAACAGACCTTTACTCATGTTAAGGTTATTTGTAAGTTGAATTATAGCCGACTCAAGAATATTTCTATTAACAATGTTGCTAGAGTGAAACAAAACTGAAACATTATTCCAATCAATACAATGGGATAACTCTGACAAATGGACAAAAAGGGCACTGGACAACTGTCCCGTTCTAACGGAATATTGATGCTGTTTTACACGCGTTTGCAAATCCTTTCCCGTCTGACCTATGTAAAAGGAATCACATTGCTTACACCCAATTTTATAGATAATGCCTAAATTATTGGTAGGGCTATTTTTTACTATGATGTTTTTCACAATATTGTTATATGAAAAAACTACACTGATATCCAAAAGTTTAAGTACATTAGCAATGCCTAAGAAGCCCGGGAAAAATGGAAGTACTAAAATATTCTTTGACAAGGTGCGAGTGTTATTATTCACACGATAGAAGGTTCGTTTAGCCTTATTAAGACAAGATTCCATGAACGCAGATGGGTAACACAACTCACTTCCAATACCGTTGATATTTTCCAATTCGGCATCGATGTATTCCGGACTGGCGATCCTAAAGCAGACAAGGCTAACACCTTAGTCATTATGGACAAAGTGGATTACATTGGAAAGATGAATGAGCTGCTTCAGGACCCCGCCACATACGTGAAACTTAGGAAGAACCCACAGGATGATGTCATCAAATCATTCAATAGTGGCTTGAAACGCATTCTCAAAGATCATAAGGATTTAATTCCCCTTTTTTTGTCCACTTCACCTGCTCTGCCTTACCTTTATGGTCTTATTAAAACCCACAAACCGGGTAACCCTATGCGCCCTATTATTAGCTCGGTGGGCTCTATTACCTATAAACTCTCCAAATGGCTTGTTAATGTTTTGTCCCCCATTCTTGGAACTGTCTCTGATTCACACGTAAAAAATTCCATGGATCTCACTGAAAAATTGAATAATGTTCGCATTAATACCAACGATAGATTGATCAGTTTCGACGTTTGTTCATTGTTCACAAAAGTGCCGATTGATGATATGCTTGACTTTCTCGCCCGAGAATTACATAATTATGATTTACCATTACCTGCACACACTGTTTTGGAGCTTATTAAGCTTTGTATCAAGGATTGTAAATTCACTTTCAATGGCGAGCATTATCAACAAGTTTTTGGGATGGCCATGGGCAACCCTTTGTCGCCCCTTCTCTCCAATATTTATATGGAGTTTTTTGAAATTACTTAAATTCCGAGAATCCTGGGGGTTGGCATCCCTTGGTTGCGGTACGTCGACGATATTTTGTGTATCTGGCCCATGAATCGTGACCTGGATGACTTCCTCCTTCAGTTAAATGACCAAGTCCCCTCCATTAAATTTACTTTAGAAGTGGAACAAGACAACTCAATCCCGTTTTTGGATGTGCGTGTTCATAGGGATAGCCCGGGTTTTAAGTTTAGTATCTATCGGAAAAAAACAAACAATTTGTCCTACGTACACTTTTACTCTGGACATGACACCCCTATTAAAAAGGCTATATTTTCCTCAATGTTTCTCCGCGCTCTTAGGATCGCCAGTCCGGAATACATCGATGCCGAATTGGAAAATATCAACGGTATTGGAAGTGAGTTGTGTTACCCATCTGCGTTCATGGAATCTTGTCTTAATAAGGCTAAACGAACCTTCTATCGTGTGAATAATAACACTCGCACCTTGTCAAAGAATATTTTAGTACTTCCATTTTTCCCGGGCTTCTTAGGCATTGCTAATGTACTTAAACTTTTGGATATCAGTGTAGTTTTTTCATATAACAATATTGTGAAAAACATCATAGTAAAAAATAGCCCTACCAATAATTTAGGCATTATCTATAAAATTGGGTGTAAGCAATGTGATTCCTTTTACATAGGTCAGACGGGAAAGGATTTGCAAACGCGTGTAAAACAGCATCAATATTCCGTTAGAACGGGACAGTTGTCCAGTGCCCTTTTTGTCCATTTGTCAGAGTTATCCCATTGTATTGATTGGAATAATGTTTCAGTTTTGTTTCACTCTAGCAACATTGTTAATAGAAATATTCTTGAGTCGGCTATAATTCAACTTACAAATAACCTTAACATGAGTAAAGGTCTGTTTCAACTCGATCCCGTTGCTCTGAATTCCTTCAGAATGGATTTAAACAAAAAGGGCAGGTTGTTAAATCTTTGGTAAAAAAATTTGTTTTTGTCTTTTGTTTCTCTTACAATTTTATTTTTCAATTTTTTGCTGTATGCGTGTATGTGTATGTATGTATGTGTATGTGAGTATGTGTGTGGTCATTGCAGTTAAATGTGTTCGTATGTATATGTGTGTATATGTATGTATGTATGTGTGTATATGTATGTATGTATGTATGCATTTAAATGTATATATATATATATTTATATATGTGTATGTACCTTACCTTACCTTACAACCTCACAAAGGTTCTGCGCGATGATTTCTCATTTCGCGAAGGTCAAGCTTGTATGTGTATATATATATATGTGTGTGTGTGTGTGTTTGTATATATGTGTGTATATGTATATATATTTGGTTATGCGGGTATACATGTGTACGTGTATTATTTGTAATTTTTTCAATTTATATTTATTTTTATTTCTTTATTCTTTTGCGACCTACCGTTTTTTCAGACAATAATTATAAAAACAAATTTGGTAATTTTTTTCCCTTATGCATATATATATATATATATTCTGTATATATTGCGTTTATATTTCGTATATATACCGTATATATGTTGTATATATATTTTATGGTTCTTTATATATCATCTAGGTATCATTTTGTTTTCCAATTTATATTTACTTGTACTTTTTTATTCGTTTTTTACTATAATATGCATATGTGGTAATTTTTCCCTTATAAATTGGTGTGCCTCTCTTAAAATTTATCTTTCAATTTATTATTATTATTTTTTATTATTTTTTTAATATTTTTTTTTTTTTTTTTTTTTTTTTGTGACATATATATCAATTTGGCATCATCTATTAAATTGATTGTAAAACTTCCCTTTTGAGCTTGAATTTGTAGACTCCACTTACAATATTTATATTTATTTTTATTTCTTTATTCTTTTGTGACCTGTTCCATAAACAAGCCATTTGGATTTATATTGAAGGTCGGCCAAAGTGCTAAAAGTGTCTTTTTATATATATATATATATATATATATATATATGTATATATATTTGTGGTTTTTTTATTTGCCTGTTTATTTCTTTATGATTATTTAGGCTGTGACATATATATCACTAAGGCACTATTTTGTAATTAATTTTTTCTCAATTTATATTTATATTTATTTTTATTTCTTTATTCTTTTGTGACCTGTTTCATAAACAAGCCATTTGAATTTATATTGAATGTCGGCTGAAGTGCTAAAAGTGTCAATCTCCCATATAAATGTTTGCCCCTCCCACAATTTTTTCTATGCTTACTATATATATGTATATGTATATATATATATATATATATATATGTATATATATATGAATATGTATGTATGTATGTTTATTTTTGTAACCTATATATTGCCTTGATCTGTCCTTTCCCTCCAGTGTTCCTGAGGATGTCATTAGACGAAAGCGCTTGAGCATCCCTTTGTGTTTCTTTTTTCCTTCGTGGTTTTATTCATCATAAATACTTTTCACGTGTCACTTTCGTGAAATAATTTTTCATATATATATATATATATATATATATATATATATATGTATATATATATTCTTAAATAACTACAGGAAAAATTTTGTATTAAACAATAAAATTTTAACAAACTTCCCCGAAAGTGACTATTTACTTTTGTCAATCCTTTAAATGTTTTCAAAAATCATCTTCGCATCTCAACAAGAAGTAGAAGAGTGTGACGGTATAAATTCGATTCACTTTACACGCACGTGAATCACCCGAGCCATTCCAAAACAGCAAAAAGGTTAGAATGGAACGCAATTGACACAATTTCTCCCCAAAAACACACATCTTCCTCCTTTCTCTTTCATACAACTGTTTTCCTGTTACTGTATACAAATGATTTTATATTTTATTAACTTCGTTGTTTATAGTCTTATTTTTATTTGCGTGTAATTTGCATGGTATCTTCTTTCTTCACAGTCGTGTTTATCCTTTACATCGTCTCTGTTATTGAAATGAGATGAAATGAAATGAATGAATGAAAATGAACAAATGAAAAGGTTTATTATTATTACTATTATTATTATTATTAGGTGCGATGATTCCTCAGCGTCTCTGTAATTGAAATGAAGTGAAATGAAATGAATGACTGGAAATAAAAAATGAAAAGGGTTATTATTATTATTATTATTATTATTTTTAATATTATTATACAGGCATTTGCACAATTTTTGAAAAGAAAAAAGCATTTTTCTGTACCTTAATTTCGGATTCTTCTTTTTTCTATGAGGGTGGGCACTTTTGCAGGCGTTCTGCCTTAGCACATCTTTCCAGCATTATATATATATATATATATATATATATATATACACCTTTCAACCTTTCAAATGTTCCGTGCGACGACTCCTCATTTCACGAAGATCAAGTTTATCGCCCCTCCTCTCGCGTTGGCCTGATGAAGTAGTGAGTTGGCTTCTTCTACTCTCTATCTCACATAGCCAATATACCCGGCTCATCGGAGATTGTTCTGTACCATGCGTCTAATCTTCTTTTCTATTCTATGGAATTTCAGGTCCTCCGTTTTTTCCGTACCGTAATAGGTGAAATTTCTGTGTTAAACTTCATATTGTTGTCTTCCGTCCGATTCTGTTTGTAGAGATCTTCTAGATTTCTTATTTTTCTGGATCTTCGTCTCATCGGCAAAGGATGTTACTGTGCTATCTCTGGCATTATCCTCAGCTATGTCAGGATTATGAAGATTAATAGCGGCTCTAATACTGTTTCATGTGGTACTGAGCTGAGGGGCTCTGATGAAGATATTCCTGCAACAACTTACGCCGCTCAAATTATACGTCCATTTCCCTATCCAAAATGAGGAAAGTTGAAGATCAAGCTGAGAGTAGTTTGCCTGCAAATATTTAATAATAATGCAAAATACTTGAAAGCATCGTGACAGAGCGTGCAAGTGAGCAATTCACTCATACACCTTGAGATGTGATCGTTAAAATTAAATCTACGGAGAGAATGAATCGATAAAGACACACCTTCCTTAGTCGTGAAGTTGACCAATCAGGACTTCAATGTCCAAAGCGTGGGTCCTTTATATCGGTGTTACGATTGGCACAGAAATTTAACATAGCCCCGTCCAGTTACATTGACAACGAATCTGCAAACTTACGAGCCCCCTTTTAGTCTTTTACGGTAGTACTTGCGGATCATGCCAATAAAAGTGAGTATTTTCAGCTGGAACTCACAGCAGTTATTTTCACTAGTGAATAAACAAATGCATTCCCTCCGTCATGAGTCATTCACAAGAACTTTACAGTTTACCGGCTTTATATGAAGATGGAGACTGCCGCGGTGTCTACAATTAATCTTTTTAACGCAGCGACCAGGACGGAATATTTCCAAAGCAAACCGTTGATGATATTTGAAATGACGCTCCTTACCATCCGACGCAAGGGATTGCCGTAGAAATGTAAGCATTTATGTGCCTGTAATTTTATTTTTTGTAGCCATTTATTCGCAAACTTATTTATTTTAGTGTGCTTGTCATTAGGAGAAAGCTCTCGAGCACCAGTCTGTCTTTCGATTATTTCATCATATATATATATATATATGTGTGTGCGCGCGCGCGAATACATATGTAGGGTTGTAGTAATTCAACTCATTATATTTTATTGTAAAATGCTTCATTTAAGTAGCAGGTATCCGCAATTATTAATTATAGATTAGTTTGCAATTAATATTATGCTAAAGTTCTGTTTTGATATTCATCAAAATCGGTGAATTTTTATAACATTCCTTTGCAAGTTTTAAATAATTTTATAAATTCCATAATAAATTAATTTGAAATGTACGGCATTTTCTCTCAAAGGGTCACAACCTTCTCTGAACAGTTCGAAGATATTTGGTACTTCACATTGTAACTCTCTTCCTCTAGGTATACTCTGCATATGTTTTAAGCAATTAGGTTTTTATTAAAAAAAGACTCAGAAAATGTAAGAAGTAATCAAATTAATTATTCTTTCTCCTTTAAGGTCCGATGAGGATTTGACTCGGGTTATACAATCTTTTTGTTTTGAAGAAACGCATGACGTGGACCTGAATACGAAGGTAGAAGTTTTACCGAACAGTCAACCCAGCGATTGCCACATCATTAACGAAATAATGTAAGTTTTTCTTTTGCTTATGTTTCTTGGTTTTTCTTCGGGTGAAAAGAAGACGCAATGTATTTTATCAACTTATTAAATGAAAGAAATCATGTTTTCAGTACAATAACCAATTAGTTTCCATTAAATAAGCAACAGAATACACAAACTAATATTATTGGATGCAATTATTCATTTTATGTATATACGAACAAAACATCATACGATACAACAAGTGCGCACAATCGGTAAACGGCTTTTTATCTGTCTGCATACCATTTCGTCGTTTCATTGAGTGTGACACGGGCCGAATAATTTTTAAAAATTTATAAATTCCTTACCACGTAAAATATGCATGAGAAATGAAAGGCAGTACATCCCGCAAGTATTACTAAAATATCTTTGTAGTCAGTAGGGGTTCCATACAGTTTCGGGGATATGCAACTGCTCGAGAAATTTTACAATAAAAGGGTCACTCCAGGGATGAGTCTCGAGTGAATCAAAATAGTACAGGCGGTCCCTATTTTTAAAATAGACTGCAAACCAATGAATCCCTTCACTACCAATAACATCTGTGTTCACAATAACACTACCTCAATTTCTCGTAGTTAGTAATTTCAATGTTTCATTCTTCGCAAACACACCGATAAATTTGGAACGTGTGATTCGTTCACTATTCATTACTCTCTGAAGTGTATTCGCATCCATTTTAAAAGTCAGTGACAACGCTCCTAAATCTATCTACTTCTATTAGGGCTTGTGACTCGAGGTATACTAGTACACGAATAGGCGCGTCTATCGGCTTGACGAATTCCAATCTGAGATGTTTCCACTCTGTTGTGGACTTAAGTGTGTATTTACACTAGCAGATAAGTCAGTAATGTCAAACGGATAAAGGTCAAATTGATCGATGAAGTCTTTCTGCGTTACCCCAACCCGAGCTCATCACAAGCACCTGCAATATAGGCCAGATTACTATAAGCTCTCGCACAAAGCGGGAACACAGCGCCTGATGAATAATCCAGATCCATAGCCAGCCCAACGCATTCCAATTAATATCCTTTTAGGTAAAACTCCCAGGGCGATGTTTTCTATCTGTTTCGAGGCCAACCCTGCTGGCATCGTGTATAGTTTGATCTGTGCTCTGTTAATTCGGTATTTTACTGTGGCATGTAGTAAGTTTTTCTCAATTTCTATTTGTTTAGGAGAACTTAATTTCACTCGCCATACGCGGAGGTATGTCTACATAATGTGAATCACAACGGGTTTTGCTCCCTCTTCTTGATCAGCTCCAAGATTTAAACAGATCTCAGGATTCGTGCGGGTTAGCTGTATTTTCATATCCACCCCATTCACAAGCAACTCCTTCTGGAATGTGATGTCTGTATGCAGGAGTCCAAAACACTCATATACCTTCATTTTAGAATTTTTAAATTTGTCCTTTACACTACTTTCGTCTTTAGCTTGATAATAGCCCTCGGCACTTAAAAAGGTATCCTTCGCTTCTTTGGAAAAGTTCAGCACATTTTCTAGATAGGCTCGTAGGTGATAATACTCCGTTCCTGGCGATATGTTGACCTGATTTAAATATACATCATACTGGTTGAATATGGAGTGCAGAAAGTTTGTTTCAGGGTATACAGCATATTTGTCATAGTCCATCAGAATGGACTATACGTAGTTTAGGGTACATGTGCACACAGCTTCGGTAAAAAACGTAAGAGCGTGAGCTGGGTATCACGAATTCTATTGGAGCACTCGGGGAACTAATTGTGTTTAAAGGGTTAATCGTAATAAAGTCACTGTGCTCAATAGAAACCTTGAGTTGGAGGCATATTAAAGAGGAACAGCTCCGATTTACAACATTGTAAACTACAAGGATGGATGAAGCGTGCCATGACGAGTCAGAAATAGTACCACCTCTCTCGACAAGTAGTAAACAGTTTATGATTCATGAGATCAATGTCCTTAGCTTATATCAGTCAAAACAATGGTCAACCATTGGTTTCTTTCGCTTAGAACACTTCTTTTTTTATATCCTTTTACGTTTAACGCCACGTGCTGGTAATCCCTTCTTCCGGACAGCCCTCTTCTTCTTCCCACCACCACGCATTTTTCTCTTTGCATCTTTGACGATTTCGTCCCGTTTACGCTTTAAGTATTTTTTTTAGAGCTTGTTTAGGTTTAGCCCCAGCCAATATGTCTTCTGCCGTCTTAGGACCTGATTGTAGCGCTTTCCTCCCGAGGTATCTGGCTCCCATCTTCAGCAAGGGGACAGCTGTACGTAGTATGGTTGAAAAATGGATCCAAGTCCACTACCACGCTGGTATCTCACCCTCGATAGACTGTGAAACGCTTTCTGTCCATTATAACTCAGTGCATCGAAAGTGCAGCTTCACTGTTAAGCTCCCATCACCGAATGGGAAATTTTTTCCCTCAATCGTTCTTGTATATATATGAGATGTTGGTTATTAGATTAGTCGCGACATTCACATAATGGGGCCTGTCATATGTAGTACTCATGCTCTTCCTTCTATGGTTGGGAATGTGTGCAATGTGCAACAGGCGTGCCTGGGTATCGTCAACAAACTGGTGCTCCGCTATATTGCTGTAAATATAGCACATGCCTGGCGGTGTATATCCATCACTCAATTTCTCCAATTTCATCTGATACATTAGGCTGGACAAGTCATGTTGTGCCTCGTGGAAGGTATCTCTTTGGAAGACTGATCGGTATCGCCGCTAGGTTATAATTTTGAACAGTTCTTTGTCTTTAATATTTCTGTCAGCCTGTGATTTTAGAGTCACAGAATATGCAGGGTTTTCTTTGTTTACGATTTCGTGTACTAAATCATCCGTAAGATTTGAGTTTTTTAAACTTGCGTTTAAGTCTCTCACAACATCCTCAACCGCACAATAGCAGCCCGAACCTAGAGTTACTACTCTACTGTAATACCGTGCATCCCCAATCCTGGCAATACGTATGGTTTCATCCAGAGTTACCCCAGCTTTTTCACACTCATTACAGTCTCTAAGAATCGTAGAAACGGTTCTTTATAATTAATATTTAAAAAGAGGGTGTCCAACTGAATTTCGCATATCCCCAACTCATACGAATCACGACCCAATTCAATGGGGCCATGGAGTTCTGTTACAAAGTTCGCTAGGGTGTTGTTAGAATGTACAGACAGGGAAGAAGAAGACGGTAGTGTGACGTAGAAATGGTTAGGCGCCATGTTGCACACTATTTAAGCTTCATTATTGCAGCAGTTTTCTGGGTATCCTAGCAATTTCACCAGGTACATTTTTCTCTTTCCTGAACCTTTGCTTACAAATTTTTTTTTCAATTTTAAATACATTTTTTCCTAAATTAAATGTCACTTTCTGCAGCTCCTCGCGGTAAAAGCCTCCTGCGAGTTCTTTCCCATTCAAATATTTAATATAATACAGCATTATTTCGTCTTTAGGTCTCATAGCCCTAACTTTAAAAATCTCAGTGTCCATCCTTGCTCAAATCCCTTCGCGAATTTATTTCCCGAACGCGAGAGTCTTTCATAATCATTGATTTTGAAACGCGAAGAGTGTGATGGTGTTCCATCTCTTCTCACATCAGACTCTGGGCGTGTACCTCTTTCTAAAATCTCATTAGATGTTGTCCCAATCGTGCGATGGTATGAGCGGTTGTATGATGAGGCCAGTGATTCCAGAATGCATATATATATATATATATCTGTGTGTTTTTATGTGTAAAATAGCGGTGCATGCATTCCTTTATGGTACGTTAAACTCTTTCAGCTAAAGAGGTCTTATGTATACAATTGGTAGTGTAGTAGCTGATATTAAATTCTGTCAACATGTTCTGAAAAGCTCGGCCTATAAATTCTTTCCCCATATCCATGTAAAAATAGCCAGAAACCCTGTTTTCTTTCATCATCAACGTTTTGGTGACTTTAGCAACTGTTTCAGGCGATTTATTTTTCAGAGGAATTAGCCACAGATATCTAAAGAATACATCTATTATGAATAGGATGTAGCGGTAACCATCGTTATACACTGAATATCTTTGCATGTCTGTTAAATCTGCTTGCCAAATAGAGTCACTCGATGCCGCTGTTGTCTTGGCTGTTTTAAAACTTTTTCTCACAGGCTTATGAAGTGCATAAGCCTCCTGCTCCAGCCAAAACCTCTCAACCCTTTTTTTTTCCTACTTTATCATTGTAAACACTTCTGTACAGTCTATCTACGCCACCGTAGGAGGCTGGGATAGAAATGTCATAATAACGTCTTCTTAATATGTTAGCCATTTGCGTATTTTGGAGGCACGTGGTTAGGGTTGACCGTTGTTTAGCCTCTTCTTTCTCCTCTTCAGAGGTGTTACCGCTGGGGGTGATGGTGTTCTCAATTGTGGCACGTGCGATGCATGTTCCAAGTCTTTTAACCTGTTCAGATTTCCTATCATTTTTTGGGGGACATTTATTTGTTGTAGGCTTGCTTTAATATGCTAACATCCTGATCGTGAGGGCCTATCCCACTTTCTCACCAGATCATGGACGATGTCTACGATATTCAATCCCTGTACCTTTCCTCCTTCCACAGTAATCTCACCTGTATCGGTCCAGTGTATGTTGGGATCCTCATTCAATAGATTAGAAAGACTTAAACCTTTATTCCTCAATGTATGTGTGGCCGACCCGTTATTCTTTGGTTGGTCAGATCTATCGTGGGACACAGGTCCTATGTCACCATGCCCATCGTTGTCCGTGCTGTGTTTAATAACCAAAGGGATCTCTGTCGGATTCTCATAATTTTCGTACTCGTGAAGAAATTTCTGCAGAGCTTCTTGGTATAAGATTCTTTTCTCATCAGGTGTTTTTTCACTGTTTAATAGGGGTAACAATTCGCTTACCATTCTTTTAAGCCTGCTTTTACGGGGTTCTAGAACCGTGTCTGGACTCATTGAACTTTGCAGTGAAGCATACACCTTGTGTGGAATCACTACCACTTTCTTCATTATATTAATGTATTCAGTAAATGTCCCAAAACTGAAAATAAGATGGGGAGGAATGATCCTCCTCTTTGTACAATAATTCTTTTTTTCTTCCCCAAAGTTTGACTTTTACGAGCGAGTGTACGTATTATTTTCTTGTAACGGCGTAGGCGAGCATTCTGAGGGGGCTTCATTGATATATTGCAATTTATAACGTGAAGACAGATTTCACAGATGCATTTTAAAAAGTCGGAGTCGATATTTTTAGCAAACATCGGTTGCATTGCCCTGGGCAGTTGATGATAGATTTTTATTAATTCATGGTATTTCTTTAGCTTCTTTGTCATTCTGGAAGATACACCGTTTCAGGCTCGTTGGAAATATATTCGTTCTTAGAAGCACCCTAAACGTGTTTCGCGGATGAAGGTCGCAAAGCAAATATCCGTAAGCGGCTTGTAGCTTCTTTATAAACTTCCAAAAACTCCTTACGCTGATTGGGAACATTTGATTGGCTAATACCCCAATTTGTGATACATCTCTACGTTGCGCGAATAAGACTAGATATTGTGTATTTAACGACACATCGCGCATGTATCTATTTTTAAAAATAGATTCTGATTGATGAAGAACACGCTTATGTTAAGATGGTGGGAGAATACTGTAAATGTCTCGGCAAACGTTTTATCCATCTCCAACATGAGATCGTCAATTACAATGACTCTATGTTCATTTCCCTTTAACGAATTAACGTCATATACACCTTTGTGGAAAAATATCATCTTGGTACTTGTTGAATAGCACCTATAACTTTATGCACAAATTTTGAGAACATCTCTCCCTTTTCTTTAATGATTTTAAGCATAAACACCATATAATACATGTGGATGGGCTCGTGAACCTGAATTTTTTACAGAATCCATCTCTAACACGTCACACTCCTAAGTGGGTCATTTACAAAATATAATAAAAATTTAAGTGGTGATCTTATATTCTTCTGTCTTGTTTTTCCTGTTCTTCCACAGAACCGTGAATGACGTTGAGGTACAGCATCATGTCCCCATCATCGATATTACAGATGACCGTGGTGATGGTGTAGTTGTTGTCACAGAATCCACCCCCGCTAACGCGCCCACACCAGCGATACCTGTAGCACCGGACAATTCAAAGCGGAGGCATAATGAAGAGCCCTCCAAGTCACGTATAAATCGTTCCAGGATTGCGCAGGTTGTTAGACACCCAGTAATAGAGCCCCAGCCCTCTTCGTCCTGTGACACAACCCCCACAATAGTACCGTCTTCAAATAAAAATATACCCCATTATTCCTGTTCAATTCCGGGTCCATCCTCCACAGCAGCAGCAATTTCTCGTGCTGTAGAGGATGGCATAACATTCGAGCTGGTACGCACCGCCACCCCCACCCCAGCCTTAAGACTAGAAATCAGTATATAGTCATGGTTGATCCTAGATCCATGTATAGCAATGTGTTGAACACGGACTACGGTGCGTTGTTGAAAGTATTGTGGATTTTGCTCTTCAGATCCGCGACGAACGTGAAGTCAGAACGCGGCTGTCCTTCGGGTTCGGGTCAGATAACGGGATGTACATGATTTTTGGGTAGTAATACATTCAGGCGCTTGGCAGTTGTAGATATAGAGTATATATTAGACCGTATAATGCGGCCTCTCAAAGTAGTACAACCTTCAATATGGACAACTTCACGGTAAATATTGACCGTGCATTCCGTGTTGCGGATCATAGTGCCACACCTTATACTCTTAACTTCAATTCTCCGGTTATTTACAGGCGGCATATAAACGCCGATCGTGGTTGCGGCTTTATAGCAGTAGTCTTAGCTCATATGTTCACTGTGCTAAATACACGGGCCCAAAAAATTTGGTTGCCTCCGGTAGTGGAGCGTGCCCTTAAACTAGCTGTAGACTGCGAACGTGAGTTTGAGTGTAATATGGGTCCTGAAGATCTGAGAAGGGTAGAACAGGAAATGAATGTTCGTATAGTTGTATTTGGAATAGATGATCGTCGTGGGACTGTTTGTTTTTAAAAGCTGTGTGAGAGATCGTACAAGACCCCTACTTATTTTAGGGCTGTCAGGGACAACGTATCTCCCCATCCGTAATACAAGGACTCTCTACGCGTGTTATGATAAAAGTCGAAAATATGGACGGCATCATGATTTGTGTAAGGGATGTCTCGAGTTTGCGGAAGATATAGTGAAACATTGTAAGGATTGCCACATGGTATGTGCGCAGTGTAAAAGTTCCAAATGTGAAAGCCGTGTGGTTGAAGTTGAGGAGAGGGACTGTGATATATGCAGACGCACATATTTTAGTAATGACTGTTTTGAGCTCAATAAGTTAATTGGTCCGTGCAGGAAAATGAAAATCTGTGAATGTGGTATGTTTCATATGATGGATAATTGGGGGAATTTCAAGCATAAATGTGATGAAATTCACTGTTCTACATGCATGAGAAATATAAGGCGGTTGAAGTAAACCATGTATGTTATATGAAAGACGCTAAGCCTAAAAATAGACCTTGTATAACTGTGTACTACGATATAGAAACATATACGAATGCTGGAACCAAAGAGTTTATCCCACATCTACTTGTAAGCAGACTATCTGTGATGAGTGCATGGAGGTCGAGTGTGATGAGTGTCACAAATGTGGTAAACGGACAAGCGTTTTTAAAACGACAGTCACGTGAAACTCTTTGTATCCTTTCTATCCTAAGTTCAAAAAAATCACTGTGTATATTCTTGCCCATAATGGGCAAAATTTGACACACAGTTCCTTTATAAAGAGCTGCTTGAGCACGAGTCATGTGAGATATTTACAGGTGATTCCTTGAAAAGAGGCAATAAACTTATACAGATGTAACTAAGAGGTAATGTATAGTTTAAAGACACTTTATTATTCACACCTTGTAAATTAGCAAAGCTACTCAAGGTAATGGGTGTAGACGCCGTCGTTAGTGAGGAATGTGTAACATTCCTCACTAGCGAAACTTTAAATTAAGTAGGACTACCTCCACCCAAACATTACTTTAACTATGAAGGTATGAGTACAGGTGAACGTGAAGATTTTGATCGCTACTACAACAGTTTTAATGAATCTAATCCTTACAATATAGCAGATGAATGTGAGCGTTATTGCGTGAATGATGTGCGGGTGCTTAGAGTATGTTTCCAGACCTTTAGAAAGATGTACACAGATCGTTTCAAATGCGATCCGTTGCAAGTCGCAACCACGATTGCCTCATTATGTTTTACGATGTTCAAGAACAATTTCATACCTAAAGATACCTTAGCCGTCTTTCACAGAAACAATCCCCGCAGTTATGGGCACAAGGCTATTTACTGGCTGATACACATACAGCAGCGGACAGGTGTATACATAAAGCATGCCCGCAACACGGGGTAAGTATCCATTAAGGTCAATGGTCGTGTTTTTGGGGTTGATGGTCTAAGCGAAGACTGTGCAACTGGTGAGAAGACTGCTGACAGTCTTGCGTGGACCCGCACCTGCGATCAGATTATAGGCGCCCAGTTCACTCACAAGGTCTTGTGGGAGCATGAGTATTATGCACGGATGAAAACAGATGGAGAGTACCGTGAAGAAATAAACATAATCAAGCGTTCAACGTTGCTAGATCCTCTCAAATGCTGTGATAGCTTGTTCGGAAGGCCTACTAATCCCTTGAAGCTATACTTTCCGCTTACGGAGGGAATGAAACTCCATTCTATGACTTCTGTTCTTTATATCCCTACGTGATGAAGAAGAATTCGTATCCCGTAAGTGCACCTGAAAAACTGGTGGGACCTGACCTGCCCACCATCGGGGTGTTCTCAACAAATTTGAACGGGTACTATTTCGGCCTTTCTTTCGAAGATGTGCTCCCCCCTTGCGATTTATGGACGCCGATCTTACCTGTCGTTATAGACCACAAGCTCATGTTAACCCTGTGCCTGAGATGCGCAGAGGAGAACAATGGGGAATGTAATCACACAAACAACCAGCGTAAGATCAAAGGTGTATATACAAGTCCTGAGCTGGACCTAGCCGTTCGCCATGGTTACAGAATATTGAAGATATATGAGGTGTTGAGGTTTCAGAAGCTACCCAACCTTTTCACGCCATATATAAACACTTTTTTGAAGGATAAGGTAGAGGCATCAGGGTATCCGCGAGGAGTTGATACCGAAGATGAAAAATCGGCTTATATTGAGCGTTACTGTGACCATGAAGGGATACAGCTTGACCGTTCACAAATTGTAAAGAACTTAGGCAAGCGCTTTTGTGCAAAGTTGTGTCTAAACAGTCTTTGCGATTATTCCAACGCTCCCGATAAAGATGTCATAGAGATCGTGAATGTGGGTAATAATTACATAATAAAGTACATTACCGAACTGGCCACAGATACCTCACGGGTTACAAACATACCTGTAGCCAGCTTCACAACGGCCTACGCACGCATCAAACTTCGGGATCTATTGCATTCTCTTGGACGGAGGGTTTTGTACGCCGATACAGACAGTGTGATATTCACTGCAAGGGAGGGTGAATACATGCCGCCTATTGGTGAATTCCTCGGGGAAATGACTGATGAGATCTAGGATGAGTATGGAGACATCGCATACACCGGCTCTTTTTCTCAACAGGACCAAAAATTTAAGGGGTAAGGGTGAGGGTGGGGGAGGATATGAAATATATCGTGAAGGCTAAAGGTATCACGCTCAACCAGGCGAATCGGCGGGTCGTTAACTTTGAATCGTTGAAGGATCTAGTGTGCTTGGAAGATGCGGGCCTCCAGCCACCCCAACTAACTGTAGGGACCCACAATTTTCGGGCGCAGAAATTAGGGGGCGTGAAGAAACTTAGGGGTAAGAAGATGTGCCGTAATACCTCTAGGAAACGTTACCAAGTGCCTGGTACCTATGATACCGTACCCTTTGGATACCACAATCTTTGATTGTTATATATGTCTATTGTTAACGATATGTTTATGTATTACACGTATTTGTAAATATATACCTTGAATAATTCGTTTATTAAATAAATCGTGTTTCAATTAGCGTTTCACTTTCTCCTCTGTGTGTGTCTCTATGTGTGTGTGTGTGTGCGCGCGTATGTATAGGAGAAAGTTCTAAGCTCCGCCCCCTGTATGATCGATCAATGGTCACGTGACTCCTGCTACTACCTGGGCATATCTCTACCCTGCGTGATCAGTTGACCGCTGCAAGCCCGTGATCTCAGACGTGTATTTGACGAAATCCCACGTAGAAGGAAAATAGTAATGGGTACCTTTAACACTGCGTGTTCAACGTTTATGAAGTGGTATTCAGGAAAGTGTAAAGATAAGGTTACTGAATGGCTTCCTATTTTACCCTCCTTTGATATTTTTAAGGCTACATTGAACCGTGCGAAGCTTGAGAAACAAGAGGTACAAATACTCTATGGTTATTCTGGCGAGAGCATTGCGGGATTTCGTGGTACAAGCGATGTAATGAAGTATGTTGTCGGACTAAACTTTATAAAAGGCTACATATACCGTGAAGTGGAAGAAACAACACGTGCAGAAGAGAAGCAACGGTTATGGTTAGTGAGTCTTGTTGATGAGTGTTGTGACAAGCGATATTATGTCATGTTGTATCATACCGAGAACGCATCCCTTGCGACTGAGAATGTAAATCTTGTCATAATGGAGAATCTGAAGTATTTTTACCACTACATTAATATATATCATGACGAGGTTTGTAGTGAGGTTATGGATAAAGGCTTACGTGAGTTTTAAATAGAATTTAGAGACGAGTATCGTCTGCTAAGAAAAAAAAAAATATGGGCATACGTTTCTCAAATAATGCGCCGGAGTGTGATTAAAATGTGTTTAGTTCGTGGAAATGAACGAAAATGTCTGGTGCTTATTCTGGGGTGTGGGAGTGATAAAACATTAAAACCGGTACTGCTTCATGTATCGGAAAATTTCTCAAATAGCTACCCATCATAATGAGGTACAAGTATTCACGTTGGAACAACACCGTACATGACTCAACAGCTTATGGTGTGACTCACTCCTCCCGTCAAGCCGATCCGCCCACCTGTGGCTCATCGTCATATCAGAGCTTCATCTGACTGGACGTGCACTCCTTGAATACGATGGAACGTCCTTTGAGCAGCATTCTCAATGCCGTGTACGATGTGACCGTTACGAAGTCATTGCGCGTGTTCAGGCGTAAAACCGGTGCCATTAACTATGTACTGGAAACGACTTGTAGACAAACAAACTCTGGTAAACGGAATGTTGTTTATTTAAGTATTGAGGAGATGAGTAGTCTTCGTGATAGTTGAGAAGTGGATTGAGGCTCGTTATAAAATATCTACAGGTGTAGGTACAAGAAGAAAGTAGATTTGTGATACCCCCTCATATGCCATTGTTTGTACGT
>JAJOZX010004071.1:0-75000 GCA_023014485.1 Bathynomus jamesi
AATTCCAAGATTTATTTGTGGATATAAATTGGGTAGTTTGTTTATTTCGTGACTTTGTTTGTGGAATATTTGTTCGTTTGACGAAATTTCATGCATTTTTTTTTTAGGGGTTGAGATCCAGGATAGTGAGTTACGGAACTGCTAAAGAAGTTTTGAATTGTTTCATGCAAAACAGAATGTTGGAAAATAATTCTTCCGAAGGAATGTAAAAATGCTATATTTCTTTGTGTTACAGGGTATGTAAAGAGGATATGTGAACAAGGTATGCTCTGAGACTAAACAGTTTTGTTATATTATCATAGTTCCGTATAATTCGTGGTGAGAGAGTAGAGTATCACTGTGGAAATGTCTTTCAAATCTCTTCAGTTTATTTTCATTTCTGTTTACGAATGTATCTGAAAAAGGTTCTGCGCTCTTATTTTCACGCCCTGTGGTATACTGTAGGTGTTGGTTTTGTCACTTCTACATAAAAATAACACCATTACCTATGTTGTTAAAATCGGATCACCTGAAGATCAGGGCCCTTAGCCTTCTTTAGTTAGCCTTATAAGGCTAACTAACAAAAATATCACGACCTAACCTAATCAATCGTTAGGTCAACTGTACGCCCTTGACGATTGGTTAGGTTAGGTCGTGATATTTTCGTTAGTTAACCTTATAAAGCTAACTAAAGATGGGGGCCCCTGATCTTCAGGTGATCCTTAAACTGAATAAAGGAAGGCATTATCCACATATATTCGACGTATAAAGAATTGAGGTTTAACGATCCTGGGGTAATTTTGTCATTTTATAACCAAACTGTGTCGTGTTAAACTTTAAAAAAAGTCTGATAAAATATCGAGAAACGGACGGTATCGACAGTATATATAGTTTAATACGAACTAGGTATCTTTACCCGTATGCAGTACTGAGGGAGTTGCTGAAATATTCTTTAATTAGACTGCGAACAGTCGTCATACCATCGTCAGGAGAAACTTATTTTAAATAAATATTCACTGCTTCACATTTATATATAATGGTTCAGTGTCCAAACCGGTAATGAAATGGTCGATGCAGTTGGATATATTGGAGAGAATTTTTGTCAAAAATTAGTATTAGAAATGTAGCAAGGTTATAATTACGTGTGATTACTGCTGTAATTATTATTGGTTCACTGAACAATATTGATTTGTGTACATCGGGTACCCCATAAATGATACTCTGGGTGGAGCAGAATATGGAGACAGATTATTGCACTTTCATATCCTTATTTATATATATATACAGTGGTGGGCACACGCAACGATTTTTGTAGCGCCGCAGCCGCAACCGCAACTCTGCTGAAATAGTTGCGCCGCACGCGCAAGCGCAACCCTTTTCAAAAAGTTGCGCCGCAAGCGCAAGCGCAACCAAAAATGTTGCGCCGCAAGTTGCGCCGCAAAAAGTTGCGGCGCAACTGCCCACCTTTGCATTTAACGTATATCTGCAGTGGTGGGCACGCACAACGATTTTTGTAGCGCCGCAGCCGCAACCGCAACTCTGCTGAAATAGTTGCGCCGCACGCGCAAGCGCAACCCTTTTCAAAAAGTTTCGCCGCAAGCGCAAGCGCAACCAAAAATGTTGCGCCGCAAGTTGCGCCGCAAGCGCAAGCGCAACCAAAAATGTTGCGCCGCAACTTGCGGCGCAACTGCCCACCTTTGTGTATATATATATATATATATATATATATATATATATATATATATATAATATATGTGTGTGTGTGTGTGTGTGTGTGTGTGTGATTTTTTTCAATGGTCTTTGGCTTGGACAGCTGAATTTTAATTAAGTTTTAATATTATATGTAGGCTATGTAGGCTATATACAGGGCGTCCCAAAAAAATGTATACACACTTTAACAGCTGATAGCTCAATTGATGTTTCTTTCTTTCCAAGTTAAGCCCATTAGAATTAATAATGGCAGTCAGACTAAGCTTTGAACAAAGGAAATTCAGTCTAAATGCTACTGGAAGTGTGAAAACGCAGTTGAAGTGCAAAGACAGTTTAGGAGGGAGTTTCAAACAGATCCACCAACGCGACTTACCATCACTCGAATTAGAGATAAGTTTTAAGCCGATGGAACTGTTCAGAATGTCCACAAGAAGCGTTCCGGAAGACCACGGACATCGACAAGCCCCACAAAGCAAGAAAGAGTACTGGAAACGTATCACCAAAGTCCAAGAAACTGTGCGGCAAGCGAGTCGTGAGGTAGGAATTTCAGAATCGTCTGTCCAACGCATTTTGAAGCGCTGTCAATGGAAAAGTTACATTCCAAGATTAGTCCATGCTATTAATGAAGATGATGATCCGGACCGAAGAGTGGAGTATTGCGAGTGGTACTTGGCACGATGTGGATGTGGATTGACGAAGGGGTTTCGTAGAATACCCTCCGCGTTCACCAGACCTCACACCACTAGACTTTTTTTTTGGGGATACTTAAAAGACAAAGTCTACGCTATAAAACCTGCAACAGTCGCTGAATTGAGAGCAGCCATTGAACGAGAATGCACACAAATACCAAACGAAATGTTTCGTGATGTTTGCGATTCCATTGCTTCGCGTTATCAGCAGTGCCTGGACCAGAACGGACGTCAGTTTGAAAACAGGCGTTGACAAAACAATTAAATAATGTCTGTAGATTCTATTACATTTTGAAATGAAATGTATTTTAATAAACACTGCCTTTATAATTATTTAAAGTGTGTATACATTTTTTTGGGACGCCCTGTATATATATAACGTTGGATACCCTTGGTTTGGCTTTCGCCTGAATTGTTTGTTCTGACGAAGGTCAAGCTTGTCACCCCACCTTAGACCTACAGTTTAACGTGGAATCCGAACCACGCCACACAAGCAGCCCAGCGTCTTAACCACGAGGCTATCCAGGTTCCCATTTATCTACCAACCAATTTTTTTTATTGTGTGGAAGGATGAACAGCTGGGTTTCGCTGGGTTTCACCGGGTCTCGATCCTGGGTCCGATGGATTCGTAGTCAGCGATGCTAACTACTACACCACCGAGGCGCTTTATATGTACAGTATACTCGTATATTAAAACTAAATTAAAATTCCTCTGTCTAAGCCAAAGACCTTTGAAAAAAACACACACACACACACACACACACACACACACACACACACACATATATATATAATATATATATATATATATATATAATATATATATGTGTGTGTGTGTGTGTTGTGTGTGTGTGTGTGTGTGTGTGTACACCCCAAACCTAACTCGAATGGCTTGTGTTGATTAAATGTCAAAAGCATGTGACCTGTCATGACCCTGTAATCGTAATGCATCAAAATGAAGACACTTCAATTAATTATTCTTCTTCGCAAAAGATTTCTTTTAAATCTTTCATTTTTAACTTAGTTCTTGATAGTCTCATTAATTATTATACAACGTCCTCTCTCTCTCTCTCTTTCTCTCTCTCTCTCTCTCTCTCTCTCTCTCTCTATATATATATTAATATATATATATATATATATATATATATATATAAAATGTGCCCCCAGAGCATGTTTTTCATCAGACCAACAAAACCATAATTCAAAGAATAACTAAATAAAACAGAAATTATACCTTACCTTATGTTGTTTCGTGTGTTGGTCTCTCTTCACACGGAGGTCAAGCTGGTGGCCCCGCCTCTAGGTCTGGTCTTTAAAATGAGAGGTAGTTTATTTAAATCGGATGAGTAGTCATTTTACAAATTCAACTTGAACAATAGTTGTTCACGCAGTACCTCCTCTTCTGAATATTGGGTGACGATTGATTTGTACTTTTTTTTTTTATTTGTCGTTCATGCAACCTCAATCTTGTTCTCCAATATTCGTTCTAGTCTTCGAATAATGTAAAATTAATGTTTACAAATATAAACACAGAAACAAAAACAATCTTTGCTGAGAAAGAACACACTGCATAAGGTATACATCACTTTACATAAGGTTCACACAATGTTGGTATTAACGTTTAAGGTTTGTATTTTTAGTGGGATGTACTCTAATTACAACATTGAATGAAAGCATGAATAATAGTTTTTCAGGCAAAAATAGTTGAGATTCATTTCTATTTTTACAAACGAAAATAAGAAATATAAATAGAATAAATAAAATAAAGGGTACTTTTCCGTTATTTGCCCCCTGCATTATTGAATGCGCGGTTAGGTCAACTGTACGCCCTTGACGACTGGTTAGGTTAATCGGTGATATTTTTGTTAGTTTTAACGAAAATATCACGACTTAACCTAACCAATCGTCAAGGGCTTACAGTTGACCTAACCGCGCATTCAATAATACAGGGGGGCCGATAACGGAAAAGTACCAAATAAAGTTGCATTTAGTTAATTCTGTCATTACAAATGAAAATTGAGATAATCTTCGAAATAACAGAATAAAGAAGTGGTAAACAATACGAAATATAATAATAAAAATAATAGAGAAGAAGAAATGATAGATCACCTGAAGATTAGGGCCCCCAGCCTTCGTTAGTTAGCTTTATAAGTAGGCTGACCAGTGACCATACGTACCGTTTTGAACGGGACAGTACCATTTTTTTTATATTTCCTGGCCGTCCCGTCGTTTTAATAAAAATGTCAATTTTGTCCCGGTTTATGTACTTACTTTTTCATGAATACAGAATATTACATAACCCCCGTCCCTTTTTTGCCATCCCAATGTCCCGTTTTTGTCTCAAGGAAATATGGTCAGCCTATTTATAAGGCTAACTAACGAAAATATCACGACTTAACCTAACCAATCGTTGAGGGCGTACAGTTGACCTAACGATTGGTTAGGTTAAGTCGTGATATTTTCGTTAGTTAGCCTTATAAGGTTAACTAAAGAAGGCTGGGGGCCCTGATCTTCAGGTGATCCGAAATGGTAAACAATCCGGTAAACACCAATAATTAATATTACTATTGGTAAATACCAATAATAATTGATTTCTATTATTACAAATGAGAACTGGTGATACTCTTAAAGTTATAAAAATACAGATAAATGAGACTCATTAGGTCTGTTTAGATGGTGTAATATAATAGAAACTTTCAACATATAATTTATATAACTTGTGATTGCACCCGATTTAAGATTGTGAATTTTGCCTATATATAACACAAGGTAACAAAATTTGAAAAATTTTCTGTTTATTGTGATTTTTCTGTCGTTTCTTAATGATTTCGGGGCGCTGATTCCAAAAATGATATTGGTTTTGCTCTATCATCAACCGTTTCAAAAATATAGGTTATCACACTTTTCATATGGCAAAGTATATAAAGAAGGCTAACATAAATATTTTCTGAAAATAAAAACACTATTGGAAATTAATGTTTATTGAGCCAAAATTGTTTGACAAACCCAAAATGGTGCAAAGGATATAATATATATCATGAGAATAAGAGAATAACAAGCCTCGTTATGCAGTGTGCGTTCCTTAAAAATGCGCTGAAGAACGCGACTTCCACGTATGAACATTCTTATCCTTTCTGATCAGCGACCATACGTAGTCTCCCATCATGGAAGCATCCCAATGGCCCTGGTACCTTTTCTCCATCGTTTGAATATCTTGAGAGTTCAGGGAACATGACCCGGATCTGTTGGAAAACTTCCCCTCCAAAATCTAACGCAGTTACGAACTGCTTAATTAGTAGACCCAACTTAATATGGAGAGGTGGTAGCAGAACTATGTCAGGCTTCACAAGAGGTTCCCTGAGTACATTGTACTTTCCTGGTTGCAGTCCTTCACGTGGAGGCCACTGAACTGTTTTGTAGTGCTCAGTTGAAGCCCTGCTATCCCACAGGCAAAGAAAACATGAATATTTAGTAAACCCTCCTTGTAAACCTAACAGGAAACCAATCATTTTGAAATCACCACACACGTCCCAGTTATATTGTTCATACCTGATTTGAGTGAGCAGTTGTTTGACATTTTCACATCCTCTTTCATTTGAACAGAATGTGCAACTGGTATAGATGGATATTTGTTCCCATTGTGGAGTAGAACAGCTTTTAAACTCCGAGTTGAACTGTCAATAAACAGGAGCCACTCTGAGGGTATATGTGTTAACCCAATAGCTGTGAATAGACTATTAACCTCGCTGCAATAACAGAGAGAGCCATTGACATCGTAGAACCTTGCAAACTCTTCATGCCGCTTTCGTATACAGTGCTCTTGCAGTCTTCTCCAAACAAATTCCACTCTTTGAGTCTGGAGGTCAGAAGCTCAGACCCTGATTTCGTCAGACCCAAATCTCTAATTAAGTCGTCCAATTCCCTCCGATTTGGAAAGTGAGGGTTTGTACTGAAAGTTACTGTATATTCTTCATCATGACTGTCCTCACCAGCCGACATCTCAGATGAGCTAGCTGCATCCTCATTTTCAACCTGCAAAGCAAAGAAACAAAATATAGGCATAGCTATATATGTAGAAGAGCATCAGCACTAAGAAAAATCGACACATAATGACCAACAGTCTGTAAATACAGAAGGTAAAGTAATGGATAGATACCTGTTCTGGTGGACGTGGTATTGGGAGACCTTCGCCATGTGGCACCAGAACTTGGTGCCTTTCACAATCTTGTGCGATACTTGCTTGGGGCCTATGTAATACCCACAAACGTAGCAGAATATATCCGGCGAGTGTTTACAAGCTCTAGTTGCCATTCTCTTTACCAAACTGTACTACATTAATCATAACCTGCAGATATAGAGAGAAGAGTTATTAAATCTGCAACAGATTACAGATTCCAGAAAAAAGATGTATTCACAACACTGAAATAATGTTCGCAATAAAAAAGGATCGATAACACTCAAATTGTCAGCACAGAGAAGCACAGAAACACAGTACCTCAGTGCTGGTAACCATCAGACAAACAACCTGCTTTCTTTGTGTGCTCACACTTACTGACTTCTCAGACTCTGTGCTCTTCTTTATATAGCACAGTGGAAGTTTCGGGCAATTTCTAGAGCAAGAAACTGTCAACGAACATCCGGATTATTCTGATATTGCTGCGCCCATAATAACATTATACTGGTAAAACATGAAAAATGGATTATCTCTGAAACCACTGATGATACACACAAACCAAGGCCAGATTTGGACTCAGCGCCCACAAATGCATATAAAAACATAAAAAATTCTATATAAACAGAATCAGTGTTACATAGTGTAATAGGTAATTTGAGGGGTCGCGCGTCTTAAGATACCTAAGCGCCACCACAGGCGAAAACGTGTTTTTGATGGATATCACTATTTTCACCCTTCCTCTATCGCGTGGTTTGGGTTATAATGACCTTACGACACTAGAAGTATGGTTAAAAACCTTATGAAGCGAACTACTTTTTTCACCTCTATCGCCAGCCAAAAGTTCACCCAAAGTTCGGCATAATAAGAAAATAAAAAAATAAAAAAAAATATATAAAATATAAAATATGAAAATCTATTACAAAAACTCATCAACATCTTCATTAGCATACTTAGAAATCTAATTTAGCCAAAAATGAACGTTCTAGCTCAATTAATAACAGAGATGCTATTGCGAGAATATTGCTGAACTTTGGAGGCGATTTCTGACGAATTTTAATTTTGGCGCTTAGGTACCGTAAGACGCGGGACCCCTCATTTTCTTTGTTAAGTAATATTTACAAGTTGCAATATATATATACACAACTATACATATATACACACATACATTAATGGGAGTTAACAAAATGTTTCTTTAGTGATTTGCGAAACGAAATTAGTGATGGTGCTTGTCTGACATTTACAGAGAGCATTTCCTGCAATTTACCGTGACCCGACAATTCAGCGCAGGACAATTCAGCGCCGACAATTCAGCGCAAGACAATTCAGCGCAGACAATTCAGCGCAAGACAATTCAGCGCAAGACAATTCAGCGCAAAGACAATTCAGCGCAAGACAATTCAGCGCAAGACAATTCAGCGCGAAAATACCAACAAAGAAGAAGAAAGAACAAATCCAGAGGGAAGAGAGGCTTGCAACTGTTAGGTTAGGTTAGGTTAGGTTAGGTTAGGTTTCTAGTTTTTGAAATAAAATCTTAATTTTAACAATTCTAACAAATTTTGTTTTTTTAAATAAAATTTTAATAATTATACTCCTTTGAATTTTATCTCCGATTTGTCACTCCTTCGTTATGTCACTCCTTCGTTACGGTATTTATGTCACTCCTTTGTTATGTCACTCCTTTGAAATGTCACTCCTTCGATACAGACCCAATTTAGCATATATATAAATAAACAAATTTTTCTTTTTTATTTATTGCGATTTATTTTTATTATTTTTAACTAAACTTTTAACTGTACTGACTTGCGCTGAATTGTCGGCGCTGAATTGTCTTGCGCTGAATTGTCTTTGCGCTGAATTGTCGGCGCTGAATTGTCCTGCGCTGAATTGTCGGTGCTCCGCAATTTACATTGAATAATTTGGTTTATGTATGAAATCAGTGGGAAGCCTTGTATTATGATTATGGTTGGTCTGATGTGGGGTAATCACGTTGTGAATGAGCGAAGTATAGTTTCTATTATTAGCAACTTTGTACATATTGATACCGACAGTTAGTTTATACAAATCATTTAGTTTTAGAATATAAATCTCTGAATATTGGAGGGGTATGAAATTGTCTGTTATCATTGTTTGAGAGAGTTCGTAAACATTTTTGTGGATTACTTCCAGCGGATATCGTATATAAATCTTTGTACTACCCATGCTGTAATTCCATATTGTAAATGTGGATGAATAAATGAGGAGACCATTTTGGGGGATTGTGTTTTTGAGTTTAAATGTTATGCAGAGAAACCTACAGAGTGGCCACAAAGTCCCTTTATAGTAAAATTACAGCACATCTGTATGTTGCCCTTGTTTATCATGCAAAGGAACTTTGTGGCTGCCTGTAGATTTTTTCGATTTGATATGTTGTGTGTGGCTTTTGAAATTTAATTTATCATCTAGCTTGATGCCAAGTACTTTAACTTCATTTACTTTTGCAAGAGGAGTGTTTCCAATTACACTGGTCGACAAAGATTTTTCATCAGAGTAAAATTTGTGGTGGCTGGATAGCATTTTTCACGCTGATTCCAAAACTGCATTCGGATTTTTTCTAGCACGTATAGTTTTCAAGATGAAGGCATATATATAACTACACAGATTTAACCATTTTAAATAGGCAAAATACTAATATTTCAACATTTTATTGTGTTTATTTTATTGTGTTTTTTTAGTTTATTCATCTTATTTATTTCAATTATCTTAATTATACATCTTATGTATTTCAGGTGTGAGCTTTTACATCTAGCAGCATTGTGATTCAGGCAACAACGCCGTGCTTTGTGTGTCAAAAGATCAGTCCAGTCCAAGAACTTGTTGTGTCAAGTTGGTGTACATTTTTTTTGAATTTATAGTTTGCTCAGGTCAGTCAACATGCCTCGACAATGTAAGAATGACCCCGACAAGTTCTGTTTCGTATGCGGCCAGTTGACAACTAAAACACAGCGACGAAGTATTACAACCGACATTAAGAAAATATACAAGCTATACTTTGGTTGCCATCTAGGTGACCAAGATAAACCATGGGCGCCACATCAAATCTGTTCTGGCTGTTCAAATGGATTACGTGATTGGCTTAACAAAAAGAAAGCTTCAATGCCATTTGCCATACCCATGATATGGAGGGAGCCGAGAGATCATCATGAAGACTGTTATTTTTGTAGTGTGAACTTAATGGGGTTTTCTGCCAAGAACAAACACCAGATTGTATATCCAAACTTGGATTCAGCACGTAGACCAGTAAAACATGATGAAACATTGCCCATTCCAATTCCCCCAAGTGATAGGCTAGATTCTATCTACAGATCTACAGATCTACAGAAGCTAAGGCTAACAAAGACCCTAAGATCCACTCTAAGGCTAGCCCGAGAGAAAGGAGAGAGTAGGGGGTTAAGAGAAGAGAGGAGAATAAGGGGTTAAGTAAGGAGCAACCCTATCATTCGTGGGTTAACATTCATTCAGAAAAAGAGGGAAAAAGTCTCACCATCATCATCCGCCGGCCACTGCCGACAAGTCAGAAAAATAGTCGGAGAATATAGGAGAGGGGTGAAAGATGAAAAGAAGTAAAATAAGAACGCTTACAAACCATGCAAACACAGTCTTAACTCACTGTCATACCATGCAAACTACAAACATGCAAGAAAAGAGTTAGAGACATGCAACGTAAGGAGGATAAGAAAAAAAAAAAAAAGTAGGTAAAGTTAAACAAAAAGTGGGTTAGTTTACGCTATGAGCTACATCTACATTCGTGTTAGTCTAATTTTTTTTTTTAATTTTTTTTATTGCTGGCATCACACGCTGGCATGTCACAAGCTGGCATTCATCGTCAACAGACTCATCCTCGAGCACCACCACCAGAGCTCCTGTTGTTAACTTTCTTTTTTAATTTTAAACAACGTTAATATTTTTAAAATGTCTGTCAAGACGGTTCTTAAACACATTAACGCTGGTAGAATGAACGACTGACGCGGGAAGATTATTCCATTTATCAATTACTTTAAACGTAAAGAAGTTTTTAGCGATATTAGTAATGAAACGTCTGCCACGCAACTTGAATCCGTTATTGCGAGTATTACTATTATCGAAAGTGAACAATTTGTCAAAATTTACGTTATCGATGTTATTAACGATTTTGAAAACTTCAATAAGCTCCCCCCTTAATCTCCTAGTTTCGAGTGAATACAAGTCTAACACTTTAATCCTATCTTCATAAGGCTTATTGCGCAATGCCGGAATAAGTTTCGTGGCACGTCGCTGAACCCTTTCTAACCTATCAATATCCTCACGCAAGTACGGGCACCAAAACTGAACGGCATATTCCAAATGAGGCCTGACTAGGGACTTGTAAAGGGGCAATATAATATCCTTCGATTTAAATTCGAAATTACGCGCTATGAAGCCTAACATCCTATTAGCTTTTGCGCAAGACTCCAGGCACTGGTTCCTAACCTTTAAATCTTTAGTTACGCGTACGCCTAAATCTACTTCCTCGTCAACGCTCGCTAAATCCCTATCATCCATCGTGTACACGTAATTATTGTTGCGAGAACCTATATGCAAAACTTTACATTTATCTACGTTAAATTGCATCTGCCACTTATCCGTCCACTCCATAATCCTATCTACATCGTCTTGGATCCTATTTCTATCGTCCTCGTTAACAACCTTACCGCCTATTTTAGTATCGTCCGCGAATTTTGACACGTTACTAATCAATCCTACATCTATGTCGTTAATGTAAATTACGAATAACAATGGGCCTAACACTGAACCCTGTGGGACACCACTACCTACCTCTAACCACCCCGATTCACTACCATTAACTACGACCCTCTGCCTCCTAGCACGAAGCCATTCTTCTAACCAGTTAGCTACCTGACCGCGGATACCGTGCGCTTTAACCTTCGCAATTAGTCTCCTATGCGGAACTGTATCGAACGCCTTTTTAAAATCTAAATAAATAACGTCAGCTGCCCTATGCCTATCGTATTCGCGCACTATTTCGTTATAAAATTCTAACAAATTTGTTAAACAAGACCTATGGCGTCGAAACCCGTGCTGACTACTATTAATCAAACCCCTACTTTCTAAGTGATCGATAATACGATCCCTAACTACGGATTCCAAAAGTTTACCGACAATTGACGTTAAGCTAATGGGCCTATAATTGCTAGCTACCGCGCGGTCGCCTTTTTTAAAAATAGGCGTGACGTTAGCTAATTTGAAGTCTTCAGGAATAATCCCCGTTTCGAGTGACTGATTAAAAATCTTCGCTAAGGGGCCTACGATAACGTCTTTCAAATCTTTCAAATGTCTAGGATAAAAAGCGTCAGGGCCTGGAGCCTTGCTAACTTTTAGCCTATCGATATAATGCGCAATCTCAGCCTCGTAAACAGTTATTTCATCTAAAATAGTCTCGCTACTAAATGGAACGATATCGTCAACGTCGGGGACATTATTTACGTATCATAGATGACATGGAAAGTGATGAAGGTGCAACTGGCGTTTCCGGACCATCTACAGAACCAGAGTACACTTTTGAAGGTAGACATTTAGAGCCTAAAAAGTTAACCCAAGGACAGTTGAATGATCTTGTTAGAGACTTATCGCTGTCTAAAGAGAAATCAGAGCTTCTCGCCTCAAGACTAAAGGAGAACAATTTACTTGAGAACAATGTTCGTATTAGTTACTACCGAAAGCGGAATTTTGAATTAACAGCATTCTTTTCAGTAGACGGTCCTCTCTGTTATTGCCATGACATCAATAGACTATTTACAGCCATATCTCAGACGTATGTGGCATCTGAGTGGCGCCTCTTTATCGATTCGTCGCAGAGAAGCCTGAAAGCAGTTCTTTTGCATAATGGTAATATAATGCCATCCATCCCCATTGCCCATTCCGTCCATCTAAAAGAGACATATGACAATATGGATATACTACTTAAGGCAATCAAATACAACAGTCATCAATGGAATGTTTGTGGAGATCTAAAAGTTATAGGAATGCTTATGGGTATGCAGTCAGGATTCACAAAATTTTGTTGTTTCCTTTGCCTGTGGGACAGTCGCGCCACTATAGAACATTACACCAAAAGTGACTGGCCACTTAGGTATACATATGTCCCAGGGATAAGCAATGTCCAGTCTTTCCCTTTAGTGATCCCCAAAAGATCTATCTGCCACCTCTTCACATTAAACTTGGTTTAATGAAGAATTTTGTTAAAGCAATGGGTAAAGTCAATTCTGAAGGGTTCCAATACCTTTCAAGGAAATTTCCGAAGGTTACTGCAGCAAAATTGAAGGAAGGAATTTTTGTTGGGCCACAAATAAGGGAGGTTTTGAATGACACTGAATTTGAAAAAGTCCTAAGTCCGCTGGAATTGAAGGCTTGGCTGGCGTTCAAATGGATATGTGAAAACTTTCTTGGAAGCAACAAGTCACCTGCGTATAAGGATGGAGTCAAGAACCTCCTTGATGCCTTCAAAGAAATGGAGTGTCGAATGTCGTTAAAAATTCACTTCCTGCATTCCCACTTAGATTTCTTTCCTGAAAACCTTGGTGCAGTGAGTGACGAGCAAGGAGAGCGCTTCCATCAAGATATTCAGATGATGGAGAAGCGCTACCAAGGATATTGGAATGAAAGCATGATGGCGGACCATTGTTGGATGCTGTATCTTGACAATCCAGGCCAAATTTACAAAAGGAAATCACACTCATAGCGCTTTTAATAAAATAATGTATATATTCTTTATTTATAAGTACATTGAATAAGGTATATGATGTATTTGTTGTTTAGCATTCCTAAGTGTGATCTATACATCCATAAATTTTCTTATAGCAATATCAAAAACTTAAAAATATCAAAACCAGTGTATCTATATAACTATACGTGCTAGAAAAAAAATAAAACCAGATTCGGAATCAGCGTGAAACATGCATTAAGAAAAGTGTGATCATGTTTGTGATGAGAAAAAAAGTTTCATTTTGTTGGCAAGTGTTATTAATGGAGTGTGGGCGATTACAGGTTTTTTAGTTACAATCATATATGATGATTTTATCAACAAGTTCATTAAAAGCTTATTTACACACATCTATTTATAAACATGATCTAATTGTCTGTTCACTTTATTCATTAGGGAGTTAATGTCGTGGTGTGTAGAAGTGTGTTGTATCGTCTGCATACTAAATACAGTTTAATGTTGTTGATCGATAAAACTCATTTACATGCATTGAGAAAAGTAAGGGTCCAAGGATAGATCTTTGTGGAACCCCACTTTGCAATACAGCATATTCTGCTGAAATGTCATTTACTTTAACATGGTGATGATTAGAGAGATATGACTTAAACCAATTTAACATATTTCCCCTTATGCCATATGTGTTTAATTTATCAAGTAACACAAATATATTTTACTATTTTAACTTATTTTTTAAATTCTTATAGAAAAATATATAAAAACATGAACGCTGTCGACTTTTCATAGGGATTCTGCGTGGGCAACCCATAATCTGAGTTGTCACATCCTGCCAAATAGCACCTTCTGTCGTTCTCATACGGATATTCCAACCTTCAAATTGAAACCATCAATTCTCCTGATGAAATATGACA
The DNA here is from genome assembly GCA_023014485.1 of Bathynomus jamesi. Classification (NCBI taxonomy): domain Eukaryota; kingdom Metazoa; phylum Arthropoda; class Malacostraca; order Isopoda; family Cirolanidae; genus Bathynomus; species Bathynomus jamesi. Next base: position 14,197 of record JAJOZX010004071.1, read on the forward strand.
AACTATTTGACAAACAATCTGACTGAGTGATTGGAGATTATCTTTCTGGCGTCCGCAACATTGAGGTTATACAACGTTCGCACTATGCATTTTAAGTGGAACTCCTGCTTCAAATGGCTTGTTCTCGTGGAATTCCTTTGATAGTGTTAACTATTTTGGAACAAATCTTATTCGTTCCTGTGGTTTTCAGGAATTTCTCTTTCTTCTCCATTTTCGACTGAAGATACATGGAAAAAAAATCCGAGACAATTCCAAAGCACTTATTGGTAAAAAGTAAGCAATTCTCCGACCTACAGCGCGAAATGACACAAAACAAAAATAGTTTAGTTTACCAACAAAAAGGTAATCTTATTTAAATAAAATGTTTCCAAAAAATTAATAATAAATGATTGTAACTTGAGAATTCTGTTGAAATCCGAAAAAAAGTGTGAGCACTCAGCGCTAATGACATTCCTTTCCGAAAAGAGAAGGAATTCTACAGATGGAGTTCTTGAAACTTTTGTTCCATGTTGCAAATGCAATCTGAGTAGAGTATTACGGACCCCAACATACAGACGTGTGGATAATTTTCTTTTCACTGTGTCATTTTAGACCCTTAAGACTTTAAGACCGTTTACTGCATACACCCACATTGGAACAATGAAACTGTCACAACAAAGAAATATATATATATATATATATATATATATATATATATATATATATATATATATATATATATATATATATATATATATATACAGTTATACACACACCATTTGAGTGGTAAATTCCAGTTGTTGTGCAGATGGTGCAATAATGTCGGCCAATTTTTTCCTGTCGAGGAAAGATGTTCGACCCTCATTTGTGAGGTTAATGCAGGTACATTTGAAGGTCCTTAAACGTTCCTTCATTTGTTGGGGAAATAAATAACAAGAAAATAACTGGAGAAGTAAATAAATGAAGTGTAATACATTAGCAAAATAATAAAGAGAAAATGGCAGTTATCCTAAAATGGCTGTACATTATTAGGAAATTGGTAGTAATGGATAATTTCAGTTACATAGTTAAATATAATTACAAATAATCTCTAAGGGGTACAGTTATATATATAAAACTGTAACCCTTAGAGGTTATTTGTAATTGTATTTAACTACGTAACTCAAATTACCCATTACTACCAACTTCCTAATACTGTACAGCCATTTTAGGATAACTGCCGTTTTCTCTTTATTATTTTGCTAATGTATTACATTTCATTTATTTACTTCTCCAGTTATTTTCTTGTTGGCCTTGTTCCGTAGTTAGATGTAACCTCTCTCTCTCTCTCTCTCTCTCTCTCTCTCTCTCTATATATATATATATATATATATATATATATATATAAATAATGCAAATCCACAAAGAAAAAGAAAAAATTATTCCAAAGCCTTTCGTGTATTCAACAGTACATCTCGTCAGGGTGTATGTTCACGTATGAAATTCATCCCATATATATATATATGGGATGAATTTTACAATTAGACACGTGAAATGAATGAATGCTGCTAACCCACAAGGAAAAATAAAACCGATTCCAAGGCCTTTCGTGTATTCAGAGCTACACCTCGTCAGGGAAACCCTGACGAGGTGTAGTTCTGAATACACGAAAGACCTTAGAATCGTTTTTCTTTTTCCTTGTGGATTTGCAGCATATATATATATATATATATATATATATATATATGTGTGTGTGTGTGTGTGTGTGTGTGTGTGTGTGTGTGTGTAAAATTACGAGGTGTAGCTCTGGCTACACGAAAGGCCTTGGAATCGTTTTTCTTTTTCCTTGTGGATTTGCAGCATATATATGTGTGTGTGTGTGTGTGTGTGTGTGTGTGTGTGTGTGTGTGTGTTTTAAAGTAATTAGATTACAGTCACTTGTGTAAAATAATTTTATTGTTTTTCAGTTTCTCATTTAAAAGCTTGAAATTAAAGTTGGTTAAAATTATTTGTCAGGGTAAGAAGCACGAAGTTCTTTGATTAAAGGCCAAAGTTATAAACGCTATCTTGAAAGATCTTTATAACCAAAATTAACCATTCACTGAAAGTAATTTAATCCGAATGAGTGAACCAAAACATAAAATCGGCTTTGTTTTATAGTCTTTAATCAACTGTAAATGTACAGTAAAGCGTTCACACTTTTTTTTATGTACAATTATATACACATAAAGTACTACTGTACAGAAATAAAATAACGTAAGGAAGTACAGTAATTAGAAAAGTATTTTGAACGAGACATACTGGGTTACATTTGTTCTTCCGTCCATTCGATCGACAGCCTGTCCGTCTGTCCATTTGTCCATCCGTCCATCTGTCCGTCCATTCGTCCGTTCGTTAGAAAGACGAACATTCTCATCGACGGACCAGATTTTTCGGAACTTCAAATTTTTTTTTTCTCAAAAACAAAATTTTTCGACGAACCTATTTTGACCTCCATCCACAAATTAACCCAAAAATGACATACAAAACGATGTAACCTAACCAAGCATAATATAACCCAATCTATAATTTAACCTAACGTATCCTAACCTAACTTTATCTGACCTAACCTAACTATATTTTACATTTTTATTTACAAAAAAAAATATTCTTGTTTTTTGCTTTACAGTACCGAATATAATAATAAATTAAATTGAATGCCCGGTTAGGTCAACTGTACGCCCTTGACAATTGATTAGGTTAAGTCGTGATATTTTCGTTAGTTTTAACGATGTCATTTGGTAATTGAGGCTGGGGGCCCTGATCTTCAGGTGATCCTTAGGAATTTCTCAAATAATATAAATGAAATTAAATTTTTGTCGATCCATTTTGAGAAGCTTTTTCTTCCATCATTTGGGGCTTCTTGTCGTCTGAAAGGGAATGTTGACCAGATTTTTGTGGAATGCAATTTTTCGTTTATTATTTCAAATTGTCCTTTCATTTGAGGGGAGGGGACCAACCCGATTATTGTGTAAAGCCTTTTAAACCTTTTAAGCTTTTAAAGATTTCTAAGCTTTTTCATGTTACAATCTTACGATTAATGCTATCATAATTGCATGATTTATGCAAGTAAATGCGTGAAAAGACATAGCTACGTCATAGCTATGCCGTTACACCACGTGCTGTAAGATATGTGAAATTAAGCGACGTTGGCTTTGTTCAGTAGTTAGATGGATAACTGTATTCGCTGTCCAGATGTAGCGCCTCGTGCTTCGAATTTCACGTTAAGCTGAAGGTTTCATTTGTCATATGACTTCCCTGGCTGATAGCAAGAAAGAAAAACCTTAAGGTTATAGGTATTCTGGGCTAAATAAACCCACTCGCCTGCTCGCCAGTGGTGAGTTAAATATATGAGTTGTTGAGTTCATTCAGGGAATTTAAAGACGGTACTGTATTTTAAGTGTATGGAGCAGAATACTTATTGAATATTGAATAACCTTTATTAATAATAAAATAAATACATCCGTTTCAATTTACAATGACATGAATAATTGTGAAGCTCGACTATTTATTTTATTTAATTTGGCCCTTAAGCTTTAGGCTTTACTGGGCTCTTATTAAAAAAACAGCTAGTTGTTATTAATTAATAATAAATAAATAAATAAGTACATAAGTATTATTAATAGTTAAAACATTTATTAATCTTAAATTATCACTACTGACATGACAAATACAAGGTCACCATTGAAGGCACGATACCAATACCATACAAAGAAACCAATATTATACACAAAATATAAGAATTGAACAATCCCAAGAAATGTGTTTTTAATACTAGATCACACACGAGAAGTTAATAATTAGTAAACAATAGTAATGGACATTAATCCTAGATTTTTGTTAGTCCGACATTATTAATCGGGATTTCAACTTGGTTTTAAACAAATTTACATTCACAATATTTTTTATATCGGCATTTAAGTCATTCCATAGTTTCAATCCAATGAAAATGGGTAGTTTTTGAGATGAAGACGATCTAAATTGAGGTATAACAAGCTTTGATCTATTTCTGGTCTGATACGAGTGGATTTCTTGACGAGTTACAAAATATCTATTTACCCATTGTAAATTAATGATTTTGTTCTTACACTCGTAAATAAAAATAAAATGTGCCAGTTTGGTTATATGATTGAGCTTTAGTAGGTTTAGCTCTTTAAATAATGCACCTTATCGCTCGTTTTTGGATGACAAAGATACCATTTAATGCGTTGTTAGAGAAGTTTTCCCAAACAAGGGTGCAGTTACTGCAGTACGTTATATAATGAAGAACAGAGTATGATAAAGAGTCAATAAAACTTGTTTAGGGACTACATTTCTAAGTTTAAACATTATAGTAACGCTCCTTGAAATCTTTTTCGCGATATAATTTACATGATCACTCCATTGCAAAGTCTTATCTAGCATTACACCAAGAAATTTTGTTACAGTACACTCCTTTATAGCGATTTCATTAACATTAAATTCATGAAGATATACAATTACCTCACACATTTTCGGAATTTGGGGAGTTTCCCCAACGTCATAAACAGGGCCTAAACTCAGCTACAGAATTTATCTTCATGTTTTATTTAATCCTGTTCATTTTCGTTTTATTGCAAAGAAAAAAAATAAAGTAGAAAATGGGGCTCTTTTCCGTTCTACCCCAGCAACAAAAAATGAAATTATATATTATTTTCTACTGTAGTTTTACTTGCTGAATTCAATAATATATATCTTATTTTGGAGAAATTAATAACAAAAGAGTTATAGTCCGTTTATTTTATTTAAAAGTAGAGATTGCATTTAAGATTTCAATAAAAATGTCCTTTCCTTTTTGTCTTCTCCACCACAGAAATTCACATAAATAAGAATCTATCATATTTCTAGATGTTCCCCAATGTCTCTCGTTCCTTTGTTTAGCTAAATCAACTGTATGCCCTTGACGGTTGGTTAGGTTAGGTCGTGATATTTTCGTTAGTTAGTAGGGTGTGTCAATTTTGGGGGTGAAATGACTAAATTGAAAATCATGTGATTTGGTAGCAATTTAATGTAATCATTTGGCATACAAAATAATATCCTTGCTTCAAAAACAATAAAAAATAACTCCTACCTATATCAATTTTAATTCAAAAATTCCATTTTTTCGTAAATTCGTAACAAAATAACAAATGTGCGCAAACATCCTATCAACATTTAAAGTGGCATTAAGATACCATTCAGAGTCTTTATTTGAAAGTAACCAATGCAGTCATGTCCTTTTTGCTGCGGTTCCTTGACATCAGCATTCGGCTTGCTACTTGCGCTTTGATGTAGCCTTCTCGCCTCTCGTGACTGTAAACTTGACTAGCTGCTTCTGTGACCATTTTCACACATCTCTCCACACTCTGAATGTGAGAAGGCCACTTTGGCACTTGCATTGGGGCCTCTTTAAGTTGTGTTAAATCTTTGTTTGTTATACATGTTGTCAGTGGTGGTTCCAAAACTTCCGAACTCAAGTTAACTAATTCTGACAATTTCGTGGCATTGACGTTTATTGGAGGTACCTTCCTTGTCTGAACAGAGCAGTCTCCCAGCTGGTCATCATCTAGTGATGTTCCTCTAAGCTTTAGAATGATTTCCACAGCCTCAGTTCGCTCTTTGGTACATTGGCTGCAGAGTATTGCTTGCAAAACTGCCTCTGGCCTAGCATACCAAGCGGACCTTCTCACCACAGGTAACACGATGTCTACCACTACTTTCCTTTGGGTTCTCAGTAGCTGTAATTGAAACAAGATGTGGTTGGGCCCCTCCATCCACACTGGATTAAGTTTTACATTGAACCAGTGAGGAAGATAAAACCCAATAATAAATTCAACAACCAACATCAAATTCTGTAGCATTTTGCCCTTCAGTGCATGTTTGGAAACCCAAATCCTGCAGAAACGAATCGCTGTAGTTAACCAACGACTGTGACTTACGGGTCCAATCTCCAAGAGAGCCAGATTTTGAGGCAACTCTCCTGATCTGATTGCTTGAACAATACGATAAGCGTAAGATTGATCCGTGCTGAGGTCTTTGATAACTTCTTCAGACAACACTGGAAGGGGAGGGCCTACTTCGACCTTTGGAAATTTTGTATTTATTTCTAATTCCGTTGCTTCATCTAGCATGTTGCCAAGGGGGCTTGACCACTTGTTGTTGCTCTTTGTAGGACCATCAAGTTCCTGGATGAGACGACGAAGAGGTAGTTCCCCTGTGTGCAAATCACATACAATCCAAACAAGCCTTCTTCCAAGTTTTTTCTCTAAATGCGTCATAACCCCGCCTGCTATCCAGTGTTCACCACAGTTGAGTCTCCACCAACGGCCTGCAGTGAACTGTCAAGTCTTCTTTCTTGAAGCCAACATATTATTTGATCAGCAATTGCCTCTGCATGTTTCTTGCCTTCTACTTCTGCTTCAGGAACAAAGTGAAACAAATAGCGGCCACCAGGTTCGGAACACACAGAGTAGTGTTCTTCTTTGATGAGACCGGGAAACTTTCTGTCCATTCCCTCTACCTCTAGGAGAACTTTTGTGTCATCTCTTCTTCCATCAAACAAAAGGCAAGAGAGACCTTCCTCCTTCAAATCTTTTTCATGCTGATCAGATATTTCCTTCATTATTTTTTCTTGTGCTCTTCTTATCTTATTATGATCTATCACTAAGGATGTATCCTCTCGGCTGATGAGGCCTGCATCTATCCAAGCGGCAGTGGCAATCTCTGCAGTCTCTCGTAGCCCCGTATGGTGGCGAATACTGGCAAGGGCAATGTTTGAGATGTCTTTAGTGTTGTATTTCACTCTCTTCGGCGAAGGTTCAGATGGCATTTTGGAGTTATCATCTGATGCTGCTTCTTTCTGTTCATCTGAAGAGCTTTCAAAGAAGTGAGAAACCTCTTGATAGAGCTCTTCATCTCTTTGGGTGGCTTCTTCACTCTTCTTTTTCTTCCTTTCTTCCCTCTCTCGGATTTTCTCTTTTTTCTTAGCAATAGCAATCTGTTTTTTGGTTTCTGAATAATCTGCCGAACCAATCTGCATACTTCCTTGGCCTCCTGCCTTTGTTCTCTGCGCCTTTATGAAAGCCAGCTCAAAAACAGGGATCTTCTTCTCACGAGGACAGCGACAATCAATGCGAGGGTGAGGTTCTCTTCTGCATGAGGGAAAACAATTGGCTTCAGAACACAACTCTATGGGACACTGGCAGTTAAAAATGTCAAGAAGAGTATCAAGTGTGTGCAGAAATTTATTTTTCTTTGCTAGTTTTCCTTTACCAAGTGATGTCTCAACTGCTTTGTGCCATAGCTTTGTTAATTTTAGCTCAATAGTTCTATACTGATTGAGTACAGGTGGTTTGAATAACACATTAGCGTTTTTCCACTGATGCAGAAGAGGGGGAATCATGTCCCTTATGAGCTCTTTCTCTGTGTAGTTCCTTCTATCCTTTGTATTTTGTTCACGAAGGAGTAACCCTAGTCTCAGCATGTCTCGCACTGTTGGTAGTTCTGATACGGGAAGCTCCTTGCCTGTACCAACTAACAGGCTCAAGTGGCATGACGACTGACCTCTTGTCTTCGATTTTGGCATCTTAGGAATATCTGAAAAGAAAGAAAAACATTTAAGTATTTTATATCAATTACGATGTTTCAAAGTTTAGTCATTCGATGTTCTAAAATTCAATAAAAAAATATTTCATGGGATTACAACATAATTAGACAGAAGAATATGGTAATAATAAATAATTGTAATAATCAATAATCCATACTTACAGTTAAACTGTAGTATTCGTCTAGTAGAATAACTATGAAGTAGGTACAAGAGCAATAACAGCAAACCACCGTCTATGACATCTAAGAGGCAACTGAGGACTGAGAGTGAGGGACAGTTCTATTCATGTTGTGACTTGTACATTGTACAACAACTATATGACCTTGAAAACACTCCATATGCGATCAGTGGGCTAATTCTGTGACAGATGAATAGTTAATCAATTTATGTCCTATTATTTAGTAAAAGAGTCAATTTCTGAAACTTTAAGGTAAAATTGATGTAGGTAAGGGTTATTTTATTTCAGTTTGGTTGGCCAATTTCAAGTTTTGACATGAAAAGACACTATTTTCACTACCAAAATTGATTTGAAAAAAGTTGACAAAATTGACACACCCTATTAGTTAGCCTTATAAGGTTAACTAAAGAAGGCTGGGGTAGAACGTTATTTCCTTAACTATGTTTATGAAATTCCATTTATCATCCATAACAATATCTACAAAAGAGAAAAAAATTAATAATTATAACCATAACTAATTAAAGCACGAATACTTTCTCCAAAATAAAATATATATTATTGAATTCAGCAAGTAAAACTACACTAGAAATTGTTGCTGGGGTAGAATGGAAAAGATCCGAAAATGGAAAATTGGAAAACAGAATTATTTTGGTTCATAAACTAAATAATGACGTCATACGAAATATTACTCAGCATTTATTTATTTAATTTTGGACGAAAGCCTCGTCGCATTTGGAGAATTCATTTAAAATTTATTAAATTCTTGTCTGGTTTTTAATTTTTTTTTAGATTCGTGTGCAAATCTTTTTGTAACACCCATGCCTACATAACTGACTTGAGAATTAAGACACAAACACACACACACACATTATATATATATATATATATATATATATATATATATATATATATATATATATAAGGGTGGGCGGAAAGTAGCTCCCTAATTTAAATTACATATAAATTATGTATAAATTGTGATTGTATTGTTATATTGTTATGGTGTGTTCTCTAAAGTGGTACAATTGTAACGGTAATCTTTTTTTCTCTAAAGTGTTCTCTTTGTGTTCTCTAAAGTGGTACAATTGTAACGTTCATTTTTTTTTTCATTTCAGATTGAAGGGTAACATGGCTGAGCGTTTAACACTGCAGGAGCGTGCCCAGTTGGCGGCACGGTACGAAGTTTGGCAATCTGTCGTTCGAGTTCAAAGATGGTGGCGGGCCATTCACGGACCACGTGCCCAAGTGGACCCGAAAACAATCAAGAACTGCCACTCGAAGCTCATGACCACGAGGTCTGTGGCAGATGTTCGAAGATGTGGTCGCCCTTCGACATCCAGGGCCCAGGAGACGGTGCAGGCAGTTCAGGAAATGTTCGCACGGAGTCCACGAAAGTCAACTCGCCAGGCATCGGGAAAGTGGACTCTCCCGCTACTCAGTCCTCTCGGACGAGGACTGCGACATTCGCATGGAGTTCGGGAAATCATGCTGGCTTGGCATGAAGACTGGCCCCATCTCTTCCGCAACATCCTCTGGAGCGACGAGGCGGTGTTCCACGTCGGAGGCTTTGTCAACCGCCACAATTGCCACTACTGGGCAGGAGAGGATCCCATGGTTACCGCTGAAAAACGGCAGAATCGGTTCAGTGTAACGGTGTGGTGTGGTATGACCTCAGATCAGGTTGTGGGCCCGTTCCTTCTGCGCAACATCATGAATGCTGAGCGGTACCTTGCTATGTTGCGAAACGAGGTCTGGCCGGTTGTCAGCACATGGGAGAACATCGACGATCTGCTATTTATGCAAGATGGCGCCCCTCCGCACTTCGCTCTTGTTGTCCGTGAGTGGCTGGATGCCCACTTCCTCTGGGCGTTGGATGGGTCGTCGTGGTCCACATCAATGGCCAGCCAGGAGCCCCGACTTGACACCGTGCGACTTCTTTCTTTGGGGGTGGGTAAAGGAAGAAGTCTACCGCACCAAACCGAGGACATTGGAAGAACTGGAGGACCGAATTCGGGAAGTCATGTCCTCCGTCCCGCCGGAGTTCCTGCTAAAGTCAGTGGACGCCATTCCTGGGCGGCTCCAGAAGCTGGTGGAAAGAGTTGGAGCCCACATTGAATTTTAGAGAAAACCTACCATGTATGCCTACCTTTTCATATTATTTCTTCTGAAATAAATGGATAATATACGTATTTTTTTACCAATCCAAAATAGGGAGCTACTTTCCGCCCACCCTGTATATATATATATATATAATAAAAAGGAAAGCATGACTTTAATAGAGATCCATAGTTTCTCGTTTTTTACTTTTTATAATTTTATAATTTACCGCTTAGAATGTTTTAATGTAACATCTATTTTATAATTCTTTTGTAATTATTTTTTTATAATTTTAAAATTTATAATCTTATCTTTTTGAATCTTTTACTATAAGACTTTATTTAATAATTTCTTAGTCTGTTTTAAGAAATTTTTACTCTTTTTTTTTTTTTTAAACTTTTTATAATTTTAGAATTTGTCTTCGAGATGAGGGTTCTTTCCGTCGAAACGGTGGATCTCTATGTTGCGTCCTTGGTTTTTCCTTTTTCTTATACGTTTACGGTTTCCAGCAACAAACTTCTCTCTCTCTCTCTCTCTCTCTCTCTCTCTCTCTCTCTATATATATATATATATATACATATACACAGTATATATGATGCAAACCCACAAGGAAAAGGAAAAAAATTATTCAAGACCTTTCGTGTATTCTCTGACGAGGTGTACTGCTCAATACACGAAAGGCCTTGGAATAATTTTTTTTCCTTTTCCTTGTGGATTTGCATCATTCATTCATTTCACGTGTTTAATTGTGAAATTCATCCCATATATATATATATATATATATACATATGAAATAGGATCCCTCCTAAGAAGACGTAATTTTACATTTAGGATAAAAACGAAGACGTAGAGCAAGAAAGTCATTATATTTGGCTGCAGCCGACGTTTCGGGCAACTCTACCCATTTTCAAGGCCTAATAAAATAAAAGGCTAAAATTAATGCATGACAAAAAAAAATAATAAAATAAAAAAATTATACGAATGTCAAAAACAAACTAATTCATAGCACAGAATAAAACCACTTAAAGAATAAAAATTAAAAAGCGTAAAACAAGCATAAGCCAAAAACAAATTAAAAATTATATACATGACAAATAACACATGATAAAAGTAAAACTTTAAAACTAAAAACATTCAAACAAATTAGTTAAAAATTAGTTAAAAACTTCACTAATAAAAAGTTAAATGAAAAAACGCAAAAGTGCACGAAAACATACCATGCTCACTTGACATCCTCAAACAACTGAGGCGAAAAGGAGACAGGGTCAAGGGGAAAACAGAAAAATTTAGTTGGTAGGCATTCTAATTAATATAAAGGGGGTAACAGCTGGAATCAATATTTAAGCTGGAATTCAGAAATTTAATGCACAAAGATTCATAAATACGGAGAGAGGACGGACATTTTAATGATTTAAGAATTTTAAAGTTATTAACGGAAATATCAACTTTACACTTAACAGAATGATTTCTAATGGCAGACTGTTCCTTTTTAGATAAAACTTTCCCTGTCCTATGGCTAATACCCATATGGGAGCAAAATCTCGCCTGCAAAGAACGAACTGTGCTGCCAACGTAGTTCCCCTGGGAACACCCAGGGCAGGTAAACAAATAAACGACAGAACAGTTCATCGCAGGGGGGATTTTGTCCTTACAACGGAAAAAACATTCAAGGGTATTATTATTCACAAAAGCAACCTTAAAATCAGTGTGAAAATAAAATTTCCTCACCACACTCAACAATTGCTTTTTCACAACAGTGTTAAATTGGTAGAGGTCAGGTAAAACAAGATATTTACAATTCTTAGGAACATCATACGTTGGGATAAGTTTGGGGGAATAAACATTATTAAGTAATTTACCAATAATACCTTGTACAAGAACCCGTGGAAAACCATTTTTAAAGAAAAAATCAGTAAGAAATTCAAACTCATTATGAAGCAGAGCAAAGTTTGAGCAAATATTATAAGCTCTATGCACTAAAGTGCGAATCGAACTTAGTTTGTAATTAAAATCGCAAAAACTATAAAAATTAAAACCTAAACCCGTAAAAGTAGGCTTCCGGTATGTAGAAGTTAAAACAGTTGAGCCTGATTTGGAAACCAAAACATCAAGGAAAGGAATAGAACCTTGAACTTCCTTTTCCTGCGTAAATATAATATTCTTATGAAGTGTGTTCAAAAAATTTAAAAACTGAACTGATTGATTATCCGTTTGGAATAAAGCAAACGTGTCATCAACATAACGTCTGTACAAATTCGGCTTCAGGTGAGGGGGGCACTCACAGAAGGCCCTTTCCTCAAGATGAGACATGAAAATATTCGCAAAAACGGGACCCAAGGGGCTCCCCATCCCCACTCCATCCAACTGACGGTAAACAACCCCTTGAAAACTAAAAAAGTTATCCTTGACAGCCAAATTCAGAAGCTGCTCAAACTGTGCTCTGCCAAAGCCGTGAAAAAGTGAGTCCGGCTGTGGAAAAGCTTTATTTAAAATAATTGTAATGGTCTCATCCAAGGGGACATTTGTAAAGAGGGAAGATACATCAAAACTTGTCATAAACAAAGAATTCATATTAAACTTCTTAATTTCCGACACGAAAGAAAAACTATCCTTAACACTGTACAAGTTCACAGTAAATGATGATAACAATGGGACAAGAAATTTGGCAAGTTTGTAATTAGCCAAAGGATAAGACGCTAAAATTGGGCGCAATGGAACACCGACTTTATGAACCTTAGGCAGACCATACATAAGGCCCAAATAAGAGCCTGAAACGTACAATTCATCATAAGTGGAGGAATTAATAACAAAATCATGTTTAAGCTTAAGCAAAACACGGTTAACCTTGTCTTCCAATCGCTGAATAATTTTAGAAACCTGTTCATCCACCTTAACAAATTTTAATGAATCAGAAAGAATATCAAGCACTTTTTCACGGCTTTGGCAGAGCACAGTTTGAGCAGCTTCTGAATTTGGCTGTCAAGGATAACTTTTTTAGTTTTCAAGGGGTTGTTTACCGTCAGTTGGATGGAGTGGGGATGGGGAGCCCCTTGGGTCCCGTTTTTGCGAATATTTTCATGTCTCATCTTGAGGAAAGGGCCTTCTGTGAGTGCCCCCCTCACCTGAAGCCGAATTTGTACAGACGTTATGTTGATGACACGTTTGCTTTATTCCAAACGGATAATCAATCAGTTCAGTTTTTAAATTTTTTGAACACACTTCATAAGAATATTATATTTACGCAGGAAAAGGAAGTTCAAGGTTCTATTCCTTTCCTTGATGTTTTGGTTTCCAAATCAGGCTCAACTGTTTTAACTTCTACATACCGGAAGCCTACTTTTACGGGTTTAGGTTTTAATTTTTATAGTTTTTGCGATTTTAATTACAAACTAAGTTCGATTCGCACTTTAGTGCATAGAGCTTATAATATTTGCTCAAACTTTGCTCTGCTTCATAATGAGTTTGAATTTCTTACTGATTTTTTCTTTAAAAATGGTTTTCCACGGGTTCTTGTACAAGGTATTATTGGTAAATTACTTAATAATGTTTATTCCCCCAAACTTATCCCAACGTATGATGTTCCTAAGAATTGTAAATATCTTGTTTTACCTGACCTCTACCAATTTAACACTGTTGTGAAAAAGCAATTGTTGAGTGTGGTGAGGAAATTTTATTTTCACACTGATTTTAAGGTTGCTTTTGTGAATAATAATACCCTTGAATGTTTTTTCCGTTGTAAGGACAAAATCCCCCCTGCGATGAACTGTTCTGTCGTTTATTTGTTTACCTGCCCTGGGTGTTCCCAGGGGAACTACGTTGGCAGCACAGTTCGTTCTTTGCAGGCGAGATTTTGCTCCCATATGGGTATTAGCCATAGGACAGGGAAAGTTTTATCTAAAAAGGAACAGTCTGCCATTAGAAATCATTCTGTTAAGTGTAAAGTTGATATTTCCGTTAATAACTTTAAAATTCTTAAATCATTAAAATGTCCGTCCTCTCTCCGTATTTATGAATCTTTGTGCATTAAATTTCTGAATTCCAGCTTAAATATTGATTCCAGCTGTTACCCCCTTTATATTAATTAGAATGCCTACCAACTAAATTTTTCTGTTTTCCCCTTGACCCTGTCTCCTTTTCGCCTCAGTTGTTTGAGGATGTCAAGTGAGCATGGTATGTTTTCGTGCACTTTTGCGTTTTTTCATTTAACTTTTTATTAGTGAAGTTTTTAACTAATTTTTAACTAATTTGTTTGAATGTTTTTAGTTTTAAAGTTTTACTTTTATCATGTGTTATTTGTCATGTATATAATTTTTAATTTGTTTTTGGCTTATGCTTGTTTTACGCTTTTTAATTTTATTCTTTAAGTGGTTTTATTCTGTGCTATGAATTAGTTTGTTTTTGACATTCGTATAATTTTTTTATTTTATTATTTTTTTTTTGTCATGCATTAATTTTAGCCTTTTATTTTATTAGGCCTTGAAAATGGGTAGAGTTGCCCGAAACGTCGGCTGCAGCCAAATATAATGACTTTCTTGCTCTACGTCTTCGTTTTTATCCTAAATATATATATATATATAGAGAGAGAGAGAGAGAGAGAGAAATAGGAGACCTAAGCCTTCGTGTATCACTGTAATTTTATTTGCAGAAGATTCGGAAAACCACGTTTTCATCATCAGTGCCTAAAATTACAATAGTAGACACTATATTAACGTACATAAAATATATTTAATGTATATTACTAGAGTATATTACTATGTATTTACTAGAATAAAAGTGCCAGTACCCGTAGCTCAGTAGATTACACCGTTTCCCTGTAAGTGGAGTAAAGACAGTGAGGTCGGGGTTCGACTCTTGATGATGATGATGATGATGATGGTGGTTAATAATAATCCAGGAGATAGTGCAGTGCCTCACATTTTTCTGATCGCTGTGCCAGATTCTGGCACTCATGACTGTTTATTTAAAAGATCATTATTATTACAAATATCAAAATAACAGGCAGTCAAAGATGGTACAATTCTTTATTAACTTAACGTAAACATACATTGGATCAAGTAAAGATAAGCACCCCCCAGCCTTCTTTAATTAGCCTTATAAGGCTAACTAACGAAAATATCACGACCTAACCTAACCAATCGTTAAGTCAACTGTACGCCCTTGATGATTGGTTAGGTTAGGTCGTGATATTTTCGTTAGTTAACCTTATAAGGCTAATTAAAGAAGGCTGGGGGTGCTTATCTTTACTTGATCCCATACATTAACAGAGTAGTACAGTATTTCTGTTTTAATTGTTTGATAGTTAATCCATACTTAACCTTTTGACTAACGTCACGCGTTTAATAGTTTTAGATTTTGTCCACATTTATGAAATATTTATTAATATTAAAAACATTTACTTGTTAATCTTTCCATTAAAACACTTCGTAACTCGACTTAATATACAGGGTGTCTCAGAAGTTACCACAGATTCAGGTCATCCGCACCTATAAATATGGTGCGCGACTTTTTAGACACCCTGTAGATTTGTTTGTACCATACTGGAATTTCTGTTATTTTAATATCTACAGTATAATAATGCTAATTCCAGTAATTATTAATTAGTTTAATGCGGTTAAATATACTGTTTACTGGAATAATTTTATGTAGGCATTGATGAGGGAACGTGGTTTTGCGGAACAGCTGCAAACGAAATTACAACGCGTACGAAGTATTCGTTCTCCTCTTTCGTGTTAAATTGTGATTCCCTAGTAACAAACCTTTTAGCCAAATTATCTATCTATTTATCTATCTATATTTATGTGTGTGTGTGTGTGTGTGTGTGTGTGTGTGTGTGTGTGTGTTTTCCACAAGTTACAAATGATATAAAAAAGCGCCAACTATTTAATATTCAGTTTTATGCACTTTAAAGTCCTTAAATTTCAAACCATCTCAACAATTTATTATTTGAAGCAAAAATTACTGTATCAAGATTGAACGTACAAAAATATAAAACTTTTTGTTGTAAAATTCTTGCCAATTATTTGTTGAGATTTTCGCGCAAAAGTTTCATTCAAGGAAAGTATGTATATTTCGTGTACGATTTTATCTAAACAAAACTGAGCTTAGTTTAAGTCTTGCGTTAAACGTGACTACGTTATTTCTCAAATATTACAATTCCAGTGAAGTTCAGCGACATTGGATCTGGGCAGTAGTTGGATGGGAGACTGATTGATGTTCTTTAGACTAGACTAACACGGAGCATTGTTGCTTTCAGTAGTAATAAACCACGTACAAAGGCCTCGTCAGTCCCTTGACCCCCCTAACTGCTTGATAATGCCGCTGCGAGCTGCTCTTACCCTGAAATGGGTGTGTGGGCGTAATGGTGCTCCATGTGAAAAGATGCTTAACTCTTCATACTTCCACTTAAACTATGAGTGTATCGATGAATAATATATATAATATATATATATATATATATACTAAAAGAGAAAGAGAACTATTTGTACGATGAGTTGAAACTAGGTTTGTTTTATGCACGAGTCTCATAAGTGATGGATAAACGAATAAAAGGAATATCGTAATCCGTTGTAAATCACAAGATAAATTTGAAATCCATGAATTTATCCATAAATTAAATTCGAATTCAAAATCTTTTTCTCAATTCATGTATTCACTTCCTTTGTTCTATGGAAATAAGGAAGAAGGAGGAAGTGAAAAGAGGAGGAAGGGAAGTGCATGGATACGAATATATTTTAGTTTTGCATGGTGGACGAATGAGATATATATATATATATATATATATATATATATGAGAGAGAGAGAGATAAAAGGAAAAGAAGTACCTCAAAAGGCCTTGCGGCCCATACCAAGGAGGTACCAATGGCCACGGGTGCCACGGAAAATTTTCTACACACTCAAATAGTGTGCAAGATTTGGTCTAACCTTTCCTTGAAATGATCCACAGAGGAACTGTTCACAACTTCTGAAGGTAACCTGTTCCACGTGTCACAGATCTTATACGTAAAGTAATTCCCACACACACTAGTCCTAAACCGTTTCAAATCCAACTTCCAACCATTGTTGCGAGTTGGGTTATCATTTAAACTAAACATGCTTCTAAAATCGACATCGTTGAACCCGCGTAAGAGCTTGAAAACCTCGATCAGTTGACCGCGCAGCCTTCGAGTTTCCAGCGAAAACAAGTTCAAGGCGCGTAACCGTCGATTGTAGCCCATATGCCTAAGGGAAGGGATTAACTTTGTGGCCCTCGCCTGCACTCGCTCCAGCCTCTCAATATCTTTCCTGAGGGTGGGCGACCAGAACTGCACAGCATACTCCAGGAGAAAGAGTGAGAGAAAAAGAGAGAGAGAGAAAGAGTGAGAGAAAAAGAGAGAGAGAGAAAAAAAGAGTGAATTACAAGGAGTTACAAGGAGTTACAAGGACAAGAGGAAGCCTCAAAGACCTTTTGGTCCACTCTGGGAGGTTCCTGTCATTAAAAGTTTATTTTTCTTTCAACTATCCTAGCAGTAGTAGAAAACTGGATAGAAAAGTAGAAGGCTCTCTCCCCACCCTCCGCTCCCTCCCTGCCAGAGGCAGGTACGGAAAAAGGTTGAAGAAAATACCTTGACCCTAGAAAAGTAGCCAAGGAAATTTTACAGGAAAGTGGAGAATATATAAATAGCTCTATATTAGCTTGCTCACAGAGACACTGTGCAAGCGAACTCCTGCAGAGTTTTCTTATGTTTTAATCTTAAACTATGAGTGTATTCAGTACTTTGTCTAGCCTATTTTTAAACACAGTTACACTTTGACTGGAAACAACATCTGAGGGAAGTTGGTTCCAGATATTAACGATTTTATAGGAAAAGAAATTTCCGCAGACAGAGGTCCTAAATGTCTCTAGTTCCAGTTTAAACCCATTATTTCTTGTCGGATTGGCATTAAGTGAGAATAAGTGTCTGTAATCTACCCTGTCTATTCCTTTGAGCATCTTGAAAACTTGAATAAGCTGACCCCGCAACCTCCTCGTCTCTAAGCTAAACAGATTTAGGCGCTCCAATCTCTGTTGGTAGCTTTGCATTCTCATTGAAGGGATCAATTTTGTAGCCCTTGCTTGTACTCTTTCTAACCTTTCTATGTCCTTCCTGAGGGACGGAGACCAAAACTGCGCACAGTATTCCAGTTGAGGTCTGACTAGTGAATTATAAAGACACATTACAGTCTCCTCGTTCCGAAACTGGAACTGTCTTTTAATATAACCTAATAATTTTAAGGCCCCCTTTTCGACTTCTGCACAGTGCTTCGACGGTTTCAGATCGTTGCTGATATAGACTCCTAAGTCTTTCTCTAGATCGGTCTCAGTCAAGTTCCTTCCCAAGAGAGAGTAATCGGTCTTCGGGTTTTTATAACCTATGTGCATTACCTTACATTTGTCCAAGTTGAATGGCATCTGCCAAGTAGCAGACCATTCGCCCAACCTGTCAAGATCGTTCTGAAGCATTCTTACGCCCTCCTCAGTACCTACACTACTTCCTAATTTCGTATCGTCTGCAAATTTGGAGATTGCACTTAGAAGCCCGACGTCTATATCGTTAATATAGATGATAAAAAGTAAAGGACCCAGCACGGAACCCTGTGGGACACCACTGGTGACGGGCGCCCACTCCGAAGCCACTCCATTTATTACCACTCTCTGCTTTCTATCTTTTAACCAATCCTCAATCCAGTTGGAAACGAGCCCGGTGATTCCTAGTCCTTTGACTTTAGCTACCAATCTAGCGTGAGGGACTTTGTCAAAGGCTTTTTGAAAGTCGAGATACACTATATCTATTGCCCTACTTGCATCGTACAGTGTATGCATATTATGGAAAAACTCTAACAGGTTTGTCAGACAGGATCTATGTCGCCTAAATCCATGTTGAGAATAAAAAATTAGATTGTTAGATTCAAGGTGATACACAATACGTTTTGTAATGATGGATTCCAACAGTTTGCCGACAACTGATGTTAAACTGATCGGGCGATAATTACAAGGATTTTCCCTATCACCCTTTTTAAAGATTGGTGTTACATTTGCTAACTTCCAGTCGGTTGGAACTTTCCCTAACTCAATTGATTGTTTGAATATGGTTAGTAAGTCGTCAGCAACATTGTGGCTAACCTCTTTTAATACCCTTGGAAGAAATAAGTCAGGACCAGGTGATTTGTATTTATTCATCTTATCAATTAATTGCTGTACCTCATTTCTCGTGAAACTTATGGTCTCTACAGGATTGTCACCATCATATGTGTGAGAGAGAGAGAGAGAGAAAGAGTGAGAGAGAGAGAGAGAGAGTGAAAAAGAGTGAGTGAGAGAGAGAGAGAGAGAGAAAAAGAGTGAGTGAGAGAGAGAGAAAAAGAGTGAGTGAGTGAGAGAGAGAAAAAGAGAAAGAGTGAGAGAGAGAAAAAGAGTGAGAGAGAAAAAGAGTGAGAGAGAGAAAAAGAGTGAGAGAGAGAAAAAGAGTGAGTGAGAGAAAAAGAGTGAGAGAGAGAAAAAGAGTGAGAGAGTGTTTGAAAACACCAATGATATATGGATATTTATAGCCATCATCGATCATATATGTACATTTTCAGTGAGTGAGTGAAGCAGTAGACTGCATTGATGGCGAACCTTTTTTGCTGGCGGGTCATTTTTGTTACTTGTGATTTTAAAAAAAATGAAATTGGGTCACAATAATTTATTTACTTACTATTTTTAGTGAGAAACTTCTTGTTGGATTTTAGCTGCTAATGTTTTGATCCGAGGTTTATATTTAGTTGTCTTTAGTCTCACACATGCAGCACTCATATCTGTGCCAAGGCGATTCCTAGTGGTAGATTTGATGAAATTCATGGAGGAAAACAACTGTTCACGTGAATAAGATGAACCAAACATTGTTAGCAGAGTTAATGTTAGCTTTTTCATTGACGCAAAAGAATTTGGTAAAGAGTTCCATTTTGCAAGAATAAGATTCTCTACTCCTTCTAGTGATTGTTGTTCTCTGGTTACACCCAAAATTGACGACTCCAATTCCTTTTCTTGTATCTTCAAATTAAGATCAATAAATTTAGTCTTCCATACTGCATTTTCTTGGAAGTCAACTAATTCCATTTCTAAATTACCAATGTCAAGCCAATGAAAAGCTGATAACTGAAGATCTTCAAATTGAATAGTATGGGGGAATTGGATGAATTGTAATGTTGCATCAATTTGTCGGAATTGTGAAAACCTCTCTGAAAGTGATTGTCTGGCATCTCTTATTATTGAAGAGTAACTTCTGAGCACGTCGGATTTATTTTCTTCATTGTCTGCAAAATATGTTGAAGTCAAGAAGTGTTTCTGCAATAATGGAAAATATTTAAATTTTTCTTCTTCCAGATCTTTTGAGAAAATATTTAGTTTTTTTTGAAAAGCTTTAATATTTTCAAACATTGATGATACAACACAGCCGCGACCTTGCAATTTTTCATTTAAAGCATTGTAATGCAATGTGAAATCAGCGAAAAAATGTAAGTCATTCAATCAATTCATGTCAGTCAGTTCTGGATATTCAATTATTCATGTTCCTTTTTATTCAAAAAATATCTTATTTCTCCTAACAATTCAACAAAGCGATTCAAAACTTGACCACGACTTAACCATCTGACATTGTTATACATGACTAACCCTGAAAATTGAGAGTCAACCTCATCTAATAGTTTGGTAAATTGACGTTTGTTAAGATCTTGAGCAACTATAAAATTGACAATCTTTGTTACAAGAGACATCACATTTTCAAGTGATTTTAAACTTTTTTTTGCCCAAAGAGCTTCTTGGTGTAAAATACAATGAAATTCAACTAAAAGGTGTTTCACTTCTTGTTTAAGTAATTGAACAAATCCAATATTTTTTCCAATCATACTCGGAGCTCCATCAGTCGTCACATATACAATATTTCTGAAATTAATTGGGTAAATCCATTCTTCAATTCATTCATGATAATTATTCTATCCTTGACCGTATTTCTGACCACAGGCAACTCATTAATACGCTTAATTATTTGATCTTTATTCTCAAAATCTTCAAATAAATAATCTGAGCAGTTTATAAACGCTTCTTTTAAATAATCACCATCAGAAAGTGGTTTTCCGTGTTGAGGTGTTTCACTCTTCATATTCGTAACTTCTTACGTGAATAAGTGTAGTCCAGTAAAAAAAAAAAAAAAACTTAAAAGTTTTTGTGCTATTCAGTGATAGTGTGCATTTGAAGTGAGAATGGAGGTTTATTCAAACAGAGAAATGGCAGACATGCATCTCATGTATGGACTTGCCGAGTGTAATGCGACTGCAGCAAGACGTCTGTATGCGGAAAGGTTTCTGAATCGCCGTCTGCCAGATAAGAAGACCTTTCAGAGAATAGACGAGCGTCTTGGTGATACAGAATCATTCAACAAACGAGTTTCAGATGGTGTTAGACCAATCAGCGCCAGAACTGTTGAGTTGGAGGAGCGGGTCCTGAATCGCGTGGAGGAACGTCTTGGTGTCAGCACCCGAAGAATAGCAGCAGCAGAGGGTGTAAGATGCACAATTGTGTGGAGAATTTTACGGGAACAACAGCTTTACTCATATCACATTCAGAGAGTACAAGGCCTTACTGAAGCTGATTTCCCACCACGAGAGGCTTTTTGTACTTGGTTCCTTCAACAGTGTGCTCGCAATCCTCTTTTTCTATCCTCCGTGTTGTTTTCTGATGAAGCTGCCTTCACAAGAAATGGCGTGATCAATTTTCACAACACTCATCACTGGGCCGAAGAGAATCCGCATGCCATCATCCAGTCAAAGCACCAACAACACTTTAGTGTCAACGTATGGGCAGGACTTATTGACGACAACTTAATCGGTCCTTTTGTTTTGCCTGGAAGATTAACAGGAGAATCCTATTCGAATTTTTTAATGAATGATTTAAGCAATTTACTAGATGAAGTTCCTCTTGGTGTTCGACGTCGTATGTGGTTTATGCATGACGGCGCTCCGCCTCATTTTAGTCGAGTAGCCAGAGACTCTTTGGATGACCATTTCCCTGATAAATGGATAGGTCGTGGAGGACCCATTGCGTGGCCTGCTCGCTCCCCAAACCTCAATCCACTCGATTTTTATTTGTGAGTTCATCTGAAATCCATCCTTTACGTGACGCCCATTGACAACATTGAAATGCTTCGCCAACGTGTAGAACAAGGATGCCAGAAAATCCGAGCAATACCTGGAATGTTTGAACGCGTCAGGCAGTCTATGACGAGGCGTGTTCAGGCATGTATTCAAGCGCAAGGCAGTCATTTTGAGCACTTCCTTTAAAGGTAAAGCGGATACTTGCTGGAACACATAACGGGCTGTAACTCGGAAACAAAGCGATTTCGGGCATATGTTTATATAAATTTTTTTCATCCTCAATCCATCCTGAAAGTGCGTCCCACATGTTATGAAACACCATATATATATATATATATATATATATATATGGGGATGAACTGAGAATGGTTCCCTTAGGTTTTTTATGATACAGACGGCCATATATGGAACAAGGAACTCTTCTAGGATAATTAAATCCACTATAGTCCGAAGTTACCCCTTTTTCTTTGATGTATTCAATCTGACGTGAAGGCAGCGAGTCTTTTGCTTATATTGAAGTTCTAAATGTAGCTGGGCTAGGCTGCTTTACCCTAGATCCTGTCCCAAAGCTGGATCCTATCTGCTTTGCAGATAGCTGGTGAGGGAAGCTATACTTTTGGGACCTCTTTGCGAGTGACCCGTTGCCCACGTCGGGCTAGCATCATGAAAAAGAAAAACTATAGTATTTGTCATTTACCATTACTTATTCGAACTATAGAGGATTTAATTATCCTAGAAGAGTTCCATGTTCCATACACGGTCTGTGTGTATCATATAATATATATATATATATATATATATATATATATATATTAGTTTTACAACCGGTCTGCCATACTTTGGGGTGTGATTTGGGGGGGGGAGGATATTGAATAAAAAAGTTAATACAACATCGGTGCTATTTCCAACCGTTGCGGAGCTACGAACGTTTTAAGGTGCACGGAAAAAAAATAAGCGAGAGTATTAATCTGATGTATTTATTGCTACACTTTATGAGATACGCCTTATAAATGTTCAAAATGTCCGCTCGGTTTTCAATGCACAGCCTTGCTCGTTCCAAACAAGAGTCCACTGCCCATTGAATCATTTCGGGGTGTTCTCTATGTAAGCAGCGGCATCCATAATCCGACGCAAGAGTTCCTCTCTCGTTTGTACTTTGGTCTTGTAGACCATCTGTTTCATAAGGCCCCATAAAAAGAAATCTAACGAGATTAGGTCCAGAGATCTCGGGGTCCACGATATTGGACCAGCACGACCAATCCAACGATTCCCGTATCGCTGATTCAAGTAATCCGTAACATGACGACCAAAATGTGGTGGCGCCCCATCGTGCTGAAAGAACCTCCTGCGCCTTGTCTCCAAGGGCACGTCCTCCATCAAACGCGGCAATTCGTTCGTCAGGAAGTTCAGATAAATATCAGCAGTTAATCGCTGTTCCAAAACAAACCGTCCAGTCAACTGATTTCCAATTACATGGCACCAAACATTCACCGAGAATCGATGTGGAAAGTTTCCTTCAACGATACCGTGGGGATTATCAGCGGACCACAAGTGGGAATTTTATCTATTGTTAATTCCATCCCGAATGAATTGTGCTTCATCACTGAACAGTATGCGATTAAGAATTTGGCGATGGATAACCATCCACTGGCAAAATTGAACACGTTTATCGTAATCATCCGGTTGAAGAGCTTGCACATTTGCAAATGATAGGGATACAAACCCTCATCATGTATGGTTCGCCATACACGCGATGCGGATTCACCAATTCGTCTAGAAATCCTTTGAATACTGGTAGCTGGGCTACGTTGTACTACGTCCAGTATGTGCTCCTCCACAGCAACGGGCCGTTGTGCTACATGTTCTTGGTTACGTGGAACAATTGTCCGTTTCCCTTAATCTCTAGTGTGTCACTAAACACTTGCTTGTTCGGTATTCGGCGGTTCGGAAAACGTCTTCGATGTTCCTCAACTGCCGCTCTGCTGTTACCATCACAAAATCCATAAATGTAATGGATATCAGCGTATTCAGCGGGTGTGAACTATTGATTCATTTTGATTGTTCACCTTAGCGCAACACAGTGTCTCGTACCACAGATCAGAACCAACTGAAAGAAAAAATTGAGGATTAGTAGTGGTAACTTCGTTAACCGAAACTACCACCAGTGCTGCCATTTTTCAAATTACACACAAGTAGGGATTTGTTGGTTGCACATCTTAAAACGTCCGTAGCTCCGCAACGGTTGGAAGTATCACCTATGTTGTATTAACTTTTTTACTCGCTATTACCCCTCAAATCACCCCCCAAAGTATGGCAGACCGGTTGTGAAACACCCTGTATATATATATATATATATATATATATATATATATACACACACACAATTGAATGGCAAAAAAGGAAAGTCTGCTACATGCTATGTCCCTGAAACACCAGAGAACTCTCTTTTTTTTGTCCTTCATATATACCTCGGAGGTGTAGTGGTTAGCACAGCTAACTACGAATCTACAGACCCTGGGTTCGATGGACTGTTTCAGAAGATATGTAAAGGTTCCGTCATGTGGAGGTCGGTCCATTAGTTGTTATTGATAGGATTAACAATAATTTCAAATGAGGAAGAATCGAAAAGATGGTCTGAAGCATTGCAATATTAAATAACTTGACCTAACCTAACCTCTCCCCCCTCGCCCCCCAACCCCAAAAAACTACCTTGTGAATAGAATGTTCTGTCGAAAAAAAAGGCGAAAAATCAAGACTCTAAGATTTAGTGGAATTAGTGTTCATAGAACTCTTGTTGACATTTCGTCGAAAATACGTACATTATCTCAACAAGGTTTTGCGGGGGGGGGGGGGGGGGTAGGTTAGTGTGTCAGTGGCATTTCCCCATCGTGAAAAATGTAGGTACCTTCTGGAATGAACTTTCATGCAGCTGTTGCCTAACCAAACCCTTCGTAAAATGATATTTTGTCCATTTCATTTTCAAACTTCGAGTCATTTACGAGTATGTGTATGAAGAAGAAAGTTATTTTAGTTCAGAGAGCAAAACTAAATAATACATTTCTCTCTCTCTCTCTCTCTCTCTCTCTCTCTCCCTCTCTCTCTCTCATTCATTTTAGGGCCTCTTCTTCACCATCCTGATGGTAATAACCGTCCAAATACGTCTCCAACAACAATACGAGATGCCTCATTTTTACTCATAATTTTCTTCTTGACCTCGTTAATTTGACGCCATTGTAACTGATTGTTGGATAATAATAAGAATAGGTTATCGTACATTTCCAATTGTCATTTATATATATATATAATATATATATGGGCTACGTCGTGGCCAATGTCGTAACACCGCTTCCCGGAGATCAGCGAAGTTAAGCGACATTGGGTCTGGGTAGTAGTTGGATGGGAGACCGTCCTCTGCGCCCAGATTATGTAGCGACCCGTGGTTCGGATCCCACGTAAAGCTGTAGGTCCCCTCCGTCATATGACCTTAGATGTTGCGAAGGAGGTTAAACAACCCCAATTAAAATATATATATATATATATATAAACTATCCTCCATCAGGATTAGAATCCGGGAGCTTTAACTGTGAGTGCCGGGGGGGGGGGGGGCTATTGATTAAGCTACGACAGGATAAAAAAGTAATACACCCTTGCGCATATTTAATCACCCGAGTTCGAGCCCTCATGCGCTTAATTTCCAACTGTACGTTCAAGTTTTCGCATAGATATGAATTAAATGATATATAATAGCTTGTGTTTCCCTCGGGTGATGAAATATGAGCCACGTTGTATTAACTTTATTTTGTTGTAGCCAATGCTATATATATATATATATATATATATAATATATATATATACACAGTATATTAAAATAAAATATAGGAAAAATAAGGGGAAATAAGATAAATTAAGCGAAAATAAGGGGAACTAAGAGAAAATAAGGGAAGATAACAGAAAATAAGGAAAAATTATGAAAATTAAGAAAAAATAAGGGGAAATAAGTGAAAATAAGAGAAAAGGGGAAATAAGGGAAATAAGGAAAATAAGGGAAAATAGAGGAAATAAGAGAAAATAAGAAAAAATAAGGGGAAATAAGAGAAAATATGGGAAAATAACAGAAAATAGTAAAAATAAGAAATATACAGAAAATAAGGGAAAGTAAGGAAAAATAAGGGAAAATATTCATTAACGAGAATAATAAAAACAATATTTGAAACTGATATAAATTTACATGAAACAGAATGCGCAAAATATATTCACGAATACCAGGACGAGAGGCGGGGCCACCAGCTTGACCTTCGTGTGAAGAAAGACCGACGCACAGAACCCAAACAAGAACAAGATCATATTAATTTCTTTATATATATTTTTTATGCTTTATCACTTTGTTATTATAAATTTATTTTGTAAATATTTTGAAATTTTTAATAACTTTACAAGTTGTTTCCGATTTATTTTTGGGTTTTTGTAATAACAAATTTAGGAAACTTGTCCCGGATATTCCTCATAAACAAAACTTACTTATTCATGACTTTCCCAGACTCGTTTCTCTTTTAGAAAGTTTGTTTATTCGGAATTTTCTATCAAAACTGTACATCCGTATACAGGGTGCGTATAAAGTAACGCCAGTGAAGAGATAAATCGGATTTCAACTGGTTTAAACTAGTTTCAACTTGTTTTTTTAACTCGTAAAAACTTTTCCAACACCTCTTATAAACCTTACTATCGAATATACAGTTGTTATAAAAAGTCCACGTAATAACTATTACTTGTCCATATTCACGTTAATATAATATATTCGCGTTAATATAATTCAAACTAGAATTGTCTCTTTACTCGCGTTGCTTTATTATACACACCCAGTAGTAGGTACGCATAGATGTAAAGGATGGCTAAGCATGGCCGCTTACTGTTAAACGTTATATATATTTACAACTACCCCGATTATGTCATGTGACGTATTGACAACGAACATCATTGATGAACCTTTAATATACATTTTCGAATATGAAAGACACATTAAACAGTAGTGAACACAAACACTACAAGTTATTTATTGTTCTTAATAAGTTTATTTCAATTCAAAATTCCTTAATGAACGACCGAGTTCAGAAAGCAGGGGATAGAAATGATCGTATCTGTGAAGAAACAATCTAGATCAGAGGTGGGGAACCTGCCGCCGCTCGCGGGCGGTAGGTTTTAATTGCCCAGGGACAGTTTGATTATTTAAAATCATATAGTATTTACATCTTAATTATGCCCCAAACTATTTTTAAAGCTGTATTTTGCCCCGTAGAGAGTATTTTAGTTGAAATTTGCCCGCCACACAATAAAGGTTCCCCACCCCTGGTCTAGACATATCAGTCTTGTGCGCGCGCCAATGTTCCTGAATACTTTTAAGGCCCTGCGAACCCCATACTTGAAATCATTGGATTAACTTTATGTATGTTTGATTCAGGGGCGCCCTGCAGCCTTTAAAAAATTGGACGCACGATTTTTTTAGGTTGATATTCTGAGGGACGCAGCGCAATAAATAAGTAAAATAACTAGGCCACCTATCCCACAGGTTTTCTAAGAAATTAAAATTTGGTAGATGCGCGTGCGTCTGTGCGTCCGCCTGTGGATGCCCCTGGTTTGATTTATAATTTTTCGCCAAATTAAAACTGTTTTATATTTTTTATTGTCTAACACCAGAAACTCATTTATAAAAAAAAAAAACCACATCCCTTTTAAAGGAAACGGAATATACCCACGGACTGCTATTAATACTCACACATTGGTACGTGCTAAGATTGGGCTGTTATTTGAGCCAATATTGTATTTGGGATCGGGGGTGGGGTGGGGGTCAGGAGTAGACAGGCCGAAGTATGTTGAGGAATTTAGCATACGGCTGTGTACAAGAGGGAATGGCAGAATTAAGAATTCAACAAATATCGAATCAGTCTCTCCTACAGCCAAACTCTGTTCCCATTACAATGAAGCCATTGTGCTGAACTGTGTTTGGCAGCGGATAGAGTTCCCAAAATGCTTGATTATTCATATTTTATTCTCAAACACGTCCATTCGACGTGAATTTATTAAACTCGTTCCAGGACAGAACAGATCTCAAATTCTACTGGTCTGTATACCATTTTCATATATCATAATAATCTTCGCTCTCCGTTGGCGTCTTTGAGCGGTGTCGTACTTCGAATCATCGGCCTATTATAACCAGTGGTGTATCGCTAAAATAATTTTAGTGCCGTTTACGGCCATTTTTTATTGTCATTTTTAGTGCCACAGCGCCGTTACTGCCTCATTCTGGCAGCATCACATCACTGATTATAACCCATTAAAACGTTCACGATGGTAGTTGTGATAAATTAAAATTATTTTTAATGCTTACAAGGCTTTTGAGTGGACAAAAACTCATCAGGCGAGCAGGCGCTCTTTGTGTTCGTTTTGTAATTACTGATGGTCATCTTGGTTGTTTGGTAGCTCCTCATCCATTTTTTGTGTGGCCTCAGTGATAATAACTATTTGTGTGAAGTGTATAAATTACAATTGTTTCACCTTTATAGTCAAATTTTATTTAATTACCATGGATCAGGATGGCTTAAATACGTAGATGACTGGTTTCCAAAATGGAGTCGACTTTGAGAACCACATGTATGGGTTCCCGTCAAGCTGCAGAAATGGAAATCGGTCAGAGATGCCAACCTAGAGTTCTGAGCAATTACAAAGGGAAACTGGGGATTTGCCTACAAAGCTTTATTCCAGACGCAGTTCATAAACAGAGTCCATAATTACAGACCTAACCTAACCAAATCTAACCAGCTTAACTTAACCTAACCAACCTTAACCTAGCCTAATCTAACCTGACCTAACGTAAGATATTACCAATTATTACGAGTGCCTCCGAACTGCGTCTGGATTCTGGAAATTTGCCATAAAAGTATATCCAAAATTTTTAAGTAACCTTCAATCTTTGATAATTACAAGACAATGCTTATTTTCACGAATAGCTTTCATATAAGACGATTTTGAATGATAAAAAATAAAGGTGTCCTGGAAATTTCATCAAAAATCAAAGATAAAAAACTTAAACACAGCTCTAGATCACCATTTCATTATTTATTATCAGAGTGCCACCACTGATCTGTTCATTTAATTCAAGACTACAAGAACACGGACATATAAACGGAAGCCAAGAGTCAGGCTTAAGTTTAATAAGGGGAAAGTACCTTATATCATCAGTAATGAACCTTTAAATTTAATGGGATTACATTTGATTAAAATTACGAATGCCTTTATTTCACGTCAGAGATTAATATTTTAAAATGGTCTTTATAAAAGGTATTCTTAAAAGCGTAATTTAAATCAGTGATATTAATTAAACATACAATTATACAGAGCAAGTGTAGTTTAGGTCCCCCTGTGAAGCCTAGTGTAGTTTACGTTCCCATACATTATCCTTAGTGTAGTTTACGTTCCCCAACTTTGTCCGTGTATACCTAATCAAATAAAACGTTAAAACTAACGAAAATATTTCGACTTACCTAACCAATCGTCAACTTATATATATATGTGTGTGTGTGTGTGTCTTAAACACAGACCGTGCATGGAACAAGGATAAATGACAATGATAAATGACAAATACTATAGTTTTTTCTTTTTCATTATAGAAAGCCCAACGTGGGCACCGAGTTACTCGCAGAGGCCCCAAAATATAGCCTAAAACCCGGTGTCCACGTTGGGCTTTCGATCATGAAAAGAAAAACTATAGTATTTTGTCATTTATCATTACTTATTCGAACTATAGTGGATGTAATTTCCCAGAAGAGTTCCTTGTTCCATGCACGGTCTGTGTTTAACATATAAGTTTCTCAGGGGATCATTCTGAGTTTGTGTGTGTGTGTGTGTATATATATATTATATATTATTATATATATATTATATATATATTATATATATATATATATAATATATATAAAATTGACGATTGGTTTGGTTAAGTCGTAATATTTTCTTTAGTTTTAACTTTTATTTGATGGATTCATTTAAAAAATGTCTCCTAAAGATCCTAGTGTAGTTACGTTCCCCAACTTTGACCTAGTGTATTTGTGTCCCCTTTTGCGTCAGGGAACGTAAACTACACTTGCTCCAATTATACTGATGCCATTTGCAATCTAGGAAGACCTCATTGCTTTTAAATAACCAATTAACACAGTGCCACAATTCTGTTATAATTATTGTTGGATAAGATGATAATTAATTTATAATTATTACATGTTTTAAATTAACACTGTGTATTTTCCTTTCTGACAAGAACCGAGATTAATTACTGCATGAGTTGTTCTGTCCTTAGACTTGTACACTGTTCCTTAAATATAATTTAACACCGGAACTTAATACAATTAAAGATGAGATGGTGCCTGATCTTGTTTAATTAAGAGTGTCATTACTTATATTATTAACTAGCCTTGAATCCCTCTGGTTGTTAATAATTTTATGCCTTGTGAAATTAACATTACACGTGAATATGCTGCATTATAAGTTTATATCACACTCTTTACAAATTATACAGGGTTTCATAGTCATGCAAGTAAACATAAAATTACCACCATATTCACTTGCGTGACTTTATGAGCACCCTGTATATATTAGAGTACATTCAGAGAAAAATACTTGGTTACAACAAAATACATGATTAACTATTTGTCAACCATCGAAATGGTTAATTCAACAATGTTTTGATTACACTAAACTTTTAAGTTTTTACCAAAAAATAACCACGGTTAGTATAATTATCGCGTGGTTAAGCCAACTATTTTGTTTAAGTTACCTGTTTAACCTCCTTCGCAACGTCTAAGGTCATATATAACGGAGGAGTCCTACAACATAATGTGGGATCAGAATCAAGGGTCGCTACATCATCTGGACGCAAATGACGGTCCCCATTCATTTACTAAGCCTCAATGTCGCTTAAATTTGGACTGGTTGGCAACTAGCATAAATCATGTAAATGTTTGTTGTAAACAGGTGTACTTTTATCTGTTCAAGCTATCACTACGAAAGTCATTGATAAAAACAATAGAATAAAAGTAACAATCCAAGAATAAGCACCCCAAAGTCCCCAATCCAAGAAAAAGCACCCCCGTTTGACCCCAATCCAAGAAACAGCAACCCCATTTGACCTCAATACAAATTAAGAATTTTAACATTAACATTCCTCGAAAACTTTGTCCAGTCATTGCTTGATCGCACTTAGCACAGAACATCATTTTTTAATAAGATTTTTTCCCTTACACCAATTTATTACTGGCAATGGATCTTCAACCAATAATGGTAACACTTCGTTTGAAGTGCTACCATTATTATGGGGTGCTTTTCTTGGATTGCTCATATATATATATATATATATATATATATCGAAACCTACAGTAAAATTATTGAATGCCAGATTAGGTCAACTGTACGCCCTTGACGATTGGTTAGGTTAAGTCGTGATATTTTCGTTAAAACTACGAAATATCATGACTTAACCTAACCAATCGTCAAGGGCGTACAATTAACGTAACCGGGCATTCAATTAACCATTTAGAAAATTAACTCCATTTTAGAGCAATCCAAGAATAAGCACCCTCGTTCGACCCCAATCGAAGATAAAGCACCCTCTTTATAAATCATTAGTTAGACCCCATTTGGAGTACGCGATCCAATTTTGGAATCCGCATATGCACAAAGATATAAATAAAATTGAAGAGTTCAAAGACGAGCAACTAAGAAGATTCCGTCGCTTAGGTCGAAGTAGTACGAGGATAGGCTTAAGGAGTTAAAATTGACTACACTCGAGACTAGGAGGCTAAGGGGTGATCTAATCCAGGTTTTCAAAATTATGAATGGGTTCGATACATAGATAGAGATAGTTTTTTCGAAATATCACAATAAATAGAATTAGAAATAACGGGTGTAAGTTACAAGTAGAAGGTTCGAGACAGTAGTTGGCAAAAACTTTTTTACGCATAGAATAGTAAATTGGTGAATAGTTTTGCCGGTAGAAGTAATTAGTAGCACGTCTATAAACATGTTTAAAAATTGATTAGACGCATATGTTGATAGATTGGGTATAGTTTTAAGGTAGTAAAATTAAGGTTTTTGTGGTTCGGAACCCACGTAAAATTGTAGGTCCCCTCCGCCACTACGGAGGACATACGCAATACACAACTACAACCACAGTTAGGTAGACCAGCCATGAGTAGATCCTAGGGTCTTTTTGGTCTGAAACATTATAACAAATGATTTGGTGTGCTTATTCTTGGATTGCTCCGAATAAAAACACATATTGTCACTATTACTATTATTTGTTATTTGTTACTATTACTTGTTACTATTACTAGCCACTTGTTACTATTGCTTGCCACTTGTTACCATTACTATTACTTGCCACTTACTTGTTACCATTACTATTGCTTGCCATTGTTACTATTGCTTGCCACTTACTTGTTACCATTACTATTATTTGCCACTTGCTTGTTACTACTACTATTACTTGCCACTTGCTTGTTACTACTACTATTACTTGCCACTTGTTCCTATTACTTGCCACTTGCTTGTTACTATTACTTGCCACTTGCTTGTTACTATTACTTGCCACTTGCTTGTTACTATTACTTGCCACTTGCTTGTTACTATTACTATTACTTGCCACTTGTTACTTTACATTATTTGACACTTTCACTATTTTTATGTTTAATAAATAAGGCAAATGCCATTAATTTTTGCCTAAAAAGCTTCCAATGCTTCCAAGGCATATTCAGATGCGGGTCCGAACAAAGCCCCCTAGGACAAAAGCTCCCTGGACAAATTGCTGGGTAGGGCATCTAATCTGAAAAGATCAGAAGATATTTAGGTGAAATAATCAATATTAACCTGTATGTTACTTCAATGCCCAGTTAGGTCAACTGAATGCCGGTTAGGTCAACTGTACGCCCTTGATGATGGTTAGGTTAAGTTGTGATATTTTCGTTAGTTTAAACGAAAATGACGAGACCCAAAATACATAAACTATAATATAACTAAACTGTAAATAATAAAGAATAAAAATATGATTAAAAAAATTCTATTATTATTATTTTTCCTAGGGGCTTTTGTCCTAGGGGGCTTTTGTACTATGAATATATTAATATCATAACAATATCTAAAAATTGTAAAACTCTCTCACTTTTATTCTTTTCTGAATAAAGTATAAATTATGACTAATTAATTATATTAGTGCTTTACTGAAATAACTAGCTTTAAATAGTAATTCTTTTTATTCAGATGTAATTAAGTTATTCAAAATCACTGAAACTGAACTATGAAGTCTAACTCAAATTATTTGTTAATAACTGGAGGTTATTAACAATAAGTTAATCACAACTCACGGATACAAAGGTTAACCTAAATTGTTTCTTAAAATTATAATAAAAAGACACTATGTAAATAAAAATTAAAAACTTGTCGTTTGCTTACGACATGATGATGGTGAGTCTTTCTTCTCTTTTTCTGAATGAATGTTAACCCACGAATGAAGGTTTTGCTACTTACTTAACCCCTTATTCTCTTCTTTTAACTCCCTATTCTCTTCCTTTAACCCCTACTCTCTTCTTTCTCTCGGGCTAACCTTACACTGTAGAGTGGGACTTAGGGTCTTTGTTAGCCTTAGCTTCTGTAGATTCTGTAAACATGTTGGAAGGAGGTGAAATGAATATCTGAAAAACTAAAAGGTTTGGATAGTTGGGGACCCTCACCTTCTCACCTAACCTTTGGAAATGAATCCTAATTTTTTTTTTTAATGTTTTGAGGGTTTTTCGAACCTTACAAAATAAATTTTACTGTTCGAGGCAAATGTTCTCAGGGCCGACTCAGAAATACTATACGCCCAAATAAAATAGAAAAACAGCTGAGAGATAGACTAGGCACAACAGTTTTATGAAAATATGCTGGTATTAAAATGATCCGTTTGTAGGTAACTTCAAGAGTTTGTTTAAATTGTTTGACTCTCAGTTTTGATAACAGTTTTGTTTGTCCACTGATGCGATCATGAGTAAATGGTGATGTATCACGAAGAGCAACTGTACGATGCACCTTTGGCAATTTACTTTTGTTTCGACGCATGTCCCATTCTATTTTGTATCCGAAACACAGGCCTTGCGCTTGAAATTGGTTTGGCAGGAGAGAGAGAGAGAGAGAGAGAGAGAGAGAGAGAGAATTATTAACATTTTCTTTTAATTTATTCTTAAAAATATATTGTTTTACGATATAAAATTGTTAAAACGTCGCACGGTACATTTGCAGATTAGAATTTGGTTCTAAAACGACTGCGGTCTTTGATGTCTAACAACCATATACGTTTTGCATGCGTATTGTAAACGAAAGAATTAATACATGCAACTTTGAAAGAAGTAAATCAGTCAACTGACCACCTGGAAGCGAAATTGTACCTCTTAAATAATATATAGCAGACAGGGACGTAGCCAGGAATATCCTAAGGGGGTCGAATTGAGCTACGTTCGTCAGGTTCCGTGGTGAATTGGGCGAGCCCATACAGTTAGGGGGTCTGGGGGAAAGTGGAAGCTTTTCCAGTGGGGTCCGGGCGGAGCCCCGTAAGCCAGCGCATTTTGAGCTTATTTTGTGTAAAAAATTGTCTGAAAATGTCAGTGCAACTGCCATTTTTGAACAGCCACTATACAGCCATCCATATGAAATATGTACCCTTTCCAACAAAAGTTTGGATAGGACAGTCACATTGGTGCAATCTAAGCTATTGTTGGTTTTCGTCGTCGTCGTCGTTGGACCTAGGCAAGCTACGGCTTGGGACCGTAGCGCATCTATCCGGTATAGGTTAACCTGGATGATGTAGCCATAAGCACTGCCGCTGGTTAAGTGCCAACCAGTGATTATCTCACTAGCCGTATTGAGTCCGTTAGGCGAAACTGCGACAGTACCAAGGATGGAAAATATAACCCTTGGATTTCTATTATTTATTTGCAAAATGGACATGGTATTAGATTAAAATAATTATTTGAATAAATAATTAACTGACAATTGTGATATATAATTAATTATGTTTACATACAATAAAATAATACAGTATACATAAAATTAGTTAATGTGGTTTACAATTGAATTATGATGGGTAACTAATTTAAAATGAATTTATAGCTATTCCGAAATTCAAGACGGTAAAATTAACATTTATCTTGAAACTAAATAAGAGTATTCACTACACTATATTATGATGTAATTTATTTTCTGAAATTTTAAATCAGGTATTGATCCTATAGTTTTCATATTAACAAAGAAAGTAACTGAAAATAAAAAACCCACTCTAATAGACAGAGTTTATTTCCACGACAGTTTCGACGCCCACTGGCATCCTCCTCGGGTGGATACAGAAACACGAATATATAGCACCCGAGGAGGATGCCAGTGGGCGTCGAAACTGTCGTGGAAATAAACTCTGTCTATTAGAGTGGGTTTTTATTTTCATATTTTGACCTTCACGTAGAAAAAAGTGAAGTTCTTTGCATTTAAGAAAGTAACTATTTTATTCACACATTTATTGATTTCTTGCATACAATTATTTAGTGTATACACGTTTAACAGTATAACATATCTATGAATAACGAAATTATTAGAAGAGATCCAAATGAAACTCTCACGCATGAGGCAAGTCAAACGGATGCAGAAACAGCTAGATCAGTTGAGACAGAAGAAACGCACATCTGTTTAACATATATAAAATTTTAAACAGGATAATCGCATGGAAAAAAATTTAGGGGCTACTTGACAAAAAATATGTACTTTATCAAATAGGCAATTACTTTACTAAATCAAAATCGAATACTTTAATAAATACGCAATTTACATATAGGTACACCACAAAATCACATTACCGCCCACCGTCCGTTTTATTCCAGTAACAAATTGAGTCGTTACTCAATCTATCCAATATTTTGGACGCATCATCTAGAGTTAGCTTGTCTCTCTCCATGACGATTAAAGCTAATCCTGTCAGTCGATCTTTACTCATTCTATTTCGTAGCCATGTCTTCAACCTGCAAAGGTTTGAAAATGAACGCTCTGGCGCAGCTGTGGAAACAGGTTAAACAGCGAAAACCTGCAGTAGTCGATGGACGATTGGGAACGCAATACTATCGCATTTCTCTATAGCCAAAACTGCATCGGAGGGCCTCTTAGAAGGTTCAAATGTTTTCCAGACCTCGTACCACACATCCCACACACCAAGGGCTTTCTGTGCCGATTCGTTTTGATGTGGCAATATAGCTCTCAAAAACTCGCATGCTTCTTCTATTTTCTTGTGCTGTGGAGTAGCTTCTCGGGAGTAATTAATGCAGGCAGGGAGTAGAAAGGCCAAACCCATGGCTTGCATATTATGAGACGAGAAGCGACGTTCTAGATTTTGTATTGTACTGTCCAAGAAAGGCAAGAAAACATAGTAAACCTCAGGGTTCTCTGCTGATAAATTGGAGCGATGTTGTTGCCTCCCAGACCGTCTGGGAGTGACACTGGTGTCACACCACTTGGAAGAACGTTATATGACATCAGAGAAAACTTCCACGACATTTTCTCGGCATGTCTGCAGTACTTGAAGAACTGACTGAACGAGCTTGACGGCACCAAGCATGTCCTGGAAATGCATCAAATATCGATATGCAATTTTTTATGCATCAAATAATAGTTGACTAATGCTATGTGTGACTATATATGACTAATATATGACTTCCAGCAGCATAAATGTTATAGTTTGGCGGTGAACCTTGGTTATAATTACTGCAGATTTTTTCCTGGACTTTCCATGGGGGGGGGGCGACAGCCTCTGTCGCCCCCCCATTGGCTACGTCCCTGATAACAGATGCGTGTAATGATTTACATTTACATGTATGAATATAGTTACATAATTACATTTACATCTCTTAATATAGTTACATAATTACATTTACATCTGTGAATATAATAATTATTGGTAACCTGTTTATTTTTTTTTTTTTTTTTGCGCGCATCAGTTTTCTTCAGCTGTCGAAAAACTTTCGCCGGGAAACAAATTCTTTGGGAAAAAATTGAACATTTCATTCCAACAACAATTCATAATTAGCTAAAGAAATAATACAGCCGATAAAAAATAATCAAAAATAATTGACCAGTTCCTGGAAGGAGTGTATTCGGCAAGTATTTAGGTTTGACTGCTGAAAGGTTTTATTATGTAACGCTTTTAACCTTATCCAGACTACAGGTATATTTACAGATGGTCATCCACCATGTGCAAACAATTTAATAATGACTTTACTAGGTTAATTATGACTTTAATAATGACTTTACTAGGTTAATTATGACTTTAATAATGACTTTACTAGGTTAATTATGACTTTAATAATGACTTTACTAGGTTAATTATGACTTTAATAATGACTTTACTAGGTTAATTATGACTTAATAATGACTTTACTAGGTTAATTATGACTTTAATAATGACTTTACTAGGTTAATTATGACTTTAATAATGACTTTACTAGGTTAATTATGACTTTAATAATGACTTTACTAGGTTAATTATGACTTTAATAATGACTTTACTAGGTTAATTATGACTTTAATAATGACTGTTTGCACTGTAAGAAAGTTGGGTAAAAAGCAGCATAACTGTATGAACATTTTTATTATTTTACATTTCAGACCCTTCTAGGAAGGGCCAGAGAACGCATTTAAATGATGTACCAATTTGAAAGTGACATAACTTTTGAACTTTTGGAAATATTTTGACAAAGTATCTTCAAAAGTTCAAAAGTGATACCACTTTCACATTGGTACAACATTTAACTGCGTTTTCTGGCGGTTTTTACTTATGTCGCTTAGCCACTTCTTCCTAGGGGGGGGGGGGCCTCATATATATGCAAATTTTGTATAAATAACTTTTTGTTTAAGTAGACTCGAAATTTGTACACTCCGCTTTTACGAGTTCCAGTAGTTTGTTCTCTCTTCTATACTTGTAACATTGAAATGTATACATACATCAGATTTTAATTTAATATTTATGGCTTCCATTTCATTTTATTTTATTTCATTTCATCCGAAGACAAATGTCTGATAAAGATAAACAACTTAACATTGGTCTAGTGAGTCCTTCAGTATTTTTTCCTTGAATGGCGCGCCTATTCAACTTCCATCCCAAAAATTTAAACGTTATATCTCAATTTCAATTTAGGAATAATCGCTTGGCATGAATTTAAGTGTGTTTAATTTGTTTCGCTATCCGTTCGAAGTGTTCATCTCCTTTCATAAAACTCTTAAAAGCAGTTGAATTAATCTCGCGTTTGATGCACGAATAGACGAACCTCCTCTTCTATCAATTTGCTCTTCTGGGAACTATTATATACTTGTTTCGAGTTCAATCCATTTGATTGGTCCTTTCCAGCTCTGACATGCAGTCTTCTTCTTCTTCTTCTGCGTCTTCTTCTGCGTCTTCCCAAACAGATTTATTGTTGCTGTTCGCCAAATTGAAGCGCTGCAAAAGGAAAAAATAAGTTTAAAAATAATGGATCCAGTAGGTCCTTCTCAATTCTGAAGGAACGTTTTCGATTAAGGGAAATGATTTCGAGAGAACTGCTTTATAATTAACGAAAAAAGACTGAACTTTGAAATAAAAGAAAAAACCAAGTCTGCTTTCCGTGAGCAAACACAAAACGATATTGTCCCCTTCGGTGATGCCATGGCTAGAATGTAGATTTAGATACTTTTACCTCTTTACGTCTCTCTAAAGACATAAAGAAGAGGAAGAAGAAGAAGAAGAAGAAGAAGAAAACAACAACAACAGCAATAAATGAAAACTAGAAGTAAGAAAGTAAAAAAAAATACAAAATTTTAAAAGTAGAATAAAAAAAAAAATATTTACGAATATTTTTCTTTATTTATTATTGCTTGACAAAACTAAACAATTTCGTAAACCAACAATAATATACGACGCTCTATTATCGACTTTAATTTTTGGTTCTTTAAACCAAACGCCATTCCGGTAGTCAATATAGTTTTCAGCCCTTAAGGATATACAGTATGTATATATATATATATATATATATATATATATAATATATTATATATATATATAAACCTTTCAAACTTTCAAAGGTTCCGTGCGATGATTCCTCATTTCACGAAGGTGATCATTCTGAGGTGGACCATTCTGAGTTGTATCATATATATATATATATATATATATATATATATTGTAGTCTCTGCACAAGCTATTTCTCTTTCTATAAGGAGTATCACAATGGCACGAAATAAATGTTTCAAAGGGGAGACTTTGAATAGCTGAAAGACCAATGCTGTATTTTATATATATATATATATATATATATATGCTGCAAACTCACAAGGAAAAAGAAAAACGATTCCAAGGCCACCATAGCATCAAGTGGGATAGTTCTAAAGCGCTTGTTAAAAACAGAGATATAATAGAACGAAATATTCTAGAATGTGCATTTATTCATTTTAAAAACAATTTCAATAACAGCTCGGGGACTTATAAAATTGACGATATCATGTTAAAATTTCTTTTGCCTCTCATTAACCCTTGTTAAGTATGTGCTGATTGTTTTGTTTTTCATGTACGTTGTATATATATTGGGCTTCTCGCCTTTTAACTTCATTCCCTGACGAGGTGTAGCTTTGAATACACGAAAGGCCTTGGAATCGTTTTTTCTTTTTCCTTGTGGGTTTGCAGCATTCATTCATTTCACGTGTTTTATTGTGAAATTCATCCCATATATATATATATATGAAAATACATTATTTTAAGCAATATAATTTTACACACACACACACACACACACACATGTCCGCAGAAGCGAGGTACCAACATTTCAAATCTATTTATTTAAAATTTAATTTACCAAACCAAATTTAAGTTACTAAGCCTAACTGCCATAGAACCGAGAAGGAAGGGCATGATAAATGCTTCGAACAGAAATGAGGGTTCGAAGGGTGGTTTCAGTTGTCATTAAATACCGAGATACTCGCTAATCTAACCTAACCTAACTTAATTAACCTAGCCATGTCTAACCTAACGTAACGTAGCCTACCCTAATCAAGATTAACATATGTTTTTCCGACATTAAAAATGTTTATATTTTATTTTATATAAAATTTTTAATATTCTCAGGTACCAAGTATGTTTCTTACGCAAAAAAATTACCTCACTACATCTATGGATTATCACATAGTCTACCTCACTTACTACCACCAGTTGTGACTCGCCCATGCACATGTTTATTAGTGTAGAAATGTATTAAATACATCAATACTAGACTACATAAGAGAAAAATTTTGCCCGCGTCTTTTGCGAAAGCAATAACTGTTTTCATTGGCTCCTGATCTCAAAAGAAAGTAAACAAAATAATGTGGGCGTGAAACATTTCAGTAAAAGCATCAACGACGGACTCCACAATTAATTTCTTTTATCTCTTTTCATCATCAGCTTTTAAAAAAATTTAGGAGTTATAGTCAAATGGTGATTTAAAAGTAGCGAAACAAAGTACAGCAGCGGTCAATAAGGCGAACAAAGTGTTAGGTTTTATAGCTCGGAATTTTGAGTACAAATCGCGCGATATTATTGTTCCTTTTTATAAATCATTAGTTAGACCCCATTTGGAGTACGCGATCCTATTTTGGAATCTGTATATGCGCGAGGATATAGACAAAATCGAAAGAGTTCAAAGACGAGTAACTAAGATGATTCCGTCGCTTAGGTCAAAGTCGTACGAGGATAGGCTTAAGGAGTTAAAACTGACTACACTCGAGACTAGGAGGCTAAGGGGTGATTTAATCCAGGTTTTTAAAATTATGAATGGTTCGATAACGTAAATAGAGATAGCTTTTTCGAAATATCACAATGTAGTAGAACTAGAGGATCTTTTCCGTTTGACTGCCGCCATTGAAACATAAGAGGTGAGTGCCCCCAGCCTTCTTTACTTAGCCTTATAAGGCTAACTAACGAAAATATCACGACCTAACCTAGCCAGTCGTTAGGTCAACTGTACGACCTTGACAATTGGTTAGGTTAGGTCGTGATATTTTTGTTAGTTAGCCTTATAAAGCTAACTAAAGAAGGCTGGAGGCCCTGATCTTCAGGTGATCCCCTTATTTTTCTGAGTACACGATTGAAACTTAAAAATTAAGCATGGATCTTGAAAGTAATTAAAATTGTTTATAAGAAACAAAATTTGAAGGGGAAATTAAGAAAAGCTTTTTTATAAAGTAACTTATTTTGTATCATCAAGACATTTCAGTTAAAATACAAAATACAAAAAGTTTAATTATGTTTCAATGGCGGCAGTCAAACGGAAAAGATCCGAACTAGAAATAACGGTGTAAGCTAGAGTTGCTAGATTTTTCAAGTGCCCATGCGGGACAAAAAAAATTTTGAAGTTTTTTAAGACCAAATTTTTTTTCAAACTGAAATTAGATTTCTTCAGCGGTTACAACAAACAAAATTAGAAAAATTTTATTACAATAATATTTAGCAATTAAACATCGTGAATAAATTGAAATTATTATACATAATATTAAAATTCTAAATACATTCATCCCTAAAAAATTTGCTTAAAAAATATTTTTTGCGGGACATTTTGAACGCGGGATTTTGACGCGGGATTTTTGGCTCAAAATGGGGACTGTCCCTAAAATACGGGACGTCTGGCAACCCTAGACTGTAAGCTGACTCGTAGAAGGTTCGAGCCAGCAGTTGCCAAACACTTTTTTTCGCATAGAATAGTAAATAGCTGGAATAGTTTGCCGGTAGAAATAATTAGTAGCACGTCTATAAACATGTTTAAAAATCGATTAGACGCATATGTTGATAGATTGAGTATAGTTTAAGGTAGTAAAATTAAGGTTTTTGTGGTTCGGAACCCACGTAAAATTGTAGGTCCCCTCCGCCACCACGGAGGACTTGCGCAATACACAATTATAAACACGGTTAGGTAGACCAGCCATGAGTGGATCCTAGGGTCTTAGATTTGTTATAATGTTTCAGACCAACAGAGTGCATGTATCAAATTCTTGGCCCCGTGGGGATGTCGCAACACTGGTCCCCGTATAGCAGCGAAGTTAAATGAAACTGAGGGTGTGGGTAGTAATTAGATGCATGACTGTCGTCTGCGTCTAGGTGATATAGCGACCCGTGGTTCCGCGGTTCCCACTTAAAGATGTAGGTCTCCTCCTTCAAATGACCTTTCCTCTTCCGAAAGAGGTTAAACAACCCAAAATACAAAACACACACACACACACACACACACACACACACACACCAATCAGAATGTTCTGAAAGCAGGGAAAAGTTAAGGGAAAATGAGAGGATATCACCATTAATAGTTCCAAAATTACTTCAGTAATTGTGAATAAGTGGCCGAATCTGATGGCAGAACAAGAGCCTGTGGCCGCTTTGTGGAAATTGCCTGCCACTTTGCTTGAACAATGTCCCAGAAGTATTATATAAACTAGTTTCGTCAACTTTTGAATCAACGAACTCCAATTTCTTCCTTAAATGTTCGGTGAGATTCTCATCTGCACTTTGTATAGTGGAAATTTTAACCCCTTGAAACCTCTCAGTCTGTTTTGGCTCCAAAATATTCTATTTAGGGTTTCACTGTGCTTTCGGATGTGTTTTATTACGAACTTCTCGGTTCGTTGGTTTTAAGCTTTTTTTTTTTCAACATGGAAATGAAAAAGTTGGTATCTCGCGAATGTGTGTGTGTGTGTAGGCAACTGGACATAAGTGAGGTCGAGTGTGTGATATTTCGCAGGTGTAGTCGGGTATTTTTTGTGAGGTAACACTTTTGATACCTCGGAACATGAAAAAGTATATATAAAAATACCCATAAATATATATATATATATATATATATATATATATATATATATATTTAATTATTTCACGAAAGTAGCACGTAAATAATATTTATGATGAAAATAACCACGAACGAAAAAGGAAACACAGAATGGTGCTCAAGCGCTTTCGTCTAATGACATCCCAAACAAATGGAAGTCTGAAGGTGTCAGATCCGGGCTGTATGGAGGGTGGGATAACAAAGTCAACCGCATTTTTGTGATGGCCTCTCTTGTTTGCAAACTGTTGTGTGGTCTTTCGTTATCGTGCAAAAGAAGGACGTCTTCAGTTTTCACTCCGGTCGAACTCGCTTTATACGTCTTTGGAGTCTCTGTAGGGTAGCAATATATGCCTCTGAGTTGATTGTTTGTCCTTTCTTCATAATGTCCACCAGAATCACCCCTTTCATGTCCCAGAAGATGGTGTCCATAACCTTTCCTGCAGAGGGAGCAATTTTGAACTTTTTCTTGCGTGGGGAGTCTGCGTGATGCCACTCCATGGATTGGCGTTTTGTTTCAGGGTCAAAGTGGTGTACCCAAGTCTCATCCCCAGTCACAATTCGTGAAAGAAAGTCATCCCCTTCTGTCTCGTATCGAACCAACGACTCAGAAGCAATTTCTTTTCTTTGGGCTTTGTGATCTTCAGTCAGTTCGCGAGGAACAAACCGTGAACACACTTTTGAGTATCCCAGTTGCTGAATTATCGTATTCACACTTCCTTCACTAATTCCTAGCTCCAGTGATAGCTCCTTGTATGTAACGCGCTAATTTGATCGAATAATGCTGTTAGCACGTTGCACAGTGTGCGATGTCACAGTCGATGCCGGGCGACTGCTGCGTGGCTCATCATCGACGCTGGCTCTCCCTCTCTCCGATGATCTCACATGTTTAGACCAGAGTCTAACTGTGCTTCGATTAACAACAGCATCTCCGTAAACGTTTTGTAGACGTTTGTGAATATTTCCAACTGTTTCCTTCTCTGCGGTTAAGAACTCGATAACAGCTCTCTGTTTACGACACACATCACTGTCAGACGCCATTTTCGAAACTGCGTTAACCAACGGTTTTATACAAGGACGTTTAAAAGCAGTTTTATACAAGGAGGGAAGGTTCAAACTGGAAAAATCCGGTTATGTGAAGCGCAGAAGGTTCAAACTTACGGCCCAAAAGACACTTCAGCCCCATGGCCTATTATTTAGCTAAGAAAAAAGGGTGGGGCAAAATATATTGAGTGCCGCTAGTATATATTGGGTAGACTGGGGTAAAACGCCCATGCGGGGTGATAAGTCTACGCATATTTATTTAAAATGTAAATGACTGCGCATGCGGATGTAGGTTTCATCTTGTCCGCAAGGAAGTAAAGATTAAGAAGGGGTGGGGGTGACATCAGAAGACCACGTGGTTTTGAAGGGGGTTTTAAGTCATTGGCCACAAATGACCACAAGGGCGGAGGGACGGGTGTGAAAACCACCTGAAAAAGGACCACGTGTTTTTTGAATGACCCCTAACAAGTTCGAGACTATATAGATGTCACAAAAAAATAAAATAAAAAAATAAAAATTGTAGGAGGAGCATACAAATTTATAAGGAAAAGCTACCAGAGTTTTAGCACTTTGCCCTTCTTGTCTAAATCCGTTCTGAACGAATTCAAAATAACAGGATCAAGCGAAAAAAGACCCTGGCTAATGTTAA
Organism: Bathynomus jamesi; assembly: GCA_023014485.1. NCBI lineage: Eukaryota > Metazoa > Arthropoda > Malacostraca > Isopoda > Cirolanidae > Bathynomus > Bathynomus jamesi. The sequence goes on from JAJOZX010004071.1 coordinate 58,827, forward strand.
AATTATTTGTAAGTTGAATAATGGCAGACTCAAGAATATTTCTGTTAACAATGTTGCTTAAGTGAAGCAAAATTGAAGTATTATTCCAATCAATACAGTGGGATAACTCTGACAAATGGACGAAAAGGGCACTAGACGGCTGTCCCGTTCTAACGGAATATTGATGCTGTTTTACACGCGTGTACAAATCCTTTCCCGGCTGTCCAATGTAAAAGGAATCACATTGTTTACAATTGTTTGTAAACAATGTGATTCCTTTTACATTAGATTCGGCCACTTATTCACAATTACTGAAGTAATTTTGAAACTATCAATGGTGATAACCCCTCATTTTCCCTTAACTTTTCCCTGCTTTCAGAACATTAATTTCACACTTAAACACGTGAAATGAATGAATAATGCAAACCACAAGGAAAAGAAAAAATTATTCCAAGGCTTTTCGTGTATTTAGCAGTACACCTCGTCGGGGAATCACGTCAGGGATTCCCTGATGAGGTGTACTGCTGAATACAAGAAAGGCCTTGGAATAATGAATATATATGATATGTTGTTCCTGATTAGGTTAGGTTAGATTAGTTAAAGTTCGGTTAGGTTAGGTTAAGCTACATTAGCGAGTACCTCAGTATTTAATGACTTACAAAAATCACCCTTTGAGCCCTCAGTTGTGTCTGAAACATTACGTCTTTCTAGTCTCGATGACGCTAAGGTTAGATTAAGTTAAATTAAGTATGATTAATTAGTTTTTCACATATATATAGATTTAAAAAAAGTCGGTACCTCACTTATGCCGAGATACGCACATATGTGTGCGTGTATGTGTGTATTTTAAAGCCTAGGAGCAACATGAATGAAAATGGTAAGAATACTCCAATTTATTGCCTCGCTGAGAGCTGTCGAATGTCTTGCATCGTTAAGGCCTTTTGCGTTCTATAGCTTTCAGAATCGGATTGAGAAACTCAAACTCTGAAATCCTATTTGGACCTTCCATAAGTCAATTCAGCAACTGCATACGTAATTATAAAGGAAAAGGAGCAAGGGAGAGAGAGAGAGAGAGAGAATTACGACGAACCGAGGGAATCACAATAGCTTTACAGCCTATTCGAGGTGGCGCCCATAGCTTTCATGCAAACGCAGAAATACTCACAGAGAGAAGAACAGGCACAGAAAAGTAAGAAGGCTCTCTCCTCCTCCTTTTACCCCTAACCCAAAATGGGCAGGTTTGGAAGTAATAAGAAAGAAATTCTACGAAGAAAACTATCAAGAAATTTTATAGAACAGTTGGGAACCGGAAATTTATAGGTCTACGTCAATATCGAACAAATCAAAATACACTACTTAAAATTTTATATACAAAACCTATTTCAATAGTCACCTTAACAATCAAAAAACAAGATTTACTCAAGGCGATCGTCCAACATTAGTTCAGGATTCTTTTTAAACTGTTGACGGAGATACTGGAAATGACTTCAGGAGTAAACTTATTCCAGTAATTGACAATCTTGTGCTTAGGGAAATGCAAATATGGGAAATGCAAATATCCGCAAATATCTGTGTTGTAACAATTTGGTTCGAATTTTCAGTCGTTGTTACGAGGCGAGTTCGTGTTTAGTGTAAAATTTTTTTAAATCATTAGCGTTGTCAATCCTTTTCAAAAGTTGAAAGACTTAGATCAGTGGTACTCATTGCGCGGCTCGCGAGCCAAATGCGCTATATATATTTCGCTCGCGAGCCGCCCATTGAGTACCACTGACTTAGATGGATGAGTTCGCCTCTGAGCGGCACTTCTTTAAGTAAAATACATTAAGATCAGTGAGTCTACGATCGTATGATTTGTGATGGACAGACGGAATTACTTCACTCAATTTGGTTTGAACATTTTCGAGCATTTGTATATTTTTTCTCAAAAATAGGACCAACACTGCACAGAATACTCGAAGTGGGACCTAACCAATGTATTTTAGAGAGGGAGAATAACGTTGTCGTCGCTATGATTAGATACAAAAATTGCCTTTTGATATAACCTTGGTTAACCTTGGTTTTATTTCCGCCCGAATTGTTCATTCTGACAAAGGTCAAGCTTGTCACTCCACCTTAGACCTACAGTTTAACGTGGAATCCGAACCACGCTCCACCAGCAGCCCAGCGTCTTAACCACAAGGCTACCCAGGGTACCCATTTATCTACCAACCAATTTCTTTATATTTTATTGTGTGGAAGGATGAACAGCTGGGTTTTGCTACGCGCCGCCTGCCGTCACCGGGTCTCGATCCCGGGGCCGATGGATTCGTAGTCAGCGACGCTAACCACTACACCACCGAGGCCGACTATTTCATTACACTTCTTTTTAACTTCAACGCTTTGAAAAATTTGAAATCACTACTTATAAACGCACCGGAGTCCTTTTCCAAATTGGTCGTTGCAAGTTTTGGCCCATGCAATAAATAGCTAGTTAACACATTGGTTCATGGTCCCTATGTGCATCACTTTGCGTTTGGCATCATTGAAAAGCACTTGACGAGTGGTCGGCCATTCAGCGAGCAGCTCGAAATCTTTTTGAATTTTCGGGATCTCTTTAGTGCTGCCCATACAAAGAAACCTAACTTGGCGTCACTAGCGAATTTTGAAATAGCGTTTAATATTCCTATGTGTATATATCATTTATGTAAGTAAGTCCAAGAACTGGGTCCTGTGGAACAACACTTGTTACTGAAACCCAGCCTGAGACTTCACCATTAATTACACGCTTCTCTTCAATATCGCAAAGTCAGTGCTCGATCCAGTGGCCAACGGTGTACCAGTTATACAAAGGGCCCTTATTTTTGTCATAAGTCATTTATGCGATACTGTCGAACGCCTTTTTGAAGTCTAGGTATAAAGACAACCCATAGGCGGATTCAGAGGAAGGGCGGGGGGCCAGGGGGCTTAATTGAAGCAACGGGGCTTAATTTGGAGGCCCCATACATCCTGGTTAAACAAAATTAAATTAGGTAAATTGTTTGAGTGCTTATATCCACGTTGCTTCAATTAAGCCCCCTGCCAACCTCCCCCCTCTGGATCCGCCTATGAGACCACCATTAGAGAACATGTGAACGAATTCGAACAGGTTAGTTAGGCAGAATCTATACTTACGGAAACCATGCTATGAGAATCGGTTAATAAGTTACGTAATTCCAAGTGATCGACTATTTTTGCAGTAATTACTGATTCTAAAAGCGTGCCTATAACAGATGTTAAGCTGGTGGACCGGTAATTGCCAGGAAACTCCGTTTCCCTCTCTCTCTCTCTCTCTCTCTCTCTCCCTCTCTCTCTCTCTCTCTCTCTCTCTCTCTCTCTCTTTCATTTAAGGCAGGGCGAGATGCTTTCTCACGATATGGACAAGAACGTCTGCTGTATTCTCCTTAACCTCTTTAAGAAATCGGGGGCGTGAAATTATCTGAATCAGGGGACTTAAAGTTGTGCATTGTATCGATGGCTTTCAGAATTTTATGATGAGAACAACCAATGCCCTCTGAATTCATTTCAACGTTAAGAATGAGATTAGGTTCAGCATTGCTAAATTTTAATTCGTCTCTCTCATCTTTTAATTGGTTTTTGTTATTTACATTACTAAAAATTATTTATGATAGCTTTACAAACACATTTCTTCGTAACTCCTTGTAACAAACAATTTTAAGTTCTCCACATTTCGTTGCCGAACCATTTAGGATCAACAGAGGAGATAACTAAGTTATTTTTGAAGGTTACAAAATGTGCTTTGTCTATCCTGGAACTCGTCTTTGAATAAACACCAAATATCGTCTCTGACATTACTCTCGACCAACATTAAATCATTTAAGCTGTTTTTGTAGCTGTCAAAATCACTCCCGCGCAAGCCTATACGTTTAGCGTGAATTGTGATGATTTAGATCAGGGGTCACCAACCTGGGCGGTAACGGCCACTAGTGGGCTCACATTAAAGGTAATTAAACATTTATTTCATTATTTATTTTATCGATTATGTTGATTTATTCTTTTTGATCTAAGGTGGGCGATAAGCTTTTTTCAATTTTCAAAAAATTGTAAAAGTGGGCGGTGAACAAAAAAAAGGTTGGTGACCCCTGATTTAGATACTCTCGCTGAGAGAGAGAGAGAGAGAGAGAGAGAGAGAGAGAGAGTATATATGCATACGTATTTAAAGTGAAGTGAAGCAATTGAAACCAATTGAATAAGTAATGTACTAACGTACTCTTCATTTTCAACCACTCTCAGAAAACGGTCTGCTTCAGAAATAAAAAAATTAAGGCAAACAAGAACAAATTTTAAAAGTTTAAAAATTCCAAATTTTTTAACGATTATTTTACTTTCAGATATTTTCTTTTTATGCAGGAAGGAGGGGCCAAGGGCGAATGTCCGCAAAAGCACCGCACCCATAGAAGAAGAAGAGAGCCAAAATCAAGGTCCAAGGCGATGCCTAGACACACTGCGTTTGAAAGATTGAAGGTCATAGACAAGAGGAAAGATGGATTGAGGAAGATTATTCCACAGTTGACCGGTTGAGTAAATGAAAAATTGTAAATACCGATTAATCCTTGCGTTAGAGAGTTGGACAGAAAAGGAATGAGAATGTGTAGAAAGTCTGGTGTTGCGTGCTCTCCTTAAAGGAGAAGGCATGCACTTAGAGTTCGGAAGAGCAGTGTCTGTTATAATAGCTTTAGTAAAGAGAGAGAGAAGCAACATTGCGGTGAAGAGAGAGGAATTGAAGACAGTGAGTAAGAGATGGGGAAATGATGAAACTAAAAAGCCTTTGATTCCACCCGGTCAAGTAGGGCTGTGTGGGTTGAACCACCCCATACATGAGAAGCATACTCCATACAGGGGCGGACAAGACCCCTGTACAGAGACAGCAACTGAGCGGGGGTGAAGAAACTGCAAAGCCGATACAACACACCTAACCTCTTAGATGCTGTTTTTGAAAGAACGTATATGTGAGTATATATGAGTATGTGTGATCTTCAAGTGAAGATCTATCCACGAAAGATCACGAGAAAAGGAAACACCAAGAATGTTAAGAGAAGAGGAAGGATTGAGTTGCGTATTGTTGAAGGTAAGGGGATAGTCGTGTGGAAGATTGTGACGAATTGACAGAGAGAGAAACTGAGTTTTGAGGCATTGAAAACCACAAGGTTTTCTCTGCCCCAATCAGAAATAACAGAAAGATCAGAGGTCAGGTGCTCCATAGCCGTCCTACGCGAATCATGGAGAGACTCTTGAGAGGGACGCTTTGGGAAGCGGGTGGAGAAGTGAAGAGCGGAATCATCGGCATAGGAGCGAATAGGACAGGAATTGCGAATTAAAGGATTATTAATAAATAAAAGGAAAAGAGTGGGTGACACGACAGAAACCTGAAGAATACCACTGTTCATAGCTTTAGGAGAAGAACAGTGGCCATCTACAACCGCAGCTATAGATCGGCCAGAAAGGAAATTGGAGATGAAGGCACAGATAGAAAGATAGAAACCGAAGGAGGGCAGTTTCGAAATTAAAGATTTGTGCCAGACTCTATTTAGATAGCTTTCGATATGTCTAGCGCAATAGCAAAGGTTTCACCGAAATCCCGAAAGGAGGATAACCAATAGTCAGAGAGATATGCAAGAATATCGCTAGTAGAGCGTCCCCTGCGTAACGCATACTGACGATCTGAAAGAAGAGTGTGAGAAGAGAGGTGTTTAAGAATCTTCCTATTAAGGATAGTTTAAAAAGTTTCAGAAAGGCAAGAAATCAAAGCAATTGGACGATAGTTGGAGAGTTGAGAGCGATCACCCTACTTTGGGACAGGCTGAATGAAAGCGAACTTCCAGCAGGAAGGAAAAGTACCACATGAAAGACAAAAAAGAAAGAGTTTGCCTAGGCAGAGTGTTAGCACAGAAGCACAGTTCTTAACAACAAGAGGAGGAACACCATGAGGACCGTACTCCTTCATAGAGTTGAGCCCAGATAGGGTAAAAAAAAAAAAATCTTTGGAAGAGATTTAGTTTCAGACATTATAAAGTCAGATGAAGGAGGAGATGGAGGAACAGCACCGGAATTATCCAGAGTTGAGTTGAGTTTTTAAATGATAACACTTAATTTAGAGTATCTTATTTTCGCGATTTCGATCAATGTAGAGGGTAATTAGGAACTTAACATCCGTAGCTAGTTCACTATTTTTCATCTTTAACAAGCGGAATACACCTGTTTCAGCCCGGGCAGTGAATGTCTGTCCGACGTTCACTCGCTGTTTCTCTTCTACAGTGAATAATTTTAACTATTCTCTCTCTCTCTCCTATTATACTGTTAATAAAACACACACACACACACACACACACACACACACACACACACACACACACCTCCGCATAAGCGAGGTACTAACTTTTTAAAATCCCTGTATCTAAAACCTAATTAACCAAACCTGATTTAACATAATCAGACCTTATTTCAATTGAACAGAAAAAAGCGTGTAAGTATTTCGGACGCCAATGAGAGCTAGACAGGTAGTCTCTAATCGGGACTCGCATATCTTTTTCCCGGCAGTAAAAATGTTTCCAGAATTTGTATAGAACATTTTAATTATCTGAGGTATCAAAAGTGTTACCTCACTATATATATATATATATATATATTACTTTGTGTGAGTTCGAACAACGGGTCAGGAGCGCCCTGCAGTCGACCCCTCTGCAGCTTCCGCCTCATTTACTGGATTTGGTGAAGGAGGGAATTGCTGTCTGATCTCCTCTTGCCCTCGTAGCTAGTCATGCATGGCTGGTCAGGGACTTTGCATGGGAATCTGTCCAGCTAGTTCTTGAACTTATTTAGGTCGGTGTGCTGGAGATTTTCTACTTCTCTCGGTAGGGCATTGAAAAGCTTTGGGCCTCGTATTCTGAGGGAATTTTCCATCCTCTTTTTCATGGACCCCCTGTCCCACAGCAGCTGGGACTACAAAATCTGCCTCTTCTCTCATTCCAGTTTCTTTCTGTTTCATTTCTAAGGTTAGGGACAAAGCCCTCAAGTATTTTCCATGTTTATATTATTGTGTACCGCTGTCGCCTTCTTTCTGAGAGAGTAAAGTTTCAGGGATTGTAGTCGAGACCAGTAGTCTTCACCTTCCGTTTCTTCTACCATAGACGTAAAAGTACTTTGTATAGCTTCAATATATATATATATATATATATATATATATATATATATATATATATATATATATATATGTATAGAAACGACGTAAGTATAGAGGAGTGTTCTGCACACGAGGAAGAGAAATAACGAACAAATGAAAAATGAGCATGTCTGACCGGCAATCGGAAGGTCCTGGGTTCGATTCCCGGGCGGTCACCTCATTTTTCATTTGTTCGTTATTTCTCTTCCTCGTGTGCAGAACACTCCTCTATACTTACGTCGTTTCTATACATTAATATACTGCGTGGTCATTGCAGTTATATATATATATATATACAGAGTGTCCCAAAACAACGTATACATTTTTAAAAACCTTATAACAGGCGAACCCACTAACGGATTCAGATGATTTTTATTTCTTTTTATAGGTAAAATATACAACATCGAAATAATTGATAGTTTAATTTGTTTTAAACACGTAAGTGTTCGAAATGTCGACCATTGACATCAATGCACCACTGCGCTCTTTGATTCACTGATTGGCAGACTTCAACAAAAATGTTTGTAGGGATATTTCTACACGCTTCTTCAACTGTGCTCTTTAGTTGTTCAAGTGATGTAGGTCTTCTACTGTATACTTCATTTTTCAAATGACCACATAAAAAAAATTCAAGTGGGTTCAAATCTGGTGAACGTTGTGGATACTCGATACTACCTCGTCGTCCGATCCACCGATAATGAAATGTTTCATCAAGGTAGTTCCTGACATCCTGATGGTAATGAGGAGGTGCTCCATCTTGTTGAAAGTAAATGTCCTCATCTCCGTATAACTGTCGAATTGCAAGAAAACCTTTTCCCCGAAGCATGTTGAGGTAGCTATGACCGGTAACTGTACCATCGAAAAAGAATGGACCAACCAAACCTTTGGAAGAAAAACCACACCAGACAGTTATACCCGGTAAATTTACATGTCGTTCCACATAAATGTGTGGATTTTCTTGTGACCAGTATCTGCAATTATGACGATTAATTATACCATTCAACTTAAATGTAGCCTCATCAGACCACACAATTTTGTCCGCAAATTGGCCATCTTCTGTGTTTTTTATTCGAAACCATTCGCAAAACTGGATTCTGCGATCCGGATCATCCTCATTCAAGGCATGTAATAATCTCGGGATGTAAGATTTCCATTTAGCATTCTTCAGAATTCTGTGGACACTTGTCTTACTTTTCCCTGTTTCACGTGCACATTGTCTCACAGATTTTCTTGGTGATCGGTTGAATACCTGTAGCACTTCATCAGAAGTGTTAGCATCTGTTGATGTCTTTGGACGCCTAGTCGCTTGCTTGTACACATCATGCACAGTACCGTATACTTCAAATTTCTCACAGATACATGAAATAGTAAGTCGAGTTGGAGGATTAGTTCCAAAATTGTCTCTCCACTGTTGTTGAACCTTTGATATCTTCTCAAATTTAAAATACGACTTTAGTATCCATTTTCGTTGCTCAAATGATAAGCGCACACTTCCATTTTCCATGTTTACTGTAGGCAGGCAAGGCTATTACTAATTTCGCTTTTGTATTTCCTTAGGCTAGCCAAGGCTGTTAACAATTCCGCTTTTGTATCTCCTTAGGCTATAGGCTATAAAAAGAAATAAAAATCATCTGAATCTGTTAGTGGGTTCTCCTGTTATAAATTTTTATAAATGTATACGTTGTTTTGGGACACTCTGTATATATATATATATATATAATAGATATATAGATATATGCGCCTCAGTGATGTAGTGGTTAGCATCGCTGACTACGAATCCATATATATATATATACACAGTATATATAAGATCCTTGATAACATTTAATTGAAAACAGTTCAAATTTGGAATTTTCACGTACTATTTTACCCGTTACATTTATTAATATGATCAAAATTAATATTAAAAATGAACTATTTCTTGAACCAATCTTTTCAGCAGAAATTAATGTAAAGCCATTTTATGTGAAAAGTTAAATAAATTTTAGATTCTAATTTGTCGTAAATGTTATTTAGAAAATAAAAAAAGGTCATTATTTAATTGTCTCTCATTGCTGAAACACATTTTTGGAGAATCATTGAAGTGCATCGCAGACACGGTTGGTGTTTTTTTTTTTTTTTTTTTAACCTATTAAAATCTCTCTCTCTCTCTCTCTCTCTCTCTCTCTCTCTCTCTCTCTCTCTGTGTGTATATATACCCCAGCGTTGCAGTGGATAGTTTGAATGAAGTGCCGGTTATTACCTCGAGTGCGGGAGGGTTAACACGTAAAATACCTCTGGAGGCGAAAGCGTTATGCGTTTCCTCGGGCCGTCGATATTATGGACCGATTTTGCGGTTAACTCAGCATACCCCGCGGCTATTGGGTGGGTGGAGCAGCCGCTGCTGCCCGCCACCACTGACTGGCTTCCCACCTCTCGCCACCAAACACAGTCTTAATCTATCACAGTATAATATAGAATTAAGTACAGTAGTTTGTAGTTACCACAAGCGCACCTGTGTATTATATGGGGCACATTGTGGTGGGCTCACGAGAAGCTAGCCACGGATGTAACCGCCGCTCCAAATAACGCTTAACTCAGTATCATGATCACGGATAAGTGTACAATGGTCACAATCAATAAAGAACGGTTAACTCAATTAACGGTTGAGCGAATCACGGATAACCACGTCCTGGTAAGAAATGGTAAGAAAGGTAAGAAAGGTAAGAATATATATATATATATATACAGGGTGAGTCAAAAGTCTCCATACATAGGCAAAATGGTCACTTTATTATGCAATCACTTGTAAGTCACAAAATATGCTCTATGTGGGCACCATTACACTGAATGCACATACGGATGCGTTCCTCCCAGTCATGGCAAATGCGCGTTAACACGTCTGGTGTTATGCGTGCACACGCATTACGAATGCGTTCCTTTAGGTGGTCCGTGTTTTGTATTTTCACCTGGTACACCATGGCCTTCATGGCCTTCAAGGATGATCTCTATACGCTCTTCTTGGGACAAAGGCATCTCAGCACATCACCTGCAAAAAAATAAAAAATAAATAATCATTTATTTATCATGACCATTTTGCCTATGTATGGAGACTTTTGACTCACCCTGTATATATATATATATATATACACTGTATATATGTAGGGGGATGGTGATGATGTCTATCTACCTCCGTTCGTTCATACACGCCTAAACGGTTGAGGGTAATCTGCACCAAATTTCGTGTAAACATTAAGGAAAAACCAAGGAAGGTTTTAATAACACACCCGCCTCCTCCCAGTCCTCCGTCCCCCTGAAAGGGAACAATTCGCCCTATTTTCCCAGGTGTTATACGAGTATTTTTAAGTCTTTTTAAAAAAAATGTATTGTAAGGAAATATATTTTCCGTAAGATACGTTTGTTTGATGTTCGTAAATTAGTGTTTGTGATTTTTCTTGCAGCTACTTTTTTATTCTTCATTATTTCAGAAAGAGTAAATTTTATTATAGAGATTATTAAAATAATTAAAGATTTTTTTTATACAAAATAAAATACAGAGTAAAAAGATTTTCTCTCTCTTTTGCTCACACACACACATACACACACACACACACACACGTGTGTATGTATATATATATATATATATATATATATATATATATATATATATTAGTTACAAAGTTACCACGATGGAATACCGCTTCCATTTAGGTCAGCGTGGTCAAGCGACGTTGGATCTGGTTCGGTAGTTGGATGGATGATCGTTCTCCGCATTTAGATGATATAGGGATCCGTAGATGATTTGAATTCCAAGTAAAGCTATCGATTCCCTCCGTCACACGACCTTTGTCGTCACGAAATAAGTTAACCGCAAACATTAATATACAAGGTGTCCATAAATTACCTTTACGAATTCAATTCACTTTCACTTGAATTTGTAAAGATAATTTATGAACACCCTGTATATTTATGTACAGTTTTGGAAAAAAGTTTACCGAGGAATAAAATTCCTAAAGAACCATAAAAATTAGTAATTGATAATACTTTATGTGTTTCTTATTAAATTTTATCCTTTTCGGTGATGGTAATACAATTAAAAAAAATGATCATTACTAATTAATAACAGTTGTGTTCTTTTAGAATTTTTTTTGGTCTAGGCGAACTTATTTCCAAAGCTGTACGTCGTGAAGGTGAAGTACATAAAAGTATGAAACGGTAAAAACAATTTGATTGTAAAACCCGACACGACACGGACAGTTCTTATTTTGTTCAACAAGAAGAGGTTTCAAAAGCGAACGACAAAGTCAACAAAATTAACTTTACAAAGGACACCAAACAGCGACAGATCGGTTGCATTACTTAATATCGGGGACGAGTGTCCCCCCATGCGAGGATCACCTTTATAACCCGATCCATCAGGCGGGAATGAACCAGAGCCTCACTGCTCAGAGTCAGCCAAAGTAACCTCTAAGCTACCGGGTGCGCAGTCTTGATTTATACATCAAAATAAGCCTTCCTTCAATGAATAGGATTCCGGTACAGAAATTTGCAATTACCGCAGAGTAATCGATGAAGGTAAAAGAACATAAAAGGATAAATGTACAGTTATGGACCTTCAACATGACTGTAAATATGAAGTTTCGCGGAAATCAGTATTTTTTAAATCAGTAGAAATTTGTCACAAAAACGTGATTGGCCGAAATTGGTCACGTGGAAAATAACTAACCAATCTAAAACAACCGTCTAACCTAGTTTGTGTGTGTGTGTGTGTGTGTGTGTGTGTGTGTGTGTGCTTGCGTGTGTGTTTGCGTGTGTGTTTACTTCCAGTAATACAGTTGGGATATTTGTATTTCAGTAGACAAGAATGAAATTCTTATTAATTCATTAATTCATTACAACTATATCAACTATATATATATATATAGTACCTATATTTATTTGGATAATATCTCCGCGCTCCGTTTGTTCTGAACACAAAAATTTCATGCAAAAATTGAACTAATCTCTTTCTGCAAATGTAACAAAATGACTCCACCGAAACTCTACGGGAAAATACGGCCAAAATATTCGTTGAACAAATAGTAATTTCCTTAAGTTACGTGATTGATTTACCAAAATTTTATTCTTTAACTTCCTCAAAGAGTCATTTCTCTGAAAGGTTATACAGAAGAGGTAAAGTGGAAGAGTTTACTTTCAAACAGTTTTATTCATACCGTGTTTGAAGTCGGAAGGATTTATGTTTTGAGACTCCTTTCACACAATCATTTTTGAATAGGAAATTAAAAGTGTTTTGGTTTCGCAACCAAACCAATAAGTGTTGAACCATTTAAGCTACAAATGGGAAGAAGAAACTATTTATACACACACACACACACACACACATATGTATATTTTTTTATGCAGGAAGGAGGGACCAAGGGTAAAAGCCCGCAAAAGCGACCCCCTCCCCATAGAAGAAGAAAAAAGCCAAAATCAAGGTCCACGGTTCTCGAGATGCCAAGACACTCTGCGTTTGAAAGATGGGAAGTCATAGACAGGGGAAAAGAAGGATTGAGGAAGATTGTTCCAGAGTTGACCGGTTGAGTAGATGAAAGACTAGAAATACCGTTTAACCCTTGCGTTTGAGAGTTGGACAGAAAAGGAATGAGAATGTGTAGAAAGTCTGGTGCTGCGTGTTCTCCTTAAAGGAGGAGGCATGCAGTTAGAGAGTTCAGAAGAGCAGTGCCTGTTATAATAGCGATAGTAAAGAGAGAGTGAAGCAACAATGCGGCGAAGAAAGAGGCATTGGAAACAGTCAGTAAGAGGCGGGGAATTGATGAGACGAAAAGCCTTTGAGTCCACCCGGTCAAGTACGGCTGTGTGGGTTGAGCCAGCCCATACATGAGAAGCATACTCCATACAGGGGCGGACAAGACCCCTGTACAGAGACAGCAACTGAGCGGAGTTGAGCGGAGGTGAAGAAACTGCAAAGCCGGTACTGCATACCTAACCTCTCAGAACCTGTTTGGGAAAGAGAATATATGTGATCTTTCCAGGAAAAATCACGAGAAATGGAAACGCCAAGAATGTTAAGGGAAGAGGAAGGATTGAGTTGTGTGTTGTTGAAGGTATGGAGATAGTCGTGTGGAAGATTGTGACGAGTAGACAGATGGAGGAACTGAGGTTTTGAGGCATTGAAAGCCACAAGGTTTTCTCTGCCCCAATCAGAGATAGCAGAAAGATCAGAGGTCAGGTGCTCCATAGCGATACCATGCGAATCATGGAGTGACTGTTGAGAGGGACGCTTTGGGAAACGAGTGGAGAATTGAAGAGTGGAATCATCGGCAAAGGAGTGAATAGGACAGGACGTGCGAATTAAAAGATTATTAATAAATAAAAGGAAAAGAGTGGGTGACACGAGAGAACCCTGAGGAACACCACTGTTCATAGCTTTAGGAGAAGAACAGTGGCCATCTACAACCGCAGCTATAGATCGGCCAGAAAGGAAATTAGAGATGAAGGCACATATAGAAAGATAGAAACCGAAGGAAGGCAGTTTCGAAATTAAAGATTTGTGCCAGAATCTATCAAAAGCTTTCGATATGTCTAGCGCAATAGCAAAAGTTTCACCGAAATCCCGAAAGGAGGATGACCAAGAGTCAGAGAGATATGCAAAAATATCGCCAGTAGAGCGTCCCTTGCGGAACCCATACTGATGAACTGAAAAAAGAATGTGAGAAGAGAGGTGTTTAAGAATCTTCTTATTAAGAATAGTTTAAAAAACTTTGGAAAGGCAAGAAATCAAAGCAATTGGACGATAGTTGGAGAGTTGAGAGCGATCACTCTTCTTTGGGATAGGCTGGATGAAAGCGAGCTTCCAGCAGGAAGGAAAAGTACCACATGAAAGACAAAAAAGAAAGTTTGCCTAGGCAGGGTGTTAGCACAGAAGCACAGTTCTTAAGAACAAGAGGAGGAACACCATGACAACCATACGCCTTCCTAGAGTTGAGCCCAGATAGGGCTGAAAGAACCTCTGTAGAAGAGATTCTAATTTTAGACATAATAAAGTCAGAGGGAGGAGATGGAGGAACAACACCGGAATCGTCCAGAGTTGAGTTGGAAGTGAAAGTTTGAGCGAAGAGTTATTTACTTATTTATTTATTTATCATTATTAATTAATAACAACTAGCTGCTTATTTTTAATAAGAGCCCAGTAAAGCCTAAAGCTTAAGGGCCAAATTAAATAAAATAAATAGTCGAGCTTCAAAATTATTCATGTCATTGTAAATTGAAAAAAATGTATTTATTTTATTATTATTAATAAAGGTTATTCTATTCTATTCTAATTTCAGATCATTACCGCGAGTTCTATCTTCATTACTGAAGGTGAAATATTTTTCGGTGTTGATATTATCAAAACTTTTAATCACTTTAAACATCTTGATTAAACCTCCCGCATCAGTCTTTTTACAATTGAGAATAAATTTAACGTTTCTAAACAGGTAGCGTATGATTTGTTTCTAAGTCTGGGAATCATCTTTGTAGCCCGTCGTTGCACTCGTACCATTCTAGTTATGTCCTGTCGTAAATATGGGAACCAGAACTGAGCGCAGTATTCCAAGTGGGGGCTTATTAATGAATTATATAATGTTAGCATTGTATTTTCGAACTTAAATTCAAGTTATCTACCAAAAATCCTTAGCTTTGTCAGGAGAAGAGACGGCAACTGTGCCGTCGGAATGGAAAGGAGGAGGGAAAGAAGAGGAAGTAAAGTTGTTGAAGAGGTTTTTAGCTAGAAGCGAGACAGAACGAGAATTAAAAGTGGATTGGTTTTCATATTTTTGGCGATTCGAGGAACAGATTTTGCGTGATTGCGCGCAGAAATATAAACTGAGTGAGAGTCAGGAGTTGGACGGCGACGCGACGGTATCTTCTGAAAGTCTCCTCTTTGTTGCGGATAGCATTAGAACATTTAAAGTTAAACCAAGGTTTTTTTGGCATTAGTAGTAGGAATAAAATTTGGAATGTACGCCTGCATGCCCGAGAGAATCACCTCCGTGATTCGCTCAGTACACTCGGAAGGCCACGGAAGCAGTAATCTTTCCATGAGAAATCACAGAAGTACTGCCTAAGGGCCTTCCAATCAGCGACGCCGAAGTGCCAAAGGCGTCTCCTTTTGGGAGGATCCAAAGGCCGAATTGGAGCTTAGGACAGGAAACAAACAGATATAAGATTGTGATAGGAGGAGCCCAACGGAGAAAAAAGTTTGACAGAGTAAGAAGAAGGATGAGAGGTAAGAAATATATCCAGAATGTTGGGCCAAAAATAAATCATATTACAATCTCCAAGACTATCAGGGATACGAGTAGGGTGCTGTACAATTTGCTCCATGTCATTTAGGATAGAAAAGTTGTAAGCTAGTTCACCAGGTATGTCAGTGAAATGGGAGGAAAGCCCAAAGGTGGTGGTGAACATTGAAATCTCTTAAAATGGAGATTTCAGCAAAGGGAGAGCGAGATACAATGTATTCCATTTTGGAAGTGAGGTTATCAATGAATTTTGGATAGTGAGTAGAATTAGGAGAAAGGTAAACAGCGCGGATGTATTTAGTTTGAGATTGGCATGTAAGCCGTAGCCAGAGGGTATAGAATTCGGAAGATTCGAGTTCGGGAAAAGGAGAACAAGTTAGTTGCGTTCATACAGTATATGCAACATTCACCTTTGTGGTGAAATTGAGTATAGAGAAAGTAAGAGGGTACAGAAAAGGGCTTGCTGAGTCGTCTCAGACACCTGAGTTTCAGTGAGGAAAAGAATATATATATATATATATATATATACCTTTCAACCTTTCAAATGTTCCGTGCGATGATTCCTCATTTCACGAAGGTCAAGCTTGTTGACCCTCCTCTTAATATATATAAAGGGTGAATAAAAAGTTCCGCCCGATAGAACTTAAAATGTGGAAACCCAAATCGGGCGGAACTTTTTATTTACCCTGTATATATATATATATATATATATATATATATATATATATATATG